>OZ037780.1:26449535-26619535 GCA_964035525.1 Porites cylindrica
AATTAATTTCAAACCGAAAGATACAAATGCTCAAATGCCTTGAGCTTTCCATTTAAAGAATGGACCCTGAAATTTAAGATGAAAATAAGTTTTTCCGCGTCATGTAACTTAGAGCGTGTTCGATCACTGCATCGCATTATCTGACTAGGAATCCGGTTGAAATAAAACTTATAACAAGATGCATGAAGCATCCTAATGGTCCAAAAGCAAGGGTAGAAGAGATTTGTGACAAAATGTCGGGGTAATAAATTTGATCAACTGAACACAACCCGAGTACAAGGTTTAAACCCTCATTACTCCAAGTACGCACTGAGGCTCTAGATAATATCAGTTAGCGAAAATTCCAAATCCCTTGTCGTATAAAACTGAAAGCATGAACTAGTATACAAACGCATTGACGGAAAAGTTTCGTTTAAATGGTAGCACAACAGTATTTTTTCTGATCCACAGAATGAAAAGTTAGAAACTAAATAAACAGAACAATGTGGATGAGGTTTCATTCAAATGGTAACAAAAGAGTATTTTATCCAAAAACGCAAATTTACAACTTCCTACATAATTACACGGCGTAAAAACGTCTATTTAGTGTTGAGTTTGTGCAATCATGTCTGAGGTGTCGTCATTCAAATGAAAGCTTTGCTGATGCACCGTTTAATTTTACATTCTTTTTCCTTTAAAATTTCTAACCAGTGCAGTGTAAGTCAATTTTAAGAGTCAGGAAAGGGAAAATAAAGAAGGGATACAAGTATAATCAGGAATTTCGACATTGCGACGCAAAGAATACTAAAACCAACTATGTCTATGTCACGTTTTAACAGAAACATTTAACGCTAAGGCACGTTAATATTAGTTCACAGCTCCAGGTTTCTAGAGACGTCGTGGAGGCCAGTCATGGGAGACCAATTTAGGACTTACCTTTTGGCCCCATCTTTCGTTTATGGGATAAGCCGTGTAATGACTAGAAGCTTCTGTAAAATGCATATGACTTGTGAGTTGATGTCATTGTAAAAGTTACCGAAACGATAGTCTTCAGTACCTTTGAACTTCGATGTAGCGAAGTCCTCGGAGTCACGAACGATGTTCTTCGCGCCAGTAAAAGTAATATCTATGGAAAAGAACCTCGAGATAACGAAACCTCGTTAAACAAACACATTTGTCAGTCCTGTGGCCCTTCGTTACATCAAGGTTCCACTGTATTTATCAATGATACTTGATACGTTAAATGTATTGAGACTAAATTACAGCTACATGAACTTCACTTATCGCGAAAAAAAATTCAATAAATATACAGAAGAAGCTCAAACTGAAAACGAATCGCAGACCAGTCATAAAGGTCGGAGCTCAAAATAATCTCGTTCAGCACTAAATATATGTAGAATGTAAGGGCCCCTCTTAAAGAAGTCCTATATCTTACACTCTCAGGCCCTTGCGCGACATCAAACTATGGCGAAGGAGAAAAGTTTCTTTTCAAGTAAAAACTGCAAAATTATATACACACACAACTTTATGATCACAGAACTGCTTTTTCTCATCCAGAAAGTATTGCAAAAGCTTTAAACTTCCCTCAATTCAACATCACTTGAAGTTTCACTTAAATTTGCGCGATAGGATAGAAAGCGTTCTTTTCTCATTCACATACTTTCGGCTCTTAGTAAGGAGGCACCAAAGAGTTTTTCGCCAGTTTATTATTTTTGTATTTAATCAAATATTTTGTATTTTACTTTCGCAAAATAAATGAACTGAACTGAATAGAACTGGGATAAAGATTTGTAACAATAACCTTGGAATGAAAACAAAAGTTAATTTTCTCTCTGAATTCCAGGGATATTACAAGTTCACGACACGTAATGGTCGCCTTAGAGGTTTTTCTCCCTTCAAACGTTTTTACAGAAAAAGAAGGGATATACAAGGGAATAGTATTTCTCACGCGTTAATAATTTTATCTTTAGTTTGCGAAAATTCAGCGCCCCTAAACATTTAAAAGCGATTACCGGGAACGTTTCCACTCTGAGCGACGGCTTTCTCTTCTTTTTCTTTATATGGACGATATATCCAGCTACTCAAGAATTTTGGACTGTTCGGAAAATAATTTGGGAACATGGCCTGCGCAACAAAATTCGGTCTCGACGACAGTTAAAAATGTCACAAATAGCAATTACGCGGACGATTTGTTTTGGTAACACGCATAAACAAAAAATCCAAATATAACATATTTATCACAGCGACTTCGTAGAGCGATAAACGCGATAAAAAAAATGATCGTTTTAATTTTTTTCACTTTCTTGCGGAATATAAATAGACACTATTAGGAACACTGAATTATGAGAGAAATGACACGCAAATCAAACCTTGACGCATTGAAAGGGCAAGCTAAAAAATGTTTTCTGGAAAAAAGGAACTGTGTTTGTTTCCTCGCTTGAAATCTTTGGATTATATTGCCGTAAACAAAGAGTACAAAACTGAAAGTTCCTTGGAAGTGGTTATGGACTGATGTTAAAAGAATAATACAAGTCAATGTTTTATTCAAAACAGTCAGACAAAATGAGTTCGTAGCGATAGCTACAAAAACCGATTAGCAAGGCATATTAAAAATCAGATTTCTTGATTTATACAGGCAAAGCGTCATTGCAACCAAACAAACGTTTGTCATGTTTTAAAAACGCTTTTTAGTAGGTCTAAAGAAAAATCTTAGATTCTTGGTAGAATTTATCGAAAAAGTGTTATTTTACAAAACCTCATGGAGACACATTTGCAATCAGTAAGGTTAAATTAAAGGCCGATATTAAAATAGAACAGAATTCCGCTTTACGTATACTGGACAGAAAGGTTCCGGATTTGTACGAAGAAGCATTAACGTTTTATCTATTTTTGTACACAAAAACACATATCGACTTAAATATTCGTAAAAGGAAAGAGCGAGAAAGCAAGCTGACTATATTAAATGAAGATGTACAAATATCGGTCGGCGGCAGTAACAAGTAAATACGGACAAACTGAGGAAAATCTTAATGACAAAAATAATGAGGTGAAAAACTAAGGAAAGATCTTCGACTGGAAATATTCAGTTGGTAGCATGTCGACTTATCTGTCAGGTTATCGAATATTAAGAATACGCCTGAAATATTCACCAAGACAGAGTACACTCGACGCCTGAGTGAAGAATATTTCGTCTATGCACCATTTAAGCACCCGATCGCTTTTTCACCGACAAAAGGCCTTCACATTTTCAAAATAATTGTCTCGTGAAACACTCAGCGGAATAACTTATTCCGACATGAGGCAGTCCAAATAAACATTATGTGATATAGATTCCCGACGAGAATTTTACCGAATCTTTTACAAAGTACAAAAGCTCAATTCCACATTCAGTAGTTTCAACCTAGTTTAGTACAAACTCTCCATGCACAGTTTAAAAAGGAACCGGCTACAAACGCAACAAAAAAATCATTGTTTTGATGGAGCGTGTAGCTGACATAGGCCTACGACTTTAAACTTACCTGCTTGAACACAGCTTCAAGAACAATCTACTACCTCTGTTCTGTCACGATTAAAGTCCTCGCGATGTCCACATTAATCAAAATTTGAGGAAACCGAGAAGACACATGTTTCTTACGGACAAAGGGGTCAAGTCTTTTGAACGCCACTTAACATATACACACATAAAAAAGTGCGAAACGCGCAAATAAGCTACGGAATACAGCGGGAGCACTCCATAGAGGTTTGATAATTATTATGTAAATCTTTTCCTTTATTCAAATGTTTTGCTCAGGCACTTTTAGTCTTTATCGTGTGTTGTAAACAAGATCTGACGTTGACAACTTTTTTCGCTGTGCAACACAAACTTGCCCTATATTCGCAGACGACAATTTACGTTCGAAGTCTGAGTTCAGTATTTCGAGGGCAAATGGAAACCTTTATTTAGCACGTGTTATTTGGAACAAATTAATGCTTATGACATCGTCTTGCATGGATATCGAAAACACTTTTCACACAATTGGCGGCCGGGTACCTGCAGGTCTCGTCCTGTCAATAACCCAGAGAGGCAAAATACTGAACTTGCGATTAGCACCTTACGAAACTCAAGTTTAGAAAGCTTTAACTAACACGCGCGCAAGACCCGACACGCCACTGAATAACGCGAAACATAACCTTTAATAAACGGTCGCATTTTGCATTTGTCAAAGCTTATTTCATTTTAATAACAGTTTTAATAACATTTTTATCAACTTTTTTCGCTGCTATTTTCGTTTTAAGGCTCAGTGACAACATGCAAGATTGAAAAATCTTTGAACGCGCGATCTCTCGGAAATGTGAACAACCACTGACAAGGTAACTGAACAGGACAATAATATCGCATGATGCGTTTCACAAATAGTGAATATTACATTTTGTCTTGCTTATACACCTCTTCCAGAAAACTACAACGGACAAACTGTGCTTGACGGTCAAAGAACAAAAAGTTTCTAAAAATACGTACTACGGACACAAATATACGGTGGTGTTTTCTCGGTCAGTGAAAAGGGTTTTAATGATCGCCGATTATTCAAAACCACAACAAACGATATTAAACAGAGCTGCATGTCGTATGAAAACAGTTTTTCGTAGATAAGATATCTACCGAATCCTCTATGTAAAAAAATACATCGTGAGTTCTGGTGACTAATCTAGGTTAATAGTTAAACGGAAACGTCAAGGGAAAGAAAAGTACAGTTTATTATAGTAATTTACTCATGGAAATAAGCGTACGTCCAGTGACTTCATATCTCGTCTTCACTCTTAGAAATATCCCCATAGGCACTAGTTGTTTTTGAAGATTACGGTTTTCATCCAATATAGCGGCGAGTGCAAATAAGCACAAACGTGTTTCTGATCAACTAAAGGTTTTGTATAAGATCGAACTTAATCGACAAAAAGAACCATGGAGTACGAATAATACTCTTTTTAATTTTTCCTAGCTAATTTAGTAGTTTGTTTTCTAAGTAAGCAAGCCAGGGAACAATCGTTAGAAACTACGGCAATTGAAAGTGCATTGAAAATCCACGGGAAAACTCGATTTAAATCAGGATTAAAAGGGCGCTTTAACGTTTTATCTGAGATCTTGTAGTTTTGAATTCTGAATAAGTCTATCAGTGAAAGATAACACGAGTAAATGAAAACACCATGTTTTCAGAAGCGTTACGTTTTCAATGCTCCAAAAGGCGGCTCCTGCTCCGACGTTTTAGACAGAAAAAAACAAACGAGACTTTCCCAAATAAAAGCAATTGGGCACAATTACGTTTTGAATGGAGTATGAATTAAGATTTTCGAGGTGGTTTACACAATTCTCTATCCCTCTCTCGAGGTTGGCTCTGTACAACAAGTACTGATAATGTCTCCATTGAGGTGTTTTTTCAACGATGACTACAACCTTTCAGTGGTAAGCTTTTGAATTGTACTTTTCTGCTCTGTTTGCTTTCAGACCTTTTAAAATATAATTTTCTTAAAGCTGTCAATTTTGAAATCTAGCTCATTAACTGATAGCTGATATACAAGAGGAACGTGGGCATGTGCTTTTCACTTTCGTTGCGGTTCCCAGAAAAAAAAGCTGTTCTTTTTTTGTTTTTCTTTCGAATGTTCCTTATCCACAGTCAGTTAATTTATCTTCCGTTCCGTGAAAAGCCGTTCAAAGGGCAGTTTGCCAAGAGGAAAACCTCAGTTCAACTGCAAAGGAAATGCAGCCTCTCATATCCCAGCTGCTCCAAAAGATGTTGCCGAGGTTAACGTCCGTTCAGCTGGAAATACGTTCTTCATTACATAAGGCTTTTACATTTAAAAACATGTTTCAAGCACGTTTATAGTAATAAAGTCGGATCAGAAGACCCGGAAAAAAACCCTGAAATTGTGTTTTCCAAACAAATTCAAACAAAGGTCTCTTGTAGTTTAGATGGAGATCATAGTTCATAAAAGATTGGTATGACGTAACATTTTAAATGGGCTTTAAGCGCATTTCAGACTTTCAGTATCAATCCATTGAGGAATTTTTTCTGGCATTGCTATCATGCTTGGAAATATCTACAGCCACAGAAATCGTCTCTGTGTTTAAGTCTTCGAGAAAGAGCGGGGATCTTTTAAAGCTCCAAATAATGTAAACAAGCTAAAACTCGACAGCCGATCTGGCAAGTGGAGTGAATTTGCATTCCAATAAGAGTACGTTCTATTTATACATTAAACATACAGTGACAATGCACGTTCTGCTTAAGGATGCGCGAGGACTGATCTAAATTACAATGGAAACAGCGACACGATGAGTAACTTCGATAAATCAAACCATGGAACGGGTAGGCTTCGGCTACTTCGAATGCGTTTTTCGTGGAAGAGCGCCTTTGTGGTAAAAGTCACTCTACCCCACTCTACCCCAAGAAAGTTGGCTTAACTGAAAGCAATTTATTCTATTCACGGGTGCCCATCGACACAACTCAATTCAAACGGATGTCAACATTCTAACGTCTGGTATTTGTTATGGTTATATGAGTAAATTGAAAATGCCTAGGTTTTCAATTACGAGGGCTAGGGAGTAAAGTGACGACGCTATACGTAACTCGGAGGACAACTCAACCAAAAATTATCAAAACTGTTTTACAAAATAAACGGCACCTTGCTCACTAAAAAGTGGTTTCGCACCTACATATACACTAAACAGATGCACTTGTGACTACAGCCTGGGAAAATTAGAATTCACTTTAAAAGAATATATTTTCTTTTTGAAACAATTTCTGAGGAGACGATCCTGGACTCGTTTTCCGTTTCGATCTTTCATCCTCGAGAAGATTATAGTTTATGCGAGTGACTGCTGCGGTTACCTAGCAAAAAGTTAAGGTCGTCACCAGCACACACTTCTATTATTCGCGCTCAATTATTCCACGCCAACGAAGGATGAATGCGCAGCATATCGCGACCTGCCCACAAGCGCTGTTTTACTCCGTACCAGCCGAATTTTTAACAGATCGTTAATTTTCCCCGAGTGTTGAGACAGTGGCAAAGGAAAATTATCTACGTTAACAAAATATCAAATAACCGTAGAGCAGATATAAGAACATCCGAGAACCTTTCAAGCAATGATCGTTCGTCCCGCTGAAACGTCTCTCTCGAATTGTACTGAGCACGTACAACATCATCGAACGCTACTTTAGCAGGGTCTTAGCCTGTGTCGAGATTTTTGTCAATCCGTGGTAACATACATACATACATACATAAATAAATAAGGAAACAGTCAGTATTTCACGAGATAAAGCAAAGCACAGTATTTTCCGCAAACACACACGGCGGAGTCACGGACAAGAGAAGCTATCTATCTCCCAGCAAAAACACAAAGGCGCATTAAGCAGTAACTTGAAGATTACAAATTTCGTAAAAAAAACCGTCACACAAATCGAAACAGAGCAGGCAAACTGAAGGTTTTTACATAAACAAAATGGCATGAAATATCAAAGGCTCTAAGAAAGAATATCTCTCATATGCAGTCTACATCACGCGCTCTATATCACCAGATCGCGTGTGGCGTCTCTAATTTCGCGCGAAGGCAATGACATCAAAATCCAGCAGACTGTATTTTATCGGTAAAATCCACACATTGTTAATTTTCCTGTAATAAATAAGTATAATAGTAGCCTTTGGCAGATTAGTTTAAAAGATCCTTTCCTTTCCGCGGTTGTTGCAACTCAATTTCGTCGACGCCTTTGAGGAAGTGAATTGACAACAAACAGCCACGCCACAGACGATTAAGGGGGTAACGATTTCTCTGATTGAAAGAGATCGCGTTCGGAACAGAAGACGTTTTGGACTGTTTTTAGTATTTTTATTTTGCTCGCCCACGCTTTGTAAGAATGGAAAAATTCAAAATTCTGCACTCTGTAGCAACACATGGAGGTAGATATTGTCGCAATGTATAACACTTCAAATGCTTGACGCGGTAAACGAGACAGACAGACAAAGTTTATACATCCTTCGACAAAAATTTATTAACAAAACTAAGAGGAGCATTGCTAGGTTTCTTATCGCTTGCTTTTGCAAGGAAGGGCCTCCGTCAAGCATGACTTTGCATTTAATAAACACTACACGGCGCAAAAATCAGTGTATGTGAGAGCGAGATCTGTAACTGAAAGGAATCACCCTTTGCGATTTCATGTTCGAAAACTCGAAATAGAAATTTATGGACAGAATCAACCATGCATTATTATACAGCAAATGTGCTAGCCGTAAATGTTATTTTTTAGCCATCCAATTTAAGGTTGAGTTTAGTCACGTATACCTCACGAGGTAAGAATAACTCTATACGAGAGGATTGCTAGGGTCGTAACTTGACTCGCCTAACATATCGCAAGTCCAGATTCCACATAGAGTCGTTTCAACTTGCGACAAGCAAGGACACACAGAACGCTTTGAAACTGCCACTATCCCGAAAATTCCGTACACCCGCTGGTTTTATAATTCAGAAAAATCAAATTTATCGCTGTTATTTGTGCGCCGTTGCAACCGAGCTAATATCAGCCAAGGTAACAAGCCATGCATGGTAAAACGTTTTGAATGTCGATTACGTAGACTGCTAAGTCTATCGATGGAATAATCCTAAATTCGCCCCTTCGATCATGCACGAAAAATTACTGAAACGCCAAACGGTGGTGGTTGTTGTTATGTTCCTCACGAGTGCACACTCAGAAAAATAATAAGAGCCGTTTGCTGCCTTAGGTTTGCACGAACTCATACAATAAATAATTGAACAAAAGAAGAAAACTACGAGACTTACCCGCAGTCGGGACTGTTGGCGGATAATAGTGAGCTTGTAGTTGCGGGATAAACTGTTCTGGATTCCTACCAAGTCCTGCTTCCGCTGAGGAATAAGATGCAGCTTTCGAACTGTTTTCCTGTGTCGACAACGACGGAAAGACCTTCGACGGACGAAAGATCGCATTTGTTGTTGATACCTCATGGGCGAACTGTTGCCGCGTACTGCCCGTCTTCGCATCTATACTGTGTACTTTTGTCGATAAAAGGGCCGAATTTTCTTGCAATCTACTCATATCTCGTGTCTAGTGAGCGAAAAAAATAGTCATTTTGGTCGAGAAAATTCCTCCAAGCGAAGTTTCGAACACATTAAGGCTACTCGTCGTGGCATTATCCAGCAAGGCGGAAACGTGAAAAGCTAAAATTGCTTTCAATTCAACCGTGCCTGTGATGTTGAGTTCTGTACAGAAACAATGATCGTGCATGCTAATTGGTCCGCCGCACGCCCCCTGCAAGCCAATTTCACTCATTCGCCAATCACGTGCCGGCAGAGCTGACAATTTCCTTGATACCTTACACTTCTCATAGTGAACAATGCGATGCGTTTTGTTTGGCAAGTATGCGTACAGCCGAGTTACAAAAATATGCTGGAGTTTTCCCAGATGAATTTATGAGCGAGGTAGAGTCTCTCTTGAAACGCAGGTTTCCTTTTGCCCACTGACTGGAGCTAGCAAAATGCGATTTTATCGAATCTACCTTGGTTTGAAGTCATAGATATAGGCGTTTTTCATGCAGCAATGCTTTTTATGTTAGAAAACTTGATAAATCGTGCTTTAAATTCCGGTCTCCTTCAGTAGGATATCAAGCATCAGGATCCAGCAATTTTTTTCTCTTTTGTAATATTCAAGTGCCAATTTGCTCAGAGACTTTTTTAAAACGGATTGCTAAGGCAGCTGTATTTTGTTTACAAGGCCGCATTCAAAATACGGCATTTAATACAGAAAATATACATAAATGCATATTGAGCTAATACGTTGCCAAATCATTCATACAATATCAATTGAAGACAGACATTTGCCCCGAGGAAAGGCTTTTGTGTGAACCGAAATCAGCTGAGGTAAACGATATGACAATTCACGACAAATCGACCGTAACCGTCCACCGTGCGCACCACATTTGCTCGTGGCTTTGCACCGTTTTTTGTGATAATTTCATTTTCTTCAATCATAGTTCGCTGTTAAGACCTGAAATGTGTGATTTAATGTTGTTTAGATTGGCTTCGACATCTGTCTTTTCACAATAGAACTGTGATCCGCTTGTTGAGCAATTTATTCCAGTTATTTGCACGTTGTATGAAAGGTGTGAAAAATATTTCAAAACATTACATCAAGAAGTTATTTTGGTAATTTGCGTCACGCAAGGCTAAAGCATGACACGCGGTTTTTACCCTTCGATAAAATATAACGGCTGTAAGAACAGTTGAGATAGCTTGTGTATAAAAGGTCTTAGTTGTCAAAAATTACCACATACCGGCCAGAATGTTCTCAGATTTTCTCAGCCTTAAAAATAGTGTTAATGACGTTGATACTGCCCGTAATTAATAAAATTAGATACAAAGTGCTATATATACCCTAAAACATTCAAAACTGCATTTACTAATGGTCTGAAAGGTTTCTTGTGTGGTTAAAACTGCAAACTCTTTCTCAACTTATCACCGAGATCTAAAATATGAGCGGCTACAGTTCTATAGTTTAGTCCGGGGGCTCTCAAATGACAGGAGTGGCATGGTGGCGGGCTTGGGTCGCGAGCAGAGGGGTGCGCGTGATTTGTGGATTGGTAAAAAGTGGTAAAATCTAACGAGTACCGAAAAATGACTGGAACTATTTGTTACCGGTACTCAAACAAATCGTCATGATTCAAATTACGATCCCGAGCCAGCCTGTTACACTATCTGAACGGCGCTGGAACAGGCTAGTCGCGAGCTTATTTGTTGTTTTAGACGAATTGGGAGGGTTCCTCTCTACATGTCTACAGGACGAAATAAACGTCTCCACGAGCTACCGACATTTTTGTGATCATCCATCCGAGAATCTGACGCAAGAGCATAGGTATACACGACACTACTACCATGTTTCCCTTAGTAAAACGGGAATTATTAACGATCATTCCATCTCTTTTGTAATTCATATTTTCTTTGCTTTCATATTTTGCTGAGATTTCAATATTCCCAAGGTAATTCCTTATTAGGAAACGTTTCGGAGTTCCGTCATAATCATTATTAAAACAAAGGATTGAAGGACCGAGATTTGTCTTTGAATTAACGTAAAGAAAATTCAAGTACGGCTGTTCAAATGAGTTAAATCTGAAAGAATGCCATTTTTTTCCAAACTACTAAAAACGTGATCGAACACCCAGCGATCTCCGTCTCGGTCAAAATAGGCTTCTTTCGAATTCCATATTCTCAGACGTGCGAAATACTGGCTACAGTGTCCTAGTGCACTGTTACACGCCTGATCGTCAGATAGGTGCCGATAGATGACTGGGTTGCGTGTTGGTTTTACTCCAGTAGCTTGTATATAGAGGTGTCAAAGTTTTTGACAAAATTTTTCGTACACTAGAAACAACTGTTAATCAGCTAATTGTGAAAGGCAAGTGTAGCATTAGACTTTTTGATAATGGTTTTGTCATAGAAGTAAGGATATTCACTAGAGGCAGCAGCAAATTCTCTCTTACTGGAAGTCAGTTGCAAGTGCAAATTTTGTCAGTTAAGGTTGTTGTAGTATTGTTTTCTTAACAGATTAACCCAATACATTTACTACAATGGAAGCTACAAATAGATCAACAACGTAGAAGTGTGACGCAAATTTGATTAGCACATGCACGATCAGCTTATAAACCAAGAGAGATTGTTATTCTTTATTGGACCTATAAAAAAAGCGCATTACATGGGTATGCCAATATGACACCGGAGTCAGTGCCACAGTTACGTTTATTATTTGACACAATTACTTTTCTTTCCCAGCTTTACGGCACCAAATTTCAAATTACTTACCAATATGCTATTTCTGGATGTGACCCTAAACTAACCTGTTCGATACAATGATGGTGTTAGATACCTGATATTGTTTTGGTTATACAAAGAATTATTTTTTTACAAAGTATCCACACATAAATTATAATCCGTTATAATCAGGTGATACATTTCCGGTCACGCGAATGCATTCATCATCAGTCCGCCGGAGCTCTCATCTGTACGCACTCACTGATCGAACCTTTTATTTCACTGAAACATCAGCTGAGATCAAACGACGAAATTCCTGAAACATGAAAATTTTCCGTGGAAAACTATGATCACTGTTTGATAAAGAGGCCATTTCAGTTATCAGGCCATCATGGGATTTCGCCCACGTGCTCAGACAATTAAACAATATCTCCTGTGAGCAAAAATCCCGAGAGTGTGCTGGAATGCTGTTTAATTAATTTGCTAATATTCTTTAAAATAGAAGCAGCCTGAAATCCTAAAACAAGCTAAACACAGCTGATTTGGAAAACAGTAATACAGCAAAATCCTTTTTCCCACAAAAAGTACCATTACGTATCAAACGTAGAGGCAAAAGGGAAACTATAGTCTTCAGTGAGTAGACGTAAGTTTTTCTTGCTTTTTATTATTATTATTATTATTATTATTATTATATTTATAGATATTATTATTATCATCACCACTATCATTATCACTACCATTATCATTATCATTATAATTATTATTATTATTATTTATATTATTATTATTATATAAAATAGTAGTAGTAGTAGTAGTAGTAGTAGTAGTAGTAGTAGTAGTAGTAGTAGTAGTAGTAGTAGTAGTAGTAGTAGTAGTAAACCGTTGTACCCGTTAGCAAAATACAATTTACGCAACCGCAGCGACTTGCCCCTTGGTCACGCAAATTCAAAGTGGTGGCTAGGTTAGTTCTACCTCAGAGCAATTCGTTGTCGAAATCCCGAAACAATTTGATAACTGAATGCTAAAGGACATGCTAGTTACGGAATTCTGCTACAACGATCTCAGGGATTCGATCTTTGAAATTTCTCTGGCACTACTGATAGTATGTCAATAAAAGCGCACCAGAAATTTCAGTCAAAAAGTGTTAACAAAACTTTTTGCTTGACGTGATTTCCTTTGAAAAGTGGTGTCCACTTAAGCAATAGTTTCGCAAAACATGTTCACCACCAGTAAAATCGGATTTCCCATCATCAAGTCTCGCAGCCATCGCATTAAGACCGAAACCTGAGTTATGACAAAAAGTTTGGCATGGTTCATTGGGCCTGTAATAATGACGGGGCCACCTTAAACTGAAAATTGTTTATCCAATCGGTTAATTAGGCTCACCCCAGATTTCAGTTTAATATCAGACACTGTTGCAGACAGTAGTTTAAGAGGTCTAACACTTTCATCCCAGTATCCATAGATATCATGTTATTTACATTGTTAAAAAGTTTGCCCTTCCCTGTTTCCTTTTGGGTGGAAGATTTGTCGAACACCTTACTATTAGCTTTCAGATCTAGGATTGTGATATCATTAATTGTGAAAGCAAGATTTAAAAGCTTTCAATATGATCCTCTATAAAATCCTTCAGTATCATTTCATATCGAGAAAAACGTCGAGTACTTTAGAACATCATGTAAGCAACTAGCAAATACTTTTGTAAATCTCAGTTTTCTTTTCCAGTATAGGAAGTGGTATTGACTGCGTAAGCTGCGTAGGTAGGCTCATGAATATTTCACCTGATATTTTACCTGTTCAGCTTCCTGTGGGATTTTCAGTGTATGGATTATAAGCCTTTTTTACGTCATTCCTTGTCAGAAGATGCTACGCTGGCTTATTTGAATTTCAAGTCCTGAAGATACATATGAATGTAAAAGCAACACAAAGATAAAATTGACCTAGAATTAAAAATTGCTTGTGTGCTAATGTCACATTGCATCTTACGGAGGATCTCTTAATAAAGTCTTTCTTTCCTAAATCCTGTCTCAGTTATAATGGGCGTGCATAGAACTGAAAAGTATCAATTTTATTGTGGACTACTGTTTAAAGGGGCTATGTCACGATACTTGCCAACTTTATAGATTTTTAAAAAAAGCTTATAGTTTTTTCGCTTCAGTTGAATCCCAGTTCAGTTTTTGGTCCAGTTTTGTTACTTAAGGCTATATAGTTAGGCATTGAAACTGTTTCCCGTCGTCTGTTTCAGCAAAGTGCAAGGACGGACATGGATTTAAACTTGAAAAAGCTGGCCAACTTTTTCAAGTTTTAATACTATTACTACAAAAATAAAAATATATATATTATGACAGGAGCCCACGGGATCCTGTGCATGGCTAGTGCTCCCTGATGAAATTGGCTTGATATTTTCTTCACGGCTAATGGAGAATTTTGTGTATGGGTTAAGGCACTAGGTAACGACTTCAGCACAGAATTGACCTAAAACAGCAATATCCTTGTGACATAGCCCCTTCAAATTTGCTTCAACCAAAAGGAGATTAAGCACATCTCACGTTCCAATAATAGAGCCAGTGTTGAAACCCGCCCTCCCAAGCTACACAATTTACTCCAATTCTCTCACCCCCTTGATCCCTGACATTTTATGACCCTCCCCCACGAGCTTCGCGAGTTTCTGGGATACACGTATTTCTAGTATTAATAAAGAAGCTGAATTTCAACGGCCAATAGCCTGAATTTTCATCAGATTACTTTGGGTCGTTATTACTCCCTCAGTAACGTCGTTGCTGAGAGGAGAAAACGACTCGAAGCAATCGGATGAAATTCAGGCTAAACGGCGAAATGACCGGCTGGAGTTACGTTGTCAGCGCGTTCGATCTGAGTTGGAGGAGCCCAAGAAACGGTGAACGGAGAATCGCCTGATCATATGTTATCATTCCTTTTGTGAACTGAATAGCCAACTGTCATTGCATCCGGTTAGTTTGGTTTCTTTCTTGGTATAAATATTTGGTTCTGTACTCATTTACTTTTGCCCCACAATGCTGGATCGGCGGTGGGCTAAAATTTCATTTTAGTTCAATTTTTTTTCAACCATTTTTTTTGTTGACACAAGCCAGGCAAGGCCTGATGTCAGAGCCAGCCTTTCTCCCATCACGGTTAGACAATGTTCTTGTAGTTTTTTTATTGTTGTAGCTGTGGTTCTTTTTGTCGTGTTTCTTTGGCCCAAAATAAAACTGGTGCCACTAATGACGTCACTTATTGAATTTCCAATGAGGCTTTGCGAGCTGGAAAAGCTTAGCAGCCGTGCAATATTTAACCGTATTAAAAATGGCGTCGCGGCAGAGCGCCAATTTTGTTGTCAAAACAAGAAAATATGGTTGTGTTATTTCATCAAGCATTGTAAAATTATGCAGTTTGATTTCAGCGTGGTAAAAAGACTACTCTTTGATGTTTAAAAAATGTTATTCAGAGCAGGTGGATTCCAAGATCGTTTTATTTAAGCAGCGAAAAACAAGTTATGTCTGCAAGAAGTAAGAAATTTGAACGTGAACGAGGGGCGCTCAGTTCTAGCTCCACTGAGAATCTCACATCAAAGAAACTGAACTCTTCAAAGGCCAGCCGACCGAGCTCTGCAGACTTCACCAAATATTCAGCGAGATCAAATGCAAGTTTGGTAAGTTTTATGTTCCTTAGTCCTTGCACACACACTTCATGTCATGAACTCAGATTGAATCTCATGTCAAAATTTTGTGTAGTACATTAAAGAGATTGTACTCTAAATTTAGATTACAATACAAAATTTGACGTAATGAATTTTTTTCCCTCTGTCCGTGTACATTGATGCATGTATGCGATGTTTTTACGTACTATTTGTGCAGGTGATTTAGTATATTGAAAAGTAGCTGGTAGCTTTAGAGGTGTTGTAAACCAAAACGAGGAAAGGAGAGCAGGGCCCAGTTGTTCGAAGGCCGATCAGTGCTAACCCGGGGTTAAAGTTTAATCCGGATTTCTTTTTCTTTTGTTCAAAAGCATTTTCTCGGATAATTTTGTGTATTTTTTTTAGTGCATCCAGTCATCAAAACTGTAGACAAAAAGAATTAAACTGAATTTGCATCTTAAGCATTCATATCTGAATTCAAATTTTGCACTAACCCTGGGTTATCTTAACCCAGCTTTGAACAACCAGGCCCAGGTTACCAGCACGGGGAATGGAATAAACTATGAAAAATGAAGACAAAACCTATGAATGTAAACCACAGCTCCATCAGCGACTTCGCTACCCATTATTTTGTCTGTTTTGTTCCCATTTTTTCATTTTTCCATTCCCTGTGCTCATGATCTGTTCCCCATTCCCTGTTTTATTGCAACATTTTACCTTTAGACTAAAGGAGATATCAACCCTCAAACTATCAGGGCCATCCTGTCTGAAAACACAGACATGGGTGTCCAAAGAAGTGCTTGACTAAAAGATGTAGTTCTAAAGGTGGTATTTATTTATTTATTTATTTTTCGGGGGCCGAGGGGGGGGGGGGTGTTGGGGTCACAAGATAGAGGTAAGATTATTTTTTTGGAGAGGAGATGACTGAACTGTGCCTTTAGGAAATAAATACAGCTGATGATGATGAGGATAAACTTGAAAAAAAAATAATCTGGTATGTTTGGGGGGAATGGTTTAAAGGCAGAGACTTTTTGCAGTACAAACTTAAGATTTTAAGTGTTTTACTTTATCAGGTAGTTGGAATGATCTAGTGTTTTTTCGTGAAAAATAATATTACTCTCTGCTGTGTTTTTAAATTATTTTTGACAGGAGTCGGAAGCAAGTGACTTTTTGTCAGTGACAGGGAAAGGCAAAATTCCTAAAACATCTGGACAGCATAAAAGAAGTAAGGGTCCTCTCGCAAAACAAATTTAATTAGAAAGGAAAATGTTAGATATCCAGGGAAACATATCTGTTTTTAACTTATGAATAAAGTTAGGGATATATTTGGGCTCGTGACAAAATGCTCCCTCTGTGATTGTATCCAACACATGCAAATAAATCACCAGCTTAATCAAATTGCACCACCAAAACAAAGCTCGGAATAATATTTTTCCTCTATTTGTATTTGTTAGCATCTTTAGTGTTGTTACTAATTAGGCAGATATGTTACTTTATCCATTCCTAAACTGAAAACATCTGTTAAATGAATTGCGACATCTGTGTTTGAATGATTACTCTGAATTTTAGATGTTAGTGCTTGGCACTTTCCAAACCGTTCAACTTAAGTTTGAAAGCAGAAAATAATGATCAATTTTTCTAGACAAATATTCAATACTTTCAATCTGGACGAGTACCTTAATACTTCGTAATTTGCAGATGAGAAAAGTCACGCGATATGTTTACTGTATAGGCCATTGAACCCGAGTTGAATTTGCATGCAAACTTGCCTTTTTCCAATGTGGCGTTCAACACACATATTTCCAGTTCGTAGTTGTTACAAAGTTGGCTGTGTAACTAACAGTCTTAACATTTCTTTTCACATAAATTTGCAGAACAGATTGTCACAGAATAGCGGCTGCATGTAGGCACATTTCTTCCATTACAGTGGCGTCAGGTTACAAATCAAACTATAACCCTAACCCAGACACCCTAACCCTAACCTTAAGTTATTACAAGTGTAATTGTATAAACTTCCATACCCTCCTCTGAGTTTCACACCTTTCTTAATTGTCCTTTCAAGGTGGAAGCGCAGGCTTTGTTAGGTCACAGGTCAATGAAGTTTATGTATCTGCTAGCGACAGTGACAGTGCACGGACAAGTGGTAGCTCAGGAGCCAGGAGAAAAGTTCCAAAAAAACCAAAAGCAACAAGGTACAGATCTATGTACAGATCTATGTTGGATGTTGTTTACAGATGCAAGACATGATGAAGATGCTTATTGCATATTTATTTTTAAATACAGAGTGTCAGTGAATTGGAATGTGTGAAGTAGTGACCCAACCTCAACTTTGTAAATTTAACCTGTCTAAGTATTTCTTTTCTTTGTTAAAAACTCATTATTTTCTGTTATTCTTAGGTTGTCTGAGGATCATATTCCTCTCATTATGTCCCAAGCTAAAGCTCGTGCTAAACCTAAACTGGCCACTACTTTTCAGGCAAGTATTAGCCTTTTTATCACTAAAGAAATCCTCTCCTAAAAATATGTTAACTGGCCAAAACTCTGTCATATTTCTCATTCGTGTTAGTACTGTAGGTGATTTTGCAGCTCTCGAATTTTCCTTGCACCTGGCAAGTCTTACATGTAATTTTCCTTTTTTAACAATTTAGTTGGTAGGCAACTTGCCTGGGGCCCTTGACCTTCAGGCAAATGAGAATTAAAAGTTTATTGCCCAGCAGGAGATTCTACTTGTGTGGATGACCAGATAACACTTTTTTGGGCCCTGGTTTTGATTTGGGGTTGTTATCTTTAAAAATGTGTTTGAAACTTGCAGACTGTAGTTTTCTCTTCCTGTCACTATCATTATTATGATCAGCATCATCATCATTATTATTATTTTATTAAATTCCCGCAGCACCATAATAATGCTGCTAATGCCAATCAAGTTGCCTTGCCAGACAGGCCATCAGCAACATCACAGAACACATTAGAACCAGATGAGGTAGAAGAGTGGTGGCAGGCTCTTAGTGATCCTTCTCCAGTCCCTCCTTTGTTTTTACAGTCCCCTACTGAATCAAGCCGGGAGCACAACTGGTGGACTGGTGCACACAATACTAGCAACCAAGCTGATAAAAACTTTCCGCAAGATGATGTTGAGAACTTACGGACTGTCACTAATAATCTAGACCACAATATTACTGATTTTGACATGGCTGAAGGGAACTCTCAAATCAAGCACAACAGATCAATATCAAAAAGGGACGATATTCCTAAATTGTTTCTTGATGACCTCATTGAGGATGAGAGCGAAAACAAGAGAAGAAAGGCGGCTGTGAACATTCAGAGGTGGTATCGTGGATGGAAAACCAGGAAAGAACTTAATGGACAGAATGCCATCAAACAGCTGTTAAGTCAGAAGAAATCAGAAAAGGAGACCCAGCTTTTCAGTTCAAAGACTGAGGTCCTGAACAAGTTGTAATTAATTGCTTTTGTTCTTTTGTGAAACTCTCATCTAATGTGATGAAAGTTGCTTTTCAGAATCAAAACTACCCGTGTCTTTGCTAAAAAATCGTTCAACAACTTCTTGATGCCTTTGTCAGTTTCATTGACACTGAGCACCAAGGTCAACACTTAAAAGGGACACAGTCAGCTATGATACCACACTGACCTGGACACTAGTTTTGTCAGTTTGAAAAGCGTTTACCTCAACCAGAAATCAAATAATATGCATCAAATGAGTGCTCTCATATGACTTAGGGTCTATAATCACGATTTTGTTTTACCATTAGTTCAACTCCACAGGGTTTGTTTAGATATTCCAGATGCACTTCTCACTTTCTGTTTCATGCTTGTTTCTTGTGATGTGAAAATCAGCTGAGAAAATATGGTATCTAATGTGCATGTGCATCAGCTGACTGTGTCCCTTTAAAGTAGAAGGATAAAGCAGACCATAGAAATCTGATGCCATTTCCCTTTTCTAAATCTGGACAAGGTTGGTTTTGGACTGTTGCCTACCTACTAGGACATTGAAATTAATAATATTCTATGTTCGCACAATCAATTGTATTTTACAAGGAAAATATTTCACTTGAGGAAAATACTAAGAAAGGTGTCAAAAGCTTGTTTAGTAAAGAATTTTTTTAATTTGACAGGTAAATATTTTGATTTGGGACTTAACAAGATTTGGTAACAATACACCAGCACTCATCTAGTTGCTTATTATTGCAACAGTAAAACTCAAACCAGCTTTTTCTACAACATTGTACTTTTAGGAAGAACACAGAGAGCAAAAAGAAGAAGAAAAGAGAAAAAGGAGAGAAGAGAAAGCAAGGTTGGCAAGACAGGCAGCGATAGAAGAGCTTCAGAAAAAGAGAGATGAAAAAAGGCAGGAGAATCAGAGAAAAGCTGAGGAAGAACTGGTTAGTACTACTCTCCTTCACCTTGGGAAGCAAGGGTGGTGCAGTGGTGAGAGCACTCGCTTCCTGGATCAGTTGAGGTTTCTAGGTAACCCACCACCTACCCCTCCCCTAAGTCAACATTAACGCACACTTACTTCTCACTTAGGGCAAAATTGTGACTTAGGGGAGGGGTAGGTGGTCACTCACCGAGAAACCTTGATAGATCCCGCTTCCCACCAATGTGGCCTTGGTTTGAGTACTGGTGTAGATGCAATATGTAGGTTGAGTTTGTTTGTGGTTCTCTCTCTTGCTCTAAGAGGTTTTTCCCCAGGTACAAATTACCAGAAAAAACTACAGTTTAGCCGCTACATTTTGTTAATGAGGACGTAAAAATTAATAAACTTTATATTTTCTCTTTTCAGTGAAACTGTGATATGGTCACCTTAATTATACATTTTTTTTTTTAGACTTTCCTCCAAGCCAGTGGAAAAGTAAGCAAAAAGAAATCCATGAACAAGCCAAGATCTAAAGTAAAGAAAACTACTGATGCTGGTGCCACTAGCAGTACCATAAAAAACAATGAACCAGTTAATTTAAATGAAACAGCATCCAGGCCTGGCACTGCAAGTAGTGTCGGAAGGAAAGTTGAAGAACTATTCCAGGTCAGTAAAACATATTACTTGCTAATGACTATTCGTTCTGCACTGATCTTTTAACTGTCATCCTGTTACCAATGGCCAGTTACCAAGCATGTGGGTTGGGGTGGGGCTATATGTCATATATGCCTCCATTTTTTAAAAAATAAGCTTAATAATTACCGGCAATTAACAACTCCAAAAACAGTAGTACCGGGTATACATTATGGTCTGTTAGACCTTATTCCAAAATGGAATCAAAATTTGTTGTTTTTTGTCTTTTCCCCTGTTGCCTTGCTTCAAGGTAAAACTTCTTTCGAATTCTGCAGGTGCAATCGAAGTGTGAGGGCTAATTAACTGCTAAACGTAACACGTAAAAGAAAAGTAGTATTGTCTCCATTTTGGAATAAAGTGTATTAACTTAATAGGGCTTAAATCTAGCAAAGCCCAGTGACCCTTGCCTTTAAACAACCAGATAGTCATGCTTTTTGCATGGCCAAACTTTAATATAATAAGGTACTATGATCTCGACTGGTTCAGAGCTTTTAAGTTCTTTTTTTCGTAGAGCACAGCCTTTCTTAACCAAGACTGTTGAGCTGAAAGCTATTATGAGCTGGTTTCTGTGTTATATTTGGCGTTCCCTTAGCATCAAAACATTAATAAAAAGTGTTTTCAATTTCAT
Source organism: Porites cylindrica (assembly GCA_964035525.1). Lineage (NCBI taxonomy): Eukaryota > Metazoa > Cnidaria > Anthozoa > Scleractinia > Poritidae > Porites > Porites cylindrica. The sequence goes on from OZ037780.1 coordinate 26,470,642, forward strand.
TCCAGGAATCTAGAGAATCACAAGTCAGTAGTGCAACTGCTTCTGATAACCAAGCACCTCTGTTCTCTGATCGTACAGACGAAACAGATAAAACAATAACAAGGTATCAAAATGTCATAAAATAATTAATAAAAGCATATTTAGTACTTATACCTCAAATACCTCTGTAGAAGGAGAGTGTCAGGGATATTTTTGCTAATAGATATCCAGATATGCTTTCTTTTAACATAGGAAATGATTGTCTAATAAAACTAAGTTTAAAAATAGTAATTAAATAAATATTTTTTATAAAAATATGTGTTTCTTTTTTTCTTTTCTTGAAAAGATTTGTCAGGGTATTTCAGTACAACTAAGATTCAGTCAACAGGAGATTGCACTTTTGTGATTTGCACCTAGCAAAAATAATAATTATTTATTAAAAATGGTTTTGTTTTATTTTGTTTCAAACAAAATATGCTTCACACAAAATGATTTATTTCAGATTTTTTCCTTGTCCCTTTTCCACAAAGCTATTTTATTTCAGATTTACAAACTGAGATTTCATGAACACCGCTAATTAGATTAATTTTTATTGAAAAAAAAAAACAACAACAATCATGTCTTGATTGGAGCAATGATCATTGTATAGTGTTTTCATTCAGCTCACAGGCAGGTGTTGAGAGTAAGACAACCTTTGATGATCTTCTTGAGTCACTAAAGCAGTTGGAGGAGGAACCAGCAGGTTTAATCCCTGTTAAGGAAAACACTGAGCTTAAGTTTGGTGGATGGAGTAAGTGCCTGCATTACAACTTTATGACCAGGGGCACCCAATGAGCAAATGTTTCCAAATGTATCAGACGTGCTTTAAATGGTTTTCTCTATGCTTTAGAAGCCTCTTTGGTTAATCTGGAGCAGCCAAACTATTTACATGTCTTAGGGGAACTTTGTTTGTCTTGAAAGTTTTACGTGGCTGTTTTGTCTCATCCAAAACTGTTAGCTACCCTGATTGGCCTGTTCGAGGACATGGAGTAAGATGATGCTAGGGGAGTCGTTTGGTACTCCTCAACAATGTCTTGAAAGTTTTTGTCTGTCTTAATATTTGATTGATTAACTGAGATAACATTTTTTTCCTGCCCAGCATTTTATTGTGATTATGTAAGCTGTTGCTCCAGAAATATCCATATTCCTGCATTAAGAGCTCATTTCGTTTACCCCCCCCCCCCCCTCCCTCCCCATACGACACAACAGTCTGGAATTCCATTTCCTTTAAAAAATATTTGCCTCTAAGACCCTTGTCACCCACCCCCTGAATTTCCAATGGCCAGTAATATTATTGTTGATGGTTACCATATCAATTCAATTCAATGTTTATTGTTGCAGAGCAAGACTATGAAAACAGTGACCAGGTTAGTCTATTTTCATTGCTCTCTACTAGTTAAAGTACAGTCTGTTTGTGGACCTCTGGTTAGACTACAACATTGATAGAGCATTAAACCTAAAAACACTTTACATTAAGTTTACTGTGTGGGTATGCCATACAAGTACAATTTTTCCAATCCCTGCTAGTCCCTATGGATGTAACTAGCGTGTGTTATTTGTAGTTCTATTTGTGGGTAAGCAATCAGGAGTTGAAGAGATGTGGTAAATTGGCAAATTTCTACTAAAAAATTGTCTCACACTAAGTACTTTAATATGTCTACCCACTCAAACACACACATGCATCCATTTTTGTCTCATTACGCAATGCTTTGGGGAGGAGTATTGTGCGACGCATCAAAAATCCCTCTGAAAATAGTGCAGCAGTAAGTTAGCTAAGTACATCTACCTGTATATTTTCAGTCCCAGTGTCAAGAGAAGATCAATATAGTACTACACTGTGTATTCCAGTAATGATGTTTTTTTTTCATAGCCTTATCTCTCTTATGCTTCTTTGGATCAGTTAAACAAAGCCAAATTGGAAAGGTAAGTTATTTTCTTGGTTATAGTTTCTTGGATAAGAGGTTGCTATGGAAATATGCAGTTTGCTGATTTACTTTTTGTTCAAAGTCAGCCCATATTTTAGGCCACCTCTCCCCACAACCTTTCAACAGCCAACCTTCTCCCCGTAACATCAGCACTTACTGTATTAATCAGAGGGGTGGGGTCCATGATGAATTCAGTTAATATTTTAACAACTCTTACCTGCTGTTACTCTACTAAACTAAGTATCTACGGCAAACTGAACTGGAGAAGTCTTTTGGTTGAGGATGATGAGTAGGCCAAACAAGTACCTTTTTGTACCATTTTTAGGTAGTTATTTGCATGGGACTGAAATGACCTCTTTTGAAAACGATCTCTTTATTTACCCCTGGACTATTTTTTATTTGTTTGTGTTTTTGTTTATTGTCTTATTTTAGCCAAGGCCAATCAGGTGCTGCATTGTCTGCTGAAAAATTGAGGTACCCAATATGATAGTCCGTGTAATGTCTTTGTTTAAGATCAGACTGTGAAATACAAGAACCTTTTTTATAATCAACGCCTCCGAGAAATGGTCTCGCATGTGGTCGTAACAGTATCTGTTTTGAGAGAGTAGACGGTATATCTCATCTGTAGTTCCAGTAATCATTAGGAGTGGTGGGTAACTTTATTTTTTTTTCAGGAGTATCTTGACGTTCTTGGATGAAGTAGAAAAAGCTGAGGATGATGCTGTCAGCGACATCACTCAGGTTCGTGCCATTATTTAGCTTGGTTGATGAGGGTGTTGAAATATTTCCACTGAAATGAAACCTCATGAGCGGTTTTTTTTGCGTGGTTCAAAATGGGTTTTCATAATTTTCACTTTGGCATTTTGAGGTCAAAAAATATTAAGGCAGCTCATAAGTTACTTATTGGATTTGTTCGGTAAAATCTCGGTGAGTGCGTGGAGTTATCTTAATCTTTTTAAGTTAACAGTGTTATTGTGTTGATTATTTAGGCTCGAGATGGTGCAATTTCGCGCGGATTACCATCATCAAGCACTTCAGCTTCTGTGGCAGTAGATAGAGAGTAAGTATCGAGAAACTAATTTATAGTCCTGCGTGTATTCAGCGGTCGTTTGAACGAGTCACGGAAAGTGCCCCCTTATTCCGAACGAGTTCATTGTCGGTTCACCAAACATTGCATATTCATGATCAATTTGTCAGTTTAAGGTTACTGGCGTTATTTTATTTCAGTGGGAATAAAAGCCTTAATTCCATTCTCTCGTGATGCGAAAATGTAGAAACCAAAAACGCAAATTTTGTCTGTCTTCCTAATTGATTAATTTGTGAAAGAGGACAGCTGGGCTGTGCTGCGCTGCTTTCTCTATTGTTTCTGACCCGGATTTTGGTTGCGCTACGTTGTGAGATAATGTTTATGATTTCCTTGTTTATCGTATTTATGTTTTTCTTTTAGAGTAGCTTTTAAAGGAGGTGTGAGACGGGACAATTAGCAAAGACGTTTTTTGCGCAAAGTTGTTGCAACATTGTTTTGAATGGTTGCCACATTGTTCCTGCTTTGCTACGTTGTGTCTAAAAATCGTCGTTGCGAATCGTTTCGTTGTAACATCACCTTAAGTTAGTTTCTGAAGTAATTATGGGATTTCTTTGGTCTGACAATGCTAGCTGGTGCTGTTCTCTGTGATTGGCTTAAAAATCGCGCGCGTTTTTCTAGGCCAATTAGGAGTAAAACTAATCCTACAGTTGTAACATGCCTGTACGCATTTTCCCGCGCTTTGCGCCGGGTAAGACTACTTCAAGATCTGATTGGTTCGTTAAATCTTCTACGCGTGTTCTCATTGGCCAGACTTATTACCTCGGTTCAATACCCCACTTTTTCATTGAGTAATTCTTTTCTTCGCTACAGAAAGGAAGAGGCCGCCCTTGAATCTGCTGCTGCAGCGGCTACTGACGTCACGACAGCCATGCTTGCAGTAAAGATAGAGTTAGAAGAAAAGAAACGAACCAATGACTTGCTTCAAAGGGCTCTGGTTAGTGAGCGTCAGCCTTAAGTCACACTGCAATCAAATTATCAACTACCTTTCGAAACCTTTACTATAACATCAGTTCTCTGAATCCTTTTGTCACCTATGAATTTTTAAAACCCGCCATTCATGGAAATCAGGTTTTTAGTGGCATATTGTTATAAGTTATTATAATATTACGATCAGGATTTTTAGGATTTTAGTCATTGTATTGGAATTTGTTGTACGTGATGAATTTTTTGACCGTGTATAAATAATGATTAAAGATTAAAGAAAGATGAATGTCAAGGAGTGGTGTCTGCAAAATCTGTCTCTCAAAACGAGATACCAGTCGCGGGGACGCTACTCACGTGGCGTTTGCTTTTTCGTGCTTGCCTGTGTGTTCGCTTGGTTCGCAATGTGTAGATAAATTAGGGTCTACTTGCAGTTTATCTTTTACTGAAATAGGCCACATTTTTGGGTCGATTTTTTGACTCAGGGAAGTAGCTAAGGTTCACTCTGAACCTAGCCTGCGTGGCAGACTATACCAAAAGTCTAGACGACGCGTTGGCCGTCTGCAACCCAGGCTAACTGAACCATAATGTGGATCATCCTATTCACCAGGCCTCAGTTGTTCAAAATTTGGATAGCGCTATCTAATGGGTAAAACTCTATCCAGTGAATAATGCAATTGGTTTCCCTATAAATACTTATCAGCTGGATAGTGATTTATCCAGTGGATAGCGCTATCCAATGTTTGAACAACCGGGGCCAGGCTTAGAATTCACCATCACATTTCAGTCATTGCGCATAAGCGCATATCAACAGTCCAGCGCCCTAGAAGTATGCGGAATATTTGTCACATGAGCCTAGCTAGTTTAGTGGCCTTAATTCCCACGCCAGAGTCTCCTGTAGCTCAGTGGTAGAGCATCTGGACTGGTAACCAGAAGGTCATAGGTTCGACTCTTGTTGGAAGAACTGTCTTTTTTTCTTCCAACTGAAAAAAACATCTTTCTCACCGTATTCTGTTGTTTCTCCTGTACAGAACCAGCAGCGGGAATTTACGCTTCGGCAGGCAAAGGAGATGGAGAAAGATGCAAAACAGAGACTTGCTATTCAACGACAAGAATACGAAGCCGCAATTCAGCGACACTTGTCGTTCATTGATCAGCTTATCGATGACAAAAAAGTTCTTTCGCAACGGTGCGAAGAAGTGGTGAATAAACTCAAAAGTACCGACAAAAAGTACGGCGACAAAATCAAGCAAATGGAAGAAAAGTGAGTCTGACACTTGAAAAAAGTAAATAAATAAATCGCATAGTGGGGCCGAGCAAATAAATGAAACAAATAATTCAAATGTAATATGACAAGGTTAAAAATCCCGCCTGGCTATTTTAGAAGCGTGGCCAAGGACTCAAACTCGAGACCTCCCATTCGTGAGGATTAAACGGCCCTGCTGTCCCCAAACAAAGTATCCAGAAGCTGATTGCAAAGCATAAAGCGGAAGTGAAATAGCATTGTTCTTGAGATTGAGTAAAATTGTGGTACCCTGATCTTGAAAAGACGCAGTTTTATTAGTAGCTGTTGTTAGGTTTCCTCTTTGGTATTATCTGCTGTTGCGAGACCATTTATTGAACTACAATATATTATTGCTAGAGTTTAATAGCTTGTGTAAAAAACGCGTTGATGTTTATCGCGAGATTTGCTGTAATTCTTTTTGTAGTCACCAAGTTGAAATCAAGAAGCAAAAGGAAGTTATTTTGGCAGCTGAAAAACTAAGGCGTGAGAAATGGATTAACGAAAAGACTCAGCAAATTAAGGTAACAAATACCCATCCCGCAGTCAGAACTCTTTGGACTACTTTCATGGTCTAGTATCTAGGCTTTGCGAACTTTTCAATAAAAATGCGTAACGCGTAAGGCAAAGAGACTGACACTTGTTAATACCATGCAAGATACTTTTCATAATCGCCTACAGTTGTTTATGTAACTGCTTCCATCCTTTCTGTTCCTTCTTTTCTCTGAAGATCCTTCCATGACCACTCCCCACGAGAACGTTGTGAAAAAGTGATGGTGTGAACGACAAGAAATTAGAACGAGACGACAAAGAGAAGAGTACCAATTTCGCGTTTCGTCCCAGTCTTTCTCATCGAAGTTTTTTGCTTCCTCATCTGGAGACTGACCGCTGCTTTAATTGGCTTGTTACACTTAATTTACGCGAATCTAAGGGCTTACACCACCGACCTTAGTACAAAAATAATGCAAACCCTTTTTTCCCGTACATCAACAGGAGGTTACTGTCAAAGGACTGGAACCAGATATCCAGAAGCTCATTGCAAAGCATAAAGCGGAAGTAAAAAAGCTCAAATCCACCCATCAGGTAACGTCACCACGTGATCAGTGCATGTGTCATTACCACGTGACATGTGTTGGTTCGACTGCATACTGTTGAACTCTGCGCGTTATCAAACGCATGCTGTTTTGCTAGTTAGATAGAGAAAACGTACCGTGTATTTACCAAAAATCGATCGCACGTTTTATTTTATTGCTAAATATAATTAATTATAATTCTTCCTCTAACTGACATCAAATGCGTGTTTTTTTTGTGTCTCAGTGTTGTCGTTTGTACAGCAATCATTGCTTTGCAACGGTAGCATATTTTTTGCTTTTTTATTGGTGGCAGATGTACCCACGCCTGTCATCATTGCTCGTTTACTTTTCTTTGTGTTTAATTTGTTGAGGTGAACTATGACTGGCTAATTCCGAAATGATAGTTGAGTGAGTGTGATTGGGTTACAGGCGGAGTTACTTGAAGCAGATGAGCGTGCAGGCAGAAGGTACATCCAACAGATAGAGGAACTTAGAGATCAGTTGGAAAGAGAAAAGGAGTCTGCTTGTTCCCGGGAGAGGGAACTCTCCCAACAAAGGTATTTGTTTCCTAATCCATACTCCGTCTATAGGCTATACTAGAAGGTAGAAGGTAAAGCTCCTTATTTAACGTCGGCAGCTCGTAACAGTCATCATTTGACTGCGGACAAACCAGCAGCCCAAGGTGCGCTCTTTTTATTCCTTCCCCTCTCCCCTTTCTCACACCATTAGTGCTCCGTGACGGTGTTACTGGTATTTAAAGCTACTTAACGCTAGTAAAGAAAAGAAGTAAGCGAAACAAGGATTTGAGGTCACACCAGGGAATCGACTCGGAAGCTCTCGCACAAAAAGCCGCGCACTAACCGACTAAGTTAATCCTTGCTCCTCCTACTCGCTCTTACAGCCTGGGACCAGGCTCCTTGGTGGGGGAGAAAGGGAAAAAAGCTCGGTAGATATAAGGGGGTGGGGGGAACTTTTCCTCTTCCTATCACCTCCGATATTTAACCCCCTTTCCCCAAACATAGAGCCTGTTTACAGGCTACCGTCTTACAGCTTTGTAGCAATGCGAGTCTCTATATATGACGACGCTGGTGCCGGATATAGGTATGAGAAACTCTAGCAATAATATATCTTGGTAGCTTTTATTTGCTTTTGATTTTCCTTTTGAAAAGATAAATTTTTATTAATCAGGACTATCAGAGAGAAGGGGTTGAACTTTTAAGGGTTTTAAATATGTTGGTGAATAAAACTATAACCTGTCATTTTTATTCGAACGATCACGTTGTTAAATTGTATCATCATATTCAAAAGCTTGATCGATTTTATCCCAGGCCAGCTCTAAAAGAATGTGTTTATGTTACTTCCACGTCACTCGTTTGTATAGATATGAAAAGCAGCTGGAGCAAGAGGAACAGGCATACCAACAACAGCGGCGGCGTCTGTACGCAGAAGTACAAGAGGAGAAGGAAAGAGTAGCTTTGCAAGCTCAGAAACAGCGCCAGGAACTGGACGAGGCGCGCGAGGCTTTAGAGGTAATCTAAATCTTCTACCTTCACGCGCTAGTGAATTTCTTTGTTTTCTCCTTAGAAATTATTAATTTGTTCGCGAAATTTGGTGTCGTAACCCTTTCTTTGGCTTATTTATCCTCTTTTTCTTTGCAGGAATCTCATAAAAAGTCTATTTTGGAGATGCAAACAAACCATCAAAGAGAAATTTCTAATCTGGAAAGAAAACACGAGGTATCGGAATGTATTATTAGGGACTTCCAAATCCAACGACGCGACGGCGACAAGAACGTCGCTTAAAAAGTGAATTTGCGTTCTTTCAGTCTTTATAGCGATTATTCCTACCCACTTACTTTGTCAAATGTAGGCGAACCCTCCTGAAGCTGAATTTCAAGGAACCATGTTCAAGCTCAGAAAGAGAAATAAAATTTCGTCGTTGCTTGTTTACGTCCTCCATAAAACGCGAAATTAGGCATTTTCACGTCGTAGTCGTGCAAAAACGGGAAAGAAATGTACAAAACAGTGTGGTGCGCGTGCGAAGGTTTTGTTTTGCTTATTAAACGTATTGTTTTTTTGACGTTCTCGTTGTCGTCCGTGTCGTTGGATCTTAAAGTCCCTATTTATATATATTACCAATTTTTGAGCTCCTCGTTAGCGTGTTTTTTACTTCTCACATTTGAAGAAAAAAGGGGCGTGGAGATGACTTTGACTCACTTCAAATAAGTTTAGTTCTTCGGGGGAAACCCAAGTCAATATTGAACTCACATAACATATGAACGCCTTGCTCCTTTTCAGTATAAAAACACTCTTGAAAGCAAACAATTTACTGAGCGTGAACGTGTACTAACTATTTGCACCAGTTTTAATGACATTGCACGCTTTGCTTGAATTTTAGTTGGAGGTAAACGAGCTGAAGGAGAGACTGGACATCGAAAAGCAGGGCTGGATCGAGAACTACATGAAAAAGCAGGTGCGAAGCTTGACCATAAGTAACGAATCCAGTTTCTTTTCAAGTTTTTCCCATCCATAATTATTTCCATATCTTTTCAGGACGCCGTACTTATGGCTAAAGAGCGTGAGTTGAAAGAGGCGGTGAGAGAAGGTCGTGATAGGGTGAGTCAGGAGGTTTTTTTGCGACTTATTTTTTCTTTTGTTGTTTGTCATTTTCTTTGTTTTCCCCATGAGCTAAAACATGTAACCATCAGGCAGGGACGGATGAAACTCTAAAACTCTTGCAAAAATTGGATGGCCCTTGGCGAATTATTTTTGCTTTGGGTGACTAAGGAATCGTTTTTCTTTAAACTTACACACTAACAGTCCAAACTTTCATCGGTTTCGAGCAACTTCAACTTTTTGTAGAACACTCTTCCTTGAGAATACAGCGAAAGGTGGCAGAATATATAGACACAGATAGCTAGCCTCTGTTGTATAAGATTGCTACGGTTCCATCTTTGTTGTTGGTTTATATAAAAAGTCATTTTACAATGGAGAGCATTGATTCTCACGCAGGAAATTGAAATGGTTATAACGAGACTTGAGGAAGAAACTTCGCTGGCGAGAGAGGAATGCGAACGAGCTGCAGAGAACAGAATCAAGTAAGTCGTGTCGTTCTCCTTAATTGTCAAGCTGCTTAAACCAAAATATACATTTTAGGAAATATTGATTTGGTCTTGACCAGTCACATTGGAGATATTAATCTTACAAATAGCGTCAAACAAAAAATTAACTGTTCGGTTTGCTTCTGCCTGTTAGTGACAATTAACTCTCTTTGACTTCTGAGAGACTAGATGACCTACGTTGTACGAAAGTTGGAAGTAATATTTTTTGTAACCCCTGGATATCTTAGTAGGACTAATCGACTCATTTGATTTGCATTTCTTTTCAGGCGCGTGAGGGATAAGTACGAATCCGAACTGAAGGAACTGGAGGAATCTGAGCGAAAGATGCAGGAAAAATACAACAGCATGAAGGTAAATGCAAAGTGCTAATATTAGTAGCTAACAAACGCCCTTGCGGTCGATAAATCTATATACTGACAGACGCTAGAAATAGGACAACAGACTGACGGATGTCCACCAAAAAGGGATTAAGAAAAGGAACTGGAATCAAGGTAACCTAAAAGAGACACGCGGATAGATAGGTAGTAGGAGACAGACGAAGAGAACATGGTCTCTTGGACAGACCTAGACAGAACAAATACGCGGACGGCGGTAGAGGTGTTCCAGGGACTCTGACGCACTGGAGGTAGTCTGAAATATCATCCGTCTCTTCGCCCCACTCCCCAGCGCGCGGCAAAATCCCCAGCGTTATAATGCCGTCCCGTGACGTCACAGACTAATTCATGCAATTATGCATAAATATCTAATTGGCGGCCATGAGTGTGCTTTTCAGTCTCCCTCGCCTTGCCAACCGTTGGGGGGTAGGGCGAACAGAGGGATAACTTTTCAGACTACACTGAAGGAGAATACGAATTTTGGAATTGAACTTTGCAGGCTCGTTTATCCGAGGTAGATGGAGAAAATGCGCGCTTAAAAAGCTTGTTGAAACAGAAAGATGGCGAAATGGAAGACATTGACAAAGTGACAAAACGGCTGCAAGAAGAAAGAGGAAAAGTTGCAGATATAATTCGGCAGGAATTTGCTGACAGGTTGGTGCCAACTCTGTATCTCCTAGTCACGAAATGGCCGTTTCGGCAAGTTGTCGGTTAATGGGAATAGAGTGCGAATGTTTACGATTTTTTTCTTCGTATATCAGGCTTGTGACAACCGATGAAGACAACAAACGACTCAAAACAGAATTAAGTGAAATGAAAGCTCGCCACCGACTGGAAATAGAACGAGTAACCAGAGAAAAGGAACAAGAAATGGAGGAAGTACATAAGAGGTTTGTTGGTAACGAATGAGAAAATAAAGGAATGGCTGAAGAAAGGTTGCAATTACCTTTGTTCGAGCTCTGAGGCGAGAGATGTTACGCACAAAATGTAAGCGAAAATGTAACGCTTGGGCGTGACATCCTTTTCGTGCTCTTAGGGCTAGACTGATGCTGAGACCACTCGCCTGCCACCAATCGGGGCGTGGCTTCGAATTCCTGGGGGAGGCCACACCATGTGTATGTTGACTTGCTCGCTGGTTCTTGCTCGTTTCTCCAGGTACTTCGTTTTCCACGCAATTTTACGTTTTGTCGTCCCTCTGCATAATTTTTCTAAACCCTTTCGGGGAGTGTTTCAGTTCAAACTAACGAACCACAGTTAAGTGATTTTTCGGTAGCTGGGGTTTTTCGGCTTCGCCGCTCGCTCATGTTCCCTTCGTTGCCTCTTGCCAACTAAACCTCCAGCTATGCAGGCTACCACACAAAAATATCAGTTGGATGGAGATTTGAAAATGTGGAGGTTTGTGAACTATTATTTGTCGTTCAACAGAGTGAAGCAAGCCATAGCCAAGAAAGAAGAAACAATGAAAACCTTACGAGAACAGCATCAGGTAACGAATCCTGTTAAAACATAAACTGAAGAGCTACATTTACTTTTGATGGATTATGGGGCCGAGAAAATGACTGAAAGAAATAATTCGTTGAAACGTAACGAAGGGGCAAACCAGTTGGCTATTTATAGGGATAGCAGAGAAGTTAAACTCGGGATTACTGAGAAAAATCCATTTAGTGGACAGGGCGGGACTTGCAACTCAGGACAGTGGATTGCAGGCCGTCCAGCGCGGCTCTGACCAAGCGGCCATTCTTAGCCTTTATAAGGCCCTGGCATGATGGATAAACAAACTTGTTGTTTCAAACAGTGTAGGTCTTTTGGGTTCTTCTGTGACGGGAAAAAAACCCTTGGCGTAAAGCAGCAGCGAGAAACGGACTTAAAATATACTTTCTTCTTTTTTGCGTAGGCGGCCATGAAACGAGCAGAGCATTTGGAATTTTTACTACAAGAACAACGAAAGAAATTGTTGTCCTGAAATCAAACCAGGAGCGAAATGTCACCTCGCATCTGTAGTTGTGATTAATGCCTCATCACTGTCGAAAAAATGACATCAAGTAGGAGGGCTCCGAAGAAGACACGAGTTGCTCCTTATGTCAGCACGATGAGAGTTGGTCAGCGGGACAGGGCGCGCATTTCAAGTTTTATCTGGATAAAACACGTCAGGTGGTACTAAATCTGAGTGGAAAAATCATGCGCCGTTCGCCGAGGTTTCCAGCACATTTGGCGGAAGCACCTAGTGAAGAACTCTTAGTGGAGGATTTATAAATGTTTCAGAAAATCTAAAATATTTTTCGTGCATTCTGTAGTGTCATTCCTAATCCGGCCTCACTAAAAAAGGAAGTCGAAAACTTCAGAATGCGATCTAGTTACTAACAAATCAGTTGTTATCTATTATTTTGGAGGAGTTGAATATGAAATCGTTTTGTATGTATATTTATTTTTGCAATTATCTGAAATGCGGCTCTTCGGGGTTAATAAAATCCTCAAAACTGTCGGGTTGTTGTATCTTTTTAGGATACATTCATTTACTGTGCCTTATGCTTGGTTGATGTTGTCGAATAAACCCTCTCAATTATTCCACAATATTCTTTTACCCTGGGCAAAAAACTCTCGTAATTATTACCCAGACCTGCGTTGCTCCGAAGGTAGCTAACTTTATAAACCAAGCAAAATACCAAATTTAAAAACACATTTATCGTTTTTTGAATTTGGAGCCTATAAAATATTGTTGAGCCAGACCCTGTTAAAACCTCCCATCATTCCACAGTTTTAGAGAATCAACATTGCACATATGACGTGGATTAACCTCCTGGGGTGTTAGTTACCGTAGGCGCTTTCCATTTAGTCAAAATTTCCGGAATTTCCGGTTCGGCGGTAAATGGAACACGTTTTGTCGGTTCGTCCCACTGGAAAATTCCCAGAAAAAGTGGAAAATCTAAAAAGGTGGTCCCGTTTTCCCGGTTGGAATTTCCGAACGGAATGTGGTGTTCCATTTACGTTTCTCGTAGTTTGTACCAGTTCCAGGTCCACGGTCGGGCACCCGGCCACGTACCGGGGTTTACGACCAAATGGAAGAACTTTTTACCAATCGGAAATTCCACTTTTGCTACCACCGAAATTTCCGGGTTTTTTTCGTAAATGGAAAGCGCCCCGTATTTCCTCAAATAATAGCCGAAGGCGATTGTTTTTTTTTTTTTTTCACGCAAAAAAGGAGGCGATTATTTGAAGGAAGGAGGTTATTTGAGAGAGGCGATTATTTTAAATAATTATTTCCTTCTAAGGGGAGACGATTATTCGAGGGAGGCGGTTATGTTGAATATTTTCTTCTAAGGGGGTGATTTGAGGGAAGGCGATTATCCGTGGGAGGCGATTATGTTAAATATTTCCTTCTAGGGGGGGGGGGGGGGGCGATTTTTCGAGGGTGGCGATTAATCGAAGGACGGCTATTATTCGAGGAAATTCGGTAACTGATATCAGTTGGTATTAGCCATCCGATACCCTTGGTACCAGAGGTTTTTCTCGCAAGTGGCGGGATGCTTGGGGGTGAAGAACGTAAAAGTGACCGAAATCGCAGAGGAAAAGTCTTTTCGACCATGTGCATGTGAATGTCAGAATCTTCGTTTACCGGTTCGATTATTAAATTGGTAACGATTTTAATCGAATGACTTGCTTGTATACCGCGATGCCTGCTGTGATGACGAATTCTCTCGTGCTTTTTGATTTATGGTAAAATCGTTCAGGTTTTGTGTATGAACTCAGTTAAATTTTATTGTTCTTTGTGAAACACCATTGAAAAGCTACAAGTTTATGTACATTCTATACACGTCATTTATGACACTCTCAGGCTGTTTCTTTCTATTTTACAGACAATATTTAACTAACAATCTTTTTCTCTAAACAGTAAAAGGTTGAAACGGTACATGTTGAGAATAGCTGCTTTCGTGATTAGTACCTTCCGGTTTTTCAATCTACGTCAATTGTAAGATTTCACCCAATATCCTAGCAAGCTCTTTAGGCTGCTCTGAGGTTGGGGGGGAGGGGGGGAGAAAAGGGCGTTATAGCCCCCCAGAGAGTGCTCGCAGGCTAGTATTTCAAAAGCAGGACAAACCCGAAACGTTGCTAAAATTATCAATGTACAGTGTAAAACCACAAAGATTCAAACAGTCTCATAGCAGTTTGAAACATCAACACTCTTCTGACGTGATTGACCTGAGTTCACTTTACTTTTTAGAAGCGGCTTTCTTTGCCGATTTCTTCGCTTTCATGACTTTGGGCTTTTTCGGGGACGCAGCTTTGGACTTCTTTCCACTCTTCTTGGTGACTTTAGCTTTACTTGGTTTGGCGGGTTTTTTAGCCGCCGGTGCTTCCACTGGCGCTGTTGTTTCCGCAGGCGGTGCAGCCGGGGCAGCAGGTTTCGCGGGCTTTGCTTTTCCTTTAGCAGCAGGGGCCTTCTTCTTGGCAGGTCCTTTCTTGGACGCGCTTTTTTTCGCCGGTGCTTTCTTGGCAACCGTTTTAACAGGCTGCGCTGGAGCTGGTTTAACCTTGAAAGAACCGGCTGCACCTTTTCCCTTGTTGTGAACAAGCGGACCGTTCGGTCCAGATCCCCGCTTGAGCGCCTGCTTTAGCATAGCACTGTGATGATTGTTCTCCGTGAGTTTGTACTCCTTTACAATGTACTTGTTGATGGCCTGTCGAGACGAGCCGCTTTTATCGCCCAGTGCTTTTATCGCACTTACGATCATATCAATGTATTTAGGGTGCGTGGCAGTCTTAGCAGACATGGTTATTGCTTTTTTTTTTTTCACGATAATCTCAACAAAACTTGTTTCAGGGAAGAACTGAGGGTTTGAAAAGTGACAACATCAGCGATGACGTTACTTTTCAAGACATTGAGCGGACCTCCGAGGAAACATATACAAAACTTGAACTATATCTACAAGTGACTTCTGTTCTGTGCTTGTTTCATATTTTATTTTTCTTTAAAATCGACTCTTTACCACCAGATATCCCTCAAGTTGTCCATGTATCAAAATGCAACTTTAAAAAGAACAGTCTGGTGAAATAAGGATCGTTTATTAACCCACGCAAAGAAAATATTGAGACAAAATCTATCACTACCTTACTGAAACTTTACCCGCATCTATCAAAAACAAGGATTTTTCCATGTTCAACAAAAAACGTATGCCTCCGATTTTCTTCTCGACGATAGTTTGTTATTTCGTGAAAAAATATGATATAAGTTTATTAATCATCTTTGTGAAGGAAACGAGATATTTCAAATTTTAGACAGGGGTAGAAACACAAGAGCCAATTTGTTTACCCGAAATGGCTTGAATTTTACATATTTAAATTATGGATGTGCGGTTGGGACCACCTTCGAATAAGGTACATGGCTTTATCAAGTTAATTTTGGCATAAATATCATAAAACAACTAATTCTTGTACTGTACTGTAACTAAATTCAGAATAAAAGCGGTATCTTAAAACTTTTGAAAATCGCATTGCGTTATCGACCATCTTATGCAGATTTTTTTTAAAGCAAAAGCGTCTTTGGATGGCGTCGCGTCAACCAGTTGCATTGTTGCGTTGTTAATTAAAAACTAAAAAACTTCTCTCTGGATTTTTCTTAAGTTTCAAACATTTTTATCCTTAAAAACTGTCTTTTTAAAGAAATAAATAACTAAAAATTGGCTATTGTGCAATTTTGTACAAAAAGGTTGCATTATATGTACTTTTAATAGTAACGAATAGGAAGCTTATCAGAAATGCTTGTACTGCTAATACGTTATTAAAAATATTCAAGTGAATAAAGTCACATATTTAAAGTTAGCAAAAAAGGTTTAAACCTTTTCTTTTTTCAAAGAATGGGTTCTTGATACTGAAAGAGAGCATAAAAATGTGAACCGCAGCGCTAAAAGTGCAGGTTCTAAGGCTGTCTTCAGAAGATTTTAAAGTTCATAATTTATGTAAATTTTCAAAACGTGCATTAAATGTATTCCCCACAGGTCCCCACATTTCTTCGGCTATGGACTTCTCTATACGTTTCTCCACCTCGAGATATATCATCTCCCTTCCTCAGACACAGACTGAGCCGATAAAGTCGAACATTCGCACAGCCCAAACAGTTTTATGAGTTTTGTAAGAACAAATGTGACAATTCTGGATTCAATTCACTTGCATAGAAAATTCAGCTAAATTTTTTGCTTCACATTTTCCCATACAAAAGGCGTTTAAACAGTAGCCACAAGGAACCTAAGGGGCCGAATATTTAAACGTAGTTTAGCCAGTGTTTAACAAAACCGACTGAACCGGGTTCTAAGTCATTTTCAATTTGTCCAACGATTTTATCTAAACATCATTTATTGTGAACAATTTTATGAAAGCATATAGAGAAGATTAGGAACGCATTTATCTTCTTAAAACAACCGACCAAAGAAGAGATCTGGAGGTTCAAAGATTCGTTAAACCAGGACTTAAGTTAGACTTCGTTTAAATATTTGGCCCAAGGAGTTTTTCAGGAAGAATTTCCCTGGGGAATTGATCAGTCATTTTCCTGCGTTTTCCGCAGGATATTTTCAGTAAATAATACGAAGAAAAAGGCAATATTTAGTTGTTTATTTTACATCTCTAGTGTTACCAGTAAGGTACAGTGTTAACGGGAAAAAAAGGCAAAATAGTGACGCTCTCAAATGACATGCTAAAGAAGGTTACAAGCAAAGGGCGAGATGTCTAATTAAGTATGAGTTATTATTATTTTTTTTCAAATATTGTTGTAAAGAGCCAAGAACAGCTAGTGAATGTGCGCTCTATCAAAATGTAATAATAATAATACTAATATCATTATCATTGGCTCCTGTTTATACCTATAGCGGCTATATTTGTTCAATAACGGCTGAATGTTAAAAAAAAATTAGCAAGAGCAAATAATAAGTAGCTCACACAATACTAAACCTGACCACCCCCATGGAGCATTTGTCGGCCATGTCTATTTTCCTTTTTCTTTTCAGTGAAACCTGCAAAGCTCCACTTTTGGGTGCGTCAGCAAATTGATACTGGTAACCAGGAACCCGTAACTAAAGAAACCCAATATGGGGTTTTAAAATGTTGGCCACACTGTGAAGGCACATCAACACTTTTTATGAGACGAACCAAACTCTTATTTTGGTCGACCTAAATTGAGTTAACATCCTCTCTTTGGTCAGACATCGAACTTAGGACGCGTCGAACCAATCAGCTGAATCAGATCAGTAATAAATTTAGCTAAATTTTCTCTCGAACTGGTAAAGAACATCCTACAAATTGGTCGCATGCGAAGACCGGAGACGATCTTCAGACCTTCTGTTCTATTCGTCTGAAGTAGGCGGATAAGAACGTGTTGGACCGCGATCATTCAGACGCACTTAACAGAGCCAGATGCGGAATTTTCATGAACTTTACTCACGAAGTTTGGTCCGTCTCATGAAACGTTCAACGTTCGGATTAGATTCCTTGGCTACCGTCTGCCTACTGCGAGTATTTAAACCGGGGCTGAAAAGTAACTTTTACCGTTATCACCCCTTAAAATATAGCCTTTTCATGGGACTTTACACAAAGCTCCCCCTTCCCGCCCTCAGTCCAGCTCTACCCCCCAAAATATAGCACGACAGTTATAACGTGACTAATTTGATCTAACCAGAAGTTCGAAAAATTATTCTCTTTCTACGCATATAAAACGTGACAGAGTCAACTTTTTGGGTAGGATCGATTATCAGCCGCTGTTTGGAAAATGAGCCCGTGCTCCTCCCCCGGACAGACTGAGTCTCCGTCTCTTCTCGGGGAGGACTGAGCGACGGAAATGGAGCCTACTTTTTGGGTTTTGGACATTCCTTATGTAACAGTAATTTTCTGTTTCTTAAAACTCACAGAGCAAATTACGTTTCCGTTTCTAACTATCCAAGTGAAGAAGTTTCTACTTGACAGGGAGATCTAGGGATGGCATATTCCTTTCTTCTGGGCTTTTCACACACACGGCGAGAATTGCAAATGACGTCGGGACCGTGGGAGGGCATTGTTTCTGCTAACTACCTCATCCGAATACTGTATTCAGAAAATCATTCGGCAAAGATATAGCGCCAATAACTCCACCCAATAAGGGATTTTGTGGTCGTTTCAAGTCGGCTTCCAAATCTGTTCGCTAGACGACCTGAAAGTTGCTTCCGCCATGTTTTGCCTTTTTGACATAGATGGAAAGTAATTCTTGATTGAGCGTTGCCCTTATGGGCAGCCCAATAAAAGTTCATAAAAGAACACTGTCCTCTCTGTAAATGGTTATTAAATCGTTGCTGACCTTAATGAACGTTTCCAACAACAATTAAGTTTCAATTTGGCAAGATGAACTTAAAAGTAAGAACACATATTACTTATCTTAAAGTCAAAGGTGCGTCGCAATTAATGCCCTGGACGGCAAAGACGCGTAATAGTAAAAGGTAGCTGATTTCCTATTCTTTAATATATCCCCTGAGACAGTCTGACCGCCTGAAATCGAGATTGATTCAGCATTATACAACGCCATCACACGGTATATTGTGGTGCTCGTCTGGGGGCTCACAGCAAAAAAGTTACGGCACTGAATAGTTTAGTTTAGTAACTTCTCCATCTCACCGATCTTTAAGGTAAACCAGGGACAGTTTTAAACATACCGACGGTAAACTTTAACGCGGGAATTTGCTTTGGGGAAAATATTCTTGATGACGTTTTAAAAACGAAGTTACGTCATTCCTATGCTTATTTCCCTATAATACGGAAACAATAGTGCCGGTCCCAAATGTGTCCGTTTTAGAGAGAGTTTACAGTAAATATAACCAAGCTAAACTTTAGAACGGGAATTTGCTTTTAGGAAAATCTTTTTTATGACGTTTTACAAAGGAAATGACGTCATTGCTATGCTTAATTCCCAGGTGCTTAATCGGCTTTTTAAGTCTGTTACACATTTCAAGGGCTTCTTGCATTGATGCTATGGCATCTTCTTCCTTTCCGTTCTTCTCATGCAGCAAGGCTAGGTGTGTCTTGATCATAACTTTCCACATGTGATCAGGTTTTAACTCTCTGTCAGCTACAAAATAACCTCGTTCGAGGCATTTTGTTCCTTCTTGAAAGTTTCCTTTCTCTTTTAAAAGAACTCCATAGTTCTTCAAAATCATGATGATCGCTTTGTTGTTTTCCATTCCTAACTGTTTCATCATCTCAAGCGCCCTCTTGTAATACGTGAGAGCTTTTTCCAACTCATTCTCAGTCGGGTCAGAGAAATAAAAGTCCGCCATTTCCTTCAAGGCGTGAACTGTACTCAAATGTGTCCCGAGGATATTCTGAAATAGCTCCAGTGCCTCTTGTAACCTCCTTTCTGCCTCAGACCACTCACGTCTTCGCTTTGCAAATCGACCAGCAAGTAAAAGAGCTTCTGCCCTTTCTGGGTGACCCTTCTCCAGAGATTTGCTGAGCTCCAG
Organism: Porites cylindrica; assembly: GCA_964035525.1. Classification (NCBI taxonomy): domain Eukaryota; kingdom Metazoa; phylum Cnidaria; class Anthozoa; order Scleractinia; family Poritidae; genus Porites; species Porites cylindrica. The sequence goes on from OZ037780.1 coordinate 26,489,913, forward strand.
AGCATTTCCATTGATCTCTTTCACTTTTGGATTGTTAGCAGGGTCTCCTCTTTTGGAAATAGAGTCTGCATAACTATTAAGCAAGAAGACTGCCGACACTGTGTTTGTCTCGAATTTACCACTGTTCTCAGAGTATAGGTTATATGCGTCTTCCATGTCCACCTGGTAGTCATTTTCCTTGTCTCCTACTTTTCTTTTCTCATGTCCTCGAAGACATAAGAGTTCTGCAGCACGCACTGGTTCAATTTTTGGGTCAGTGTAGGACAATAACACTTCCAAAAAGTCAGTATAAGATGACGGTGAAAGACACTTCTCCAAATACATGCAATTCTGGAGAAAATCTTGTTGCAAGAACTCTTTGCAGTTGTCAAGGGTCTCTTCATCGCAGCTTTCCGATACTTTGGCGTACACTTGGAGGAAGTGCTCAAAATTATGTCTGTCTTTACTGAACAAGTCAATAGCTTTTTTGCATTGGTCCTTGCTCCAGAATATCTTTGCGTTCTGAGCAAGGAGACAAATGAAGTGAGCACAGGCCAGTTTCTCTACACCAGCAAAGATTTGTGGATCATTGGTTTGGCCAATCTTCTTTCCAAAGGCGCGAATTAGAGGATGCAGCTGATATCTTCGGGGACTTGGCTGTTCAACAAGAGAGCTGTTCTTTAAGCAGCGCAAAACGTAAACTGGCAGGGTCCCAGATTCTGAGCAAGCCCGTGATATCACAGCCACGGCAGCATCGCTATCAAATGATCCCGGGAAGATTGACATTAGGACCAAGGAATCCTGCTTATCTTGAGACAAAAGATCGAAAGACGTTTTGATGACCCTTTCAATTGACTCATTTCCATCATCCAGCAGCTTCATGGGTTCCTTGTCAAGGTCATTAACAAGCCTCTCCTCGGTGTAGTCTGAAAGAAGTGATCCGACAATACAAAGAGCCAAAGGAACACGGCCACACAGCTTCACTAATTCCTCTGTTCTGGAAAGATTCTTGCCAATTTCTTCATCGGTCACGCGAGAGATTAGGACTTCCCTCGCGTTATCCGTCGATAACGAGGATAACACGACCTCCTTCAACAGCAGATCTCGTACTTTGAACTTTTCTCTAGAAGTGATCACAAATGTCAGCTTTTTCTCCGATAATTGCGTCATCTCTCGCAAGATGTCTAAGAAGGAAGATCTTTGTTTTGATTCCAGGATATCATCTGCATTATCGAGAACAAAAGTGACTTGCATTTGGATCTGTCTGCTCCAGTCCTTAAGCCATTGGTCCGGATATTCGGGGGGCTGTGCATAGCTCTTTCCACATGAGTGAATCATCTCAATGGCCACTTCACTGAACGTTTTCTTTGAAAATAAACGGCAAAACAATACTTTTCTCATGTCATCGGATTTTGCAAGTTCATGAGCTACTGCTTTGGACAAAGTGGTTTTACCAAATCCTGGACCCCCGGTTATCAGCACTACAGAAAATGTTCCGCCTTCAATGATTTCTACGACCTCCTGTAATTCTTGTGAACGACCAAACATAGGCTCTTGAATATCCGGAAAATAGCTCTCAAGTTGAGAAATTGGCTTAATATCTTCTAGCTCTTGAAATTGTTGCCACTTCTCGACTTCTTCCTCCACCCTTTTGTGGGTTTTATGGTCAATCGAATCATTCTTGAGAGCCTGAATTTTCTTTCGGTAGACGCCAATTTTAATTGCCTCTAAAGACGAAGCTATTGTATTCCATTTGTCTTCGAACTCCTCATTAGGGATGCTGGTTGAAACACTATGACATAGTTCATTTCGGAAGCATTTGATTCTGGCGATGTTTGCCTCCAAGCTTTGGTCATTATCAGCAGGCATTTTATGCCAGCCTGTTAGTGGCGCAGGTAGATAACAGACTTCTCTAATCAACAAATGTAAAAGTGTTATATCAAACTTCTTTGAGTCCGGTAGACCTGAAGGCGGAAATAACTTTTCCCACTGATGGTCAAATATCACGCGTTTTGACTTGAGATTTTGAAACTTTACAAAGTTCTTCTTCAACTCTTTAGCAAGTAATTTCGGCTCAGGATAAACAGAATCTAAAAGCTTTCTTAAAACGTAAGTTCCTCCATCGATGAGTAATCTTGCCAATCTAGTTCCGTTTGTCTTTTCTTCCGAGGTGTCGAATACAGATCCTGAGCCAGAGTCGCTCGACGACAGTGAAATCGAAGATGAAGTTGCCATCGTTGGAGCCGAGTTAGAAGTTTTGGGAAAATAGCTGCCAAGTTGAGAAATTGGCTTAAGTTCTTCTAGCTCTTGGAATTTTCGCCACTGCTGGTCCTCGTCCTCCATCCTTTTGTAGGTTTCGTCGTCTATAGATTTGCAATCCTGTAATCGTACCAATCTATATCAGAGTGAAAAAAGCATTTTTACAAATGAGTTAAGATAACTCAATTTTGAGTAAAGTGTCACATGTTACTCATTTTATTGAGTAAAATTACTCACAATATGAGTTAGCTTTTTTACCCTCAGAGAGAGTTATAACAACTCACTATTCTGAGGAAAATGTCTATGATCAAAACATGCGAGTCAAACATTTACTCGCTGAGTAAGGTAAATCCTTTTACCTTTCTAAGTGAGTAAAATTAACACCTTATTTCTAGTTACTTGGCTGTGAAGCAGACAACTGAGTAAAAATACTCACACAAAGTTGACCGATTCGTTTCAGCGTTGCAAATTAAAGAAGGCACAAAGCTGTAATAATCTCAGTGGTATACCGAACTACCAAGCGGGTTAGCTATCAAAATCTATACGCTACGATCAAGCGGCAAGCTATCAAAACTGACTCAACATCAAAGCTAAAAGTGTCTTCTGTGTCGTCGTCTTCTTCAACCTCTGGTCGTTTAGCAACATTATTTCTTCGGCGGGGCGCGAAGTAAAGGATTTGCGACGCTCAGGAATAACGTATCAAAGTTGACGTTTTTTGGACAAGGTTGGGCACGGAAAGTCTGTAGGTTTTCTGTTTTATTTGGCTATTTGACGAAGTAAGAGCCGAATTAAATCACTTCTATTTCTTTGATTTATTCTTTAACTTTTTCGAGGAAGAAAGAATTATTATTTGGGCGTGGCCCAAATAGAGTAATGGAAACGGCTTGTTTTGACGCAAATGTGTAGTAGGCACGAAATACGTGCTAACGAAAACAAGGCAAGTAAACAAGCGGCATGTGGGAAAGAAAGCTCTGCTAGCACACGGCACTTAATCGCACTTTTACGATCTCAAAAGTTGATCTGAATCTTCAGTATTTTTGCCTCATCGAAATTTGGAAGTCCGAAGTCCAGGGATGAGATCTATCAAAAATATCCGGAATATCAACGTCAGGTTTTGGTCACAATAAGATCACAAGCAACGAACCCTGAAACACAGAAACTCACAAAACGGATCGAAATCCACCAGTCACAAATCACAAACAATGACCTTTTGAACCCGTTGAAGAAAACTTTCGTTTCCTAAGGGGTCCGCTAAGATGATTGGCGTCTGACATGTTTTTGACGAGAGGATCGAAATGCACCAATCATAGAAAGACAGTTTTAATTGCATGTTTCCTAAGAGGTCATCTGAATTTGCTGTTTTCTTTATTTTATGTCCATTTTCTTTTCCTTATTTTGTGATTGGTCGATTTTGTTTGGTCGAGTGGATAATTCAATGAGGGACGATCTGGATATCGTTTGATCCGAAATTTTTCGAAGCAGCTGTGAGAAGCAGTTTGGATAACGTTTGCCCGCGGCGTTTCGAGGAACGTGTTAATATATTGTTCAATCATGTTATCCCGGGTTAAACTTACAAATGCACACACTGTTCGCGGTAGGCCCACACTAAAAAATAACACTGAGTGTTTTCGGAATGGGCTGGTCCGCGAACTCAAAGAAAAACAAAGGAAATTAAATTAAGACATTCAATGACATCAAAGACTCATGGACCCCATAGACGTAATAACAAATCGGAATATCAGGAGTGTACGTGTAAAATGGATAAGAGCTTGAACAGAGGAATGTTGAACACGTTTGAGAGTCGCAAGACTTGTGTAGCTGGTTATCACTGTGACAATAGTGATTTTGATTTTTGCATTGCGGAACACAGCGAGTTGCCTGTGATAAAGTTTTGCTCCGATGAAGGAAGAGACGATTGTCAACAATTGAAACCAAAAGGGACTGAGGCTTCTTTTGGAACTACTGTGATAACTGAAACAATTCTTTTTTAATCATTATTTCAATTTTGTTTAGCAGGGTGACGGTTAATGTACTCTGTTTTGTATTGCGTGTTGTTTTTTTTCATCTAATTATTTGGGTGTGGCCCAAATAGAGTAATGGAAACGGCTTGTTTTGACGCAAATGTGCAATAGGCACGCAATTCGTGCTAACGTAAACAAACAAGTAAACAAGCGAAGCGAGGCGAATGTCTGCAATGCGAACGTCATTCAACACTACATATTCTCCTGTATCGTTTTCGTAAAGTAAACCAAAATCCATAAAACCTGTCTTCGGAATTTCACGCAAACTGTAGTTTTTTTAAATCCTCAACACTCCCTGACGGATTCATAAACAAACACTCTTCTAGACCATATTGACACAGGCAGAGTTTAAAAATAGAATACGCTCCCACGAAAAACCTGAAAACTTAGACAGCACGTGATCAAAACATTTTCGTAAGGCGCCAAAAACGTTGTCAATTTCAGTGGCCAAAACTGACAGGTTGAAATGTGAAACTACGAGCAGAATTCGTCGCGCTTCATGGATGGTAGTCAGGTCCAATGATTTTGATCATTTGGCGACGGTGTTTCGAGGAACGTATTGTTGAGGTATGTTGTCGAGGGTTAAACTTACAAATGCACACACTGTTCGCGGAAGGCCCACACTGAAATAACACTGAGTGTTTTCATAATGGCTGGTCCGCGAACTCAAAGAAAAACAAAGGGAATTGTCAAGACATTTTTAAAAGACCATGGACCTCATAGACGCAATAACAAATCGGAATGTCAAGAGTGTACGTGTAAAATCGATAAGAGTTTGAACAGAAGAATGTGTATCAAGTTTGAGAGTCGCAAGATTTGTGTAGCTGGTAATAAGTGTGACAAAAGTGATTTTGATTTTCACAATGCGGAACACAAGGAGTTGCCTGTGATAAAAATCTCTTCCGATGAAGGAAGAGAAGATTGTCAACAATTGAAACCAAAAGGGACTCAGGCTTCTTTGGGAACTACTGTGATAACGGTAACAATTCTTCTTATTCTTTCAATTTTGTTTAGCAGAGTGACTGTTAATGTACTTTTTTTGTTTTGCGCGTTGTGTTTTTCACGTAATTGTGTATATTGTTTTGCGGTACCTGTACGATGCTCGGCGTCAGGATTTTGCATTGTCAGCAAAGTTTTGTGTTAAGAGTGTTTTGATGTCAGTTAGGTGACGACAAGAAAAGGTAATGAGTCAATTGTACAGAAGGAAAATTGTCTTGTGGAGGAAATAAAAGAAGTTAAATTGAGATCTCGTCGTGGGAAATTTATTGATAACAGAACTTACAATCCAGTTGAATTAAATAAGGTTAGTCATTTTTCCCGACGCGGTCGTGCACCTAGCAGACTACCGATGAAGAAATTGAAAATCTTTGTCAAAGAAAACACGGAAAGTGAGAATTCTGAAAAATACACCATTGTCGTCTAAAATTCATTGTTACGTTAAAAATAGAAATGGTTTATACTTAAACCGGAACAGGAGTAACTGTAAGAGCTTGTAAGAGTGTGAGGTACGTTTTTTCGATTTTTTACCAGGAGCAAGTTCAAAAACAAGGGAAGGTTTATCTCATAATCTGTCGTCTAAGCATAAAAGAAGAGGCTATTTAGGTGGGGTGTCGAGGTATCAAAATAGGGTTTTAAGTAAGTCTTTGTCTCTCTGTACATGCAACAATCCATTTTATAGTGCTTACAAGAGTTTGATTCACCGGGTTAATTTTGGCCAAACGATTCATGCTGCATGCTGTCAAGGAAACGTTGTAGTATTTGGGGAAAATGCGGAACAACAATGTGTTGCAATGAGTTTGTGCGCTTTAATTTACAGTAAGATAAGAAGGATTACTTCAGTCAATGATATGATTCCAATAATGACTGTTGGTAGCCAATTGTATTCTAGTCTGCCATTGCTTGCAAGACAATCTATCAGTGAAAGTTATACTTGTAACATGCATGGTTATGTCAGAATTGAGGAGTATCACTACTGTATGCCACTTGAATCCCTCTTGGCTCTGAACTACAACTCATTCATTTTAACTGTCGGAATTATTGGTGTTGATTCTCATGCTAGAGATGTGTACTGTCAACAGTCATAGTCAAGGTACATGTGTATTGTTGGAAATACCTTCCATGCATAAATTAATACAATATTTTCAGAGTCTATATACATGTAGGAATGAGGATATATATGAGCTTAAAGGTGTACATATTGCCAACATTGAAGATGATCTTTGTTCAAGCAGTGTTGAATACAGTAGCATATCAAATGTTAATAGTTTATACCAATGTTGTAAACAGTGCTGTGCTATAGCAGTTTATGCAATGTGATACTCTGTTATTAATCCATGTGGACTCTGGACTTCAGGAACTTTATCTGCCTTTGCTAGTATTGGGAATACACAGTACAATGTGATGGGTGTGAAAAGACATATTATGCCAGTTGATCTTCCACATTTTTGACAAAAGAGAATATTCGTGTCAAAATTTTTTTCAGTGTGCGGTCTTCATTTGATGGAAAACAGAATGTCTGTAAAACATGTCACTTAATACAGACATTTTCTATCAACACCTCAGTGCCACTATTAACAGAGTTTGACTCTATTACCAACATCCAATGAAAACAGCCTCGTAGAAACCGAGTAACTACCTCACAAACTAGACCCACCATCTTAGCAATCAACTTCCAATATAACTCCATGCCTACTACTTCACACTTCTCAACTAACCCCTCAAATACACTTTACCACTGCACTACCCACATATCCCTCACACACATAACAAACTTCACATACGCTAAGAACAACCACGCCCAAATGTACGCTCCCACTGCGTCTTGTTGTGTATGTTGTGACGTGGTACACGTACCATGCTGTGCGTCGGGATTTTGCATTATCAGCAAGTTTTGTGTTAGAGTGTTTTGATGGCAGCGAGGTGACGACAAGAGAAGGTAATGAGTTAGTTCTACAGAAGGAAAATTGTGTTGTGGAGGAAATAAAAGAAGTTGAATTGAGATCTCGTCGTGGGAAATTTATTTACAACAGAACTTAGAATTTCATTGGTTTAAACCAGGTTAGTCAATTATATTTTCGGCAAGACAAATTACCATAAAATCGAAATTGTAATTCGAAACTCGCGTTGTTTTCAAAATTTGCATAAATCGGGCGCTACAAAGAAATATTTAGGTTACAAGCGCTTCGAAATACTGTACCTTCAGAACGGTCTAGCTTTTACCTGTTGTGCTATATCTTTCAAAACTATCGATCGATTTGAGCTCAAAAACTCTCAAAGCGGCGGTTTAAATGTTAAAGCCCGTGGCTGGTTGAAATCGTCTCTTGTTTGTTTTCAAACGATTTAGGATGGATCGAATCGACTTTGGATCGATTATTATTTAATCAGCTTGTGGTATGAACGAAACGTTTTCCTTCTCGATAAAGTTCACTCAACAAATTCAGAAAGATTTACTTGAGTTTTCATATGTGGAACGAACTGACTCTTTTGTACTTAAAAGCCTATTTAGATATCTCATTCCACCTAAATCGCCTGTGCTCTGATGCTTAGACAACAGAAACACCTTCCTTCGTTTACGAACTAGTTTTGGAGTTGCCTCTTAAGTAAAAACCTCACACTGTTACAATTACTTCTGTACCTGGTTAAGTGTAAACCTTTTCTATTTTTAACGCAACAATGAATTTCAGACCACAATGGTGTATTTTTCTCAATACTCTCCCATACAAAAGGTGTCACTCTCCGTGTTTTCTGTAACAAAGATTTTAATTTGTTCATCGGTAATCTGCGAGGTGCATGACGGTAACCGGTCATTTCGTTCCATGGTCAGATCGTTCCAATCAATAGTCAAGAATTTGCCCCACTGTACATGCAATTATCCATTTTATAGTGCTTACAACAGCTTGAATCAGCGGGTTAATTTTGGCCAATTTAAGCTTTGTACTGATATAGAGAAGAATCCAGGACCTTCAGTTTATGTAGATGCTACAAAAACAATTAATGCTCCATACTGTCAAGGAAACGTTACAGCGTTTGGGGAAAATGCTGGACAACAATGTGTCGCAATGAGTCTGTGCGCTTTAATTTACAGTAAGATAACAAAGATTACTTCAGTTGACGATATGACTCAAATAATGATTGTTGGTATTCAATTATATTCTAGTCTGTCACTGCTTGCAAGACAATCTATGTTAATGTTAACGGAATTGCCAGGAATGGTTACAGTGTTTGAGCAGTTTTTCCACCTTGAATACAGTGACAGTTATACTTGTAACATCCATCACTACTGTATTTGCCACTCACAGGTTACAGCATTTGAAACACTCTTTTATTCATTTAAAGGTGGCAATTGTTGGTGTTGGTATCTACAGCATTGAGGCTGGGGAATATAATGTATTTGATTCTCATGCTAGAGATATGTATCATAACAGTCATAGTGAAGGGACATGTGTATTGTTGGAAATACAATCCATGCATAAATTAGTACAATATTTTCAGACTCTACATAGGAATGAGGATATATATGAACTTAAAGGTGTACATATTGCCACCTTTGAACCTCATCTTTTCTCACGCAATGTTGAACATTGTAGTATATCAAATGTTAATAGTTACCAATGTCCCTGTAAACAGTGCAACCCTATAGCAGTTTATGCAGTGTGTTACTCTCTTATTAATCCTTGTGGATACTGGACTTAAGGAAATTTATTTGCCCTTGTTAGTAACCGGAATAACTGTACAAAATGATGGGTCTGGAAACACATCTGTCAGTATCAGTGGAGCTGAGATAAACCTTACTCTTCGGGCTGTAACCACTTATGTCCTTTGTTGCAATTTGGCTCCAAGCATATCTGCTTTGAAGATGTGCATATTTTCAAACATTGTCGTGAAATGACACTATTTTTGTTGTGGATTGGGACATACTGTATAAACTGTGTGGTTCAGCAAACAAATGGAGTAAAGGATTTATCTTCTCTGGTAAGATATGATGACAGTTCTTTAGCTGCTATAAGACATGTTCAAAGCATCATACCCGTAGTACGGCCACGCCCAAATATACGCTCCCACAGCGTATTGTTATTTTGGCTTTCCCGGGGTTTGAACCGAGCGACTCACCTGTGTGACCCGTCAGATCAGAGGAGACTCTTGAGGGATTAGCCGATTGCGTTACCGGGGATATGAAAATAGCTATGAAATTATGCACTAGTTTCGGGGACAAGATTGGGCGCGCAAGTTCGTGACTTTTCGGCTTGTTGCGGCTATTTCACGAAATGAGACCGGACTACTTCGTAATTTCTTGAGATCACTTCGAGTTTAGTCTTAAATTTACTCGAGGAATAAATAGAGGATATTACATGGCCGCGCAGGGATACGAAATTGCTCTTCGAGTGATAAAAAACATTTCACGAGTGAGCGCTCCTTTCGAACTGTTTTATGATGCACAAAGACGTTTTGTCTTTGTTCAGTGTTACGTAGTGAAATTGTTTTCATGGGTTGCGTGACTTTCTCGAACGTTGTCTACGTTTTTGGATTATTCATGACATCCCTGCGTGCTGATCGTCTGTGAACAAGACGCTGTGGGAGCGTATGTTTGGGCGTCGTTGTACTACGCGCATGTGAAGTTTGTTATGTGTATGAGGGATATGTGGGTAGTGCAGTGGTATTGCGTATTTGAGAGCTTAGTTGAGATGCGTGAAGTAGTAGGCGTGGAGTTGATTGCTAAGATAATGGGTGTAGTTTGTGAGGTAGTGTCTGGGTTTCTACACAGGGTTGTCTTTATTGGGTGTCGGTAATAGAGTCAAACTCTGTTAATAATGGCACTGAGGTGTTGACAGAAAATGTCTGTATTAAGTGACATGTTTTACAAACGTACTGTTTTCCATCAAATGAAGACTGCACACTAAAAAAATTTTGACACAAATATTTACTTTTGCCGAAAATGTGAACTGATCTCTTATAAAGTAATTGATTACAAACACAACATATATAACAGGGAACTTTTCTTATGTTATTTTTAGACTGTTCAATGCAAAAATCTATACCCCGATCTGCCTGTTTTCTTTTCTCGTTGTAACTAAATGTTTCTTTTTAAGAGGTTCCAACTCACAATACTCAAATGAACTATACCTGTGTTTCCCTGCAATCGTTTTCCTTTCACTGCTTTTAATTTTGCATGAGCATAATATTAAGTGTATTTCATATTGTAGTCTGTGACAATTTAACTTACTTTATGTAATTTTACAAATTTCTTCAACTAATGACTGTATGCTTTTGACACTTTGAACAAGTCTTATTTCACCTAACTTTCATCATATCCCACAAGAAAAAAAAAATCCTTTACTCTACTTCTTTGCTGAACTACTATACACAGCTTATACAGTATGTTCCAATCCGTGACAAAAATCCTGTCACTTCATGACAATGTTTTGAAATGCACATCTTCAACACAGATTTGCTCTCAGCCAAATTGCAACATGGTACATCATTGCTTACAGCGCAAACAGTAAGGTTTATCTGAGCTCCACTGATACTCTCACTTTCAGGAAGATCAACTGGCATGTCTTCTCACACCCATTACATTATACAGTGTATTCCCATTACTAACAAGGACAGATAAAGTTCCTGAAGTCCAGTATCCACATGGATTAATAACAGAGTAACACATTGCATAAACTGCTTTATAAAATAACTCAGATAGTATGCGCGCTCTGATTGGTCGAGAGGCGTGTTTGCATGAGAGTATGTAAACATGGTTGTGACGTCAATATGTTTTGCTTTTCGCATGCTAATCATGCAAGCACGAATTCGAAAAAGGTTTGAGCTGAACAATTCATCGACAAGTTTACTTTATTTACCCATTTCCTCGTCGGCTGAAACTTGGAAAGTCTTTAGAAACATGCTGTGTCAATTTTTTCTTCGCTTGAGCTGACATTTTAAGTGAGAAAAACCCGTATTTTGGAAAGCATCTTTTTTGGAAAACAAGGACTGGTTACGCATGCAAGCTTCGTGTACAAGACTTCGCGACTGGTAAGAATTTCTCTTTTAATCAGTGCTCTAAACAAGAGAGTTTTGCTTTTTTTCTCGGGAAACTTATTTCATAAAAGCAACAGAAATTTTTTTTCCTGTGTTTGCATATCCTGACATAAACACTCGAGGGGCTGGGAGAATTCTCGACCGTTATGCAAACCCTCGACTTCATCTCGGGTTTGCATAACTGTGTCTCGAATTCTCCCAACCCCCTCTCATCTTTATATCAGGCTATGCAAACACAGAAAACGTTTTCTATTGCTTAAATAGCACAGCACTGTTTACAAGAACATTGGCATAAACTATTAAAATTTGATATACTACAGTATTCAACACTTCTTGAACAAAGATCAACTTCAAAGTTGGCAATATGTACATCTTTAAGCTCATATATATCCTCATTCCTACATGTATGTAGACGCTGAAAATATTGTACTAATTTATGCATGGATGGTATTTCCAACAATACACATGTACCTTGACTATGACTGTTACCATACATATCTCTAGCATCGATCAACACCAATAATTCCCACAGTTAAAATGAATGAGTTGTAGTTCAGAGCCAAGAGTGATTCAAGTGGCATACAGTAGTGATACCCCTCAATTCTGACATCACCATGTATGCTACAAGTATAACTTTCATTGTATTCAAGCTGGAAAAATCGCTCAAACACTGTAACCATTTCTGGCAGTTCTGTTAACATTAACATAGATTGTCTTGCAAACAATGACAGACTATAACTGGTTACCAACAGTCATTGTTTGAATCATATCATCGACTGAAGTAATCCTTCTTATCTTACTGTAAATTAAAGCGCACAAAGTCATTGTAACACATTGTTGTCCCGCATTTTCGCCAAATACTAAAACGTTTCCTTGACAGTATGAAGCATGAATCGCTTTTGTAGCATCTACATAAACTGAAGGTCCTGGATTCTTCTCGATATCCTGAGTAGAAAGCTTAAATTGGCCAAAATTAACCCGGTGAATCAAACTCTTGTGAGCACTATAAAGTGGATAGCTGCATGTACAGAGGGACAAATACTTACTTAAAACCCTATTTTGATAGCTCACCCCACCTAAATAGCCTCTTCTTTGATGCTTAGACGACAGATAAACTTCCCTTGTTTTCGAACTCATTTTGGACTTGCCCTTAGTAAAAACCTCACACTCTTACAGTTACTTCTGTACCGGTTTAAGTATAAACCATTTCTATTTTTAACGTAACAATGAATTTTAGACGGCAAAAGTGCATTTTTCAGAATTCTCTTCCATACAAAAAGTCTCACTTTCCGTGTTTTCTTCGACAAAGACTTTAATTTCTTCACCAGTAGTCTGCTACAATATGTAGGTGCACGACGCGGTCGGCGTTGAGAGAAATGAACTAACCTTATTTAAACCAACTGGATTGTAAGTTCTGTTATAAATAAATTTCCCATGACGAGATCTCAATTCAACTTCTTTTATTTCCTCCACAAAATAATTTTCCTTCTGTACAATTGACTCATTACCTTTTCTTGTCGTCATCTCACTGACATCAAAACACTCTTAACACAAAACTTGCTGATAATGCAAAATCCCGACGCTAAGCATCGTACACGTACCGCGTCACAATATACACAAACAACGGGCAATACAAAAACAAGTACATTAACAGTCACTCTGCTAAACAAAATTGATAGAATAAGAAGTATTGTTACCGCTGTCACAGTAGGTCCCAAAGAAGCCTGAGTCCCTTTTGGTTTCAATTGTTGACAATCTTCTCTTCCTTCAAGAGATACAGGCAACTCCTTGTGTTCCGCATTGTGAAGATCAAAATCACTATTGTCACAGTGATGACCAGCTACACAAATCTTGCGACTCTCAAACTTGATACACATTCGTCTGTTCAAACTCTTATCGATTTTACACCTACACTCCTGACATTCCGATTTGTCATAGCGTCTATGAGGTCCATGGTCTTTGAATGTCTTGACAATTTCCTTTGCCTTTCTTTGCGTTCGCGGACCAGCCCATTATGAAAACACTCAGTGTTATTTTAGTGTGGGCCTATCGCGAAGAGTGTAGCTAAGTGTCGTGGGTCGTGGGTAGAGGTCGTGGGTCGTGGGTGTGGGTGTGGGTAAATGTCGTGAGTAAAAAAAAAGTATGGAAAAAAAGTGATAAAGTAAAGTAATTGAAAAAAAAAATAAATAGAAAAAAGCTGTAAAATATTTGATCTTGTTTTGATCACGTGCTGTCTAAGTTTTCAGGTTTTTCGTGGGAACGTATTCTATTTTTAAAGTCTGCCTGTGTCAATATGGTGATGCAAATTCGAGTTCAAATTGGAGATACGATAAAGGAGAATATTCAGTGTTGAATGGCGTTCGCATGGCAGACATTTGTCTCGCCTCACTTGTTTACTTGCTTGTTAACGTTAGCACGTATTGCTGGTTTTCACACGACGTCACTAAAATTCAAACTACAAAACTTTCGATCCTACTGAGATTTTACTTTCATGGTATATTAGAGCACCTCAAAACTAATTTTCAAACAAATTTTCGCCTCAAAAGGGTCCCTGGTTTTGTAATAGAGTACGCTTGAATTTCTAAGCTTTTGCGTGACGCAGCATTTACATGACGGTCGAGAGAGCTGTCATTTAGGTTAAAAAAGATGCTTTTTTCGAGGAATTTTGCTATCTAAACAGTTCAAGTATTAGAAAAAGTATTACTTTAATGTTTATGAGTTCCTCTAGGGGTAAATTCACGCTTTTGTAGCAAAACTCGGTAACAGATGTTTCAGTTGGTTTCCGTCCGCCATGTTGGAGCTCATCCGGATGAGCTCCAGCATGGCGTCTCCATACAAAACTCTATAAATTTGGGTAAACCATTTCCTCGGATATCTCGTATACGAATTATTCCTTCGTCCCAAATCTTGGCGAGGGTCTTTGTATATTTACCTCCTTTCATTTTCCAGATTCTGGACTTAATCTGTCGAATGGTTTTGATTTTTATTTTGATCTATTTTGAATGGCGTGACACTGAAAACCATCAATTGCGTGCCTATTGCACTTTTGCGTCAAAACAAGCCGTTTCCATTACTCTATTTGGGCCACGCCCAAATAATAATTATCCTCAAAGCATTCAAACTCGTAACATTGAGTTTTAGCCAATTCCATTCTCAACGTAATTGACTCCTTACCCGTGCCTTACATATCTTTAATCACACGAGACTGCTATACTGTTTTTGAAGCCTGATGTAAGAAAAATAGAAAATTCTTTTTTCACTGTTTGTTTTGTTAGACTTGTTATTCACCGCCAGTAACCTCCTATTTGACTTAGGTCTAAACGTTTAGACCCAAGTCAAACTTAAAAGGATTTGTATGGAGTCATCAGAGCATAATTGGGCTAATATCTCAGAGACAATTTGCCCCGAAATGCTAGTTTTTGGCAAGTAGGCCTCTTGGATGTTGCCCTTTTCAGAATATCCTGACAAATCCAATAAATTCACAAATTAACACCTTACTCTTATCATATTTCATTTCTTACTATTCCTCCGCATTTGACAATTAATCAGTTGCACAACCACGACACCGAAGTGTACGGTCCATAGCGTCTTGTTGAGACTGTGTTTGGATCTTTTCTGGTGTATTACCAGTAACTAAAAAATAAAGCTCTGTTATGCAGCACCATTATGCGGTCACGCTGTTGTTCTCATACGAACATTGATCATTTGTGTTGCTCAACCAATCATTTGTCTCGATCACGCAAATAAATCATTAACTTGATCACGTGGAACACTTGAACCAATCATTGGTCTTGGATCAAATTCTCGTTGGATAAACGAGGGCGCACAACCGTAAAACGCCGTTTATACCTTCTCGATTTTTTCTTGTTTCGATATTTACTTCTTCAATTGGATATCGTAAAAGTTTTAGCCGTGGCGGTAGAGTCTCGTATTTACGACGTACAGACATGGCTCGTCGATAGTACTGGTGTTGACGATTCCTCGAAACTACAAGGTAAGCACTCGCGGACAAAATAAGTTTAGGCTTATCGCCTTGAAGAAGGAGCTACGTACTAATAGGTTAATGGCTATGTGGGCCTTCTGCAGAACTAGAGTAAAAGAGATATATGTTTTTGCAACATCCTAAACGTATTAGTATCCTCAGACAAAGCACAAAGCATCGCCATTCGCATTCATGTCCGTTTTGGCGGACAATTTTTTTGTTTTTCGGTTATAGTTTGCTAGTTTTAAAAAAAGCCAAAATTTATGTGCAGTTTCTACCCTAATAGATTATTGGAAACAACATGTTTTCAATGATGAACTCTAGCTGTAAATCTACATCTTTATTTTATACTCAGCTCGTTGGAGTGTCAAATCATTATCAGAGACCTTCGCACGGGGTGCGGGCCCTGAGTGGTTTATTTGTTTATGAGGGGAGGGGAGGGCTCGGTTGCTAGGTTTAGGCCAGGATTTTTTTCCAAACCTAATACTGTGGCTGATTTTTCTTTATTTTTCAATATTAGAATCTCAGTTCTGTGCAAGAATTTGTTTTTTCCAAGTCTGTTTGAGGAATTCTTTTCTTAACCCCCTCCCCGCTCGCCCCCCCCAAAAAAGTTGGTCTCTTAACAGCTCACGTTCTGTGTACTAAAAATCTATCATGACTCCAGGAATATTGACCATTTCACTACAGACTGTGATTTGACTGATTAATATCTTGTCAGCGGAGTAACTGCAGAGTACCCTGCCACTTCGAAGCTGTATCCCTGAAAGAGCTGGATACGTGGATACGCAGTTTTTCCTTTTATGCACTTTTTTACCTTCAGTGCTTTAAGAACGACAAATAGACATACTATAAGCTTTATATGCTGTCTTAAGTGTATATCGAAGTGGATACGAAAATACGCAGTGACTATTATTTAAAAGATATTTACTAAGTGAATACCCGGATACGTAGTGACTGAGTATCCGCGTATCCACCTATCTTTAGGGGTTGCTTTCAAGTAACAGGGATGATCGAATGGGGGAAACTCAAAACCAAAAAAAAATCCCTAAGGCTTCAAACATAACCCAAAATAATCCCATTTCCAATTTCCGAGCCATAAAAATATATTCGCGGAACTACGCGGCCGGGATACTTAACAACTATCACGAATCTTCAGATTGTTTTGAATACCCTACTTAAATCAAGCTACCCAAAAAATTAATTGCCATTTTCCAACCCGAAAGAAACCTTCCATCATCCCTGTCACTTGAAATCCGGGGTACGTACCCCCATGGGCAATAGGGCTTATATTGATGTATCATATAGTACATACCTACACCCTGTTAAGTACTTTTGACAATCTTTGTAATCTTTTTCGTCGATGGTCGTGATCAGTTTTATCTCAGAAAGGCCAAGTTCTTTAAGAATATCCTCCGTTACTAGGCATTCCTGCACCACTCGACCAAGATTACCTGTACAATAGTCTTGCCAAAGTTCTTCAAGAATCTTCAAAGAATCGCACTCTACAGTAATTATCAAGCTTCCAGGCTTACAATCAACTAAAATCACCTCGCGCACCTCTTTCATATATCGTATAAAACCGTTGAAATCTTCCGGTGTTGATGGATTTAGGTTGTTCAAGTACTTTGAGGCAATTAAACTCAGAATTTGTTGTGGGGAAGGAATGACACCGTTTCCGACATTCCCACTTAGGGAAGCAGTCGTGTTTGACACTTGTGACTGACTTGAGGTGATCGATGCAACTGCACCTTCCTTGATCTCTCCTTGGGATTCCTGTGGCTGCCCTATCACCACCGTAGCTCCTTGTTGCAGACCAGGTCCAGAAATGGCCTCACAGTCAATCTTCAATCTAAGAAGAGCTAATGAAATTAAAAAAAATCTGTTAAAGGTGGATGTAGACGAT
The DNA here is from genome assembly GCA_964035525.1 of Porites cylindrica. NCBI lineage: Eukaryota > Metazoa > Cnidaria > Anthozoa > Scleractinia > Poritidae > Porites > Porites cylindrica. Next base: position 26,507,083 of record OZ037780.1, read on the forward strand.
CACTTAATGTGATTGTAAACTGTTTCTCTATTTCACTTCACAAAAAATGACAAGCTCCAGTTAAATCCCGGCAAAGCCTAAATTTTTCAGGCTTTCTTTTCGCAAAGTCGCGTCTTTGACTGCAATGATCACGTTCTCTTCATTTGTTTTTTTAATTCCGCGGTTCAAGTATATGAAATTCATATATTCATTATTTCGTCTTCATCTTCCCCGGGTATATTACCAACAATTAATGTCCAGCTCTCAGCTGGCTTGCTAGCTCAATTGGTTAGAGCGCTGCATCGGTATAAATGCGTGATTAGGAAACTGAAGCAAAAACAAATCAAGTAAAACACTCAACACTGCTCTCTGCTCCGGACTAAATTTGACGAAGTTCAACTTCTCCCGCCAGTTCCCCATTGAAATCTCATTCTTTACAACGCAATGTAGAACTCTCAGAGCCTGGAACAGGCTATCACTCGAGCCGCTGTCAGGGCAAGAAAAAGGCGCCGTCTAGCTAGAGGTAGGTTTGGATTTCTTGCTTTGTATCTTTAGATCGCTACAATCTATAATCAAATTTAATATCTGGCGTATTTCTATGAGATGAACAGAAAATATTTAGGTAATATTTTATAGTTAGTCTTATAAGGTAATGTGTTTTTTCGCCTATTATGTTTATGTAGTGTCTAAAAGGCCTATCGAGCATTACAGGTTGAAGGTCGCATTTTATCTTGCCAGTCAAAACCAAATGATAATAACCTTAGTACAAGTTTTGCTTAGATTGAGTACTTTTCCATCTGGCATATCAAGATTTTTTGGTCACAAAGTATCCAGTGGTTTTGTGACCAGCTTCTGTACTCAATGCCAGTAAAAGTACAAGCACGCTTGGATAAATCCAGAGCCCAGAATCGTAGTTTTTGGTTGTATACTCATTTCCTTATGTCTGATAGTCTTTCTGTTTTACAAATTATGCAAGCATACCTTTGTTTGTTCCATTTGAGTGTAACTAGTTTTATTACCCATTCATTTTAATATTGTACCTATATTGAGTTATTAATAAAGGCTGTCATAGTCCCAACCTTGTCTGTGTCTTGGTTGGTATTTAGAAGATAACTAGAACACACACTGAAGGATAAACGAGTGCATAATATGAAGAAGAACATGAAGAGGTCTTAATTTGATTGCGCGTAGATAAAGTATTTTTGTCTTCAGAGGCTAAAGTGTGGTGTTGCACAAACTACAGTCAATTCCCTCAGATGGACACCATTGGGACCGGCACAAAATGTGTGTATTAATGGACAGGTGTAACTCTTATAGAGAGTAAAAGAAAATGACTGAAGAATAGTAGGAACCAACTCGATTTCCTGGAGGTGCCTTATCTTTTGATTGTATTACTGTATACATTTATATCACTTACGGCTACAATATTTCTGGCAATATTTTCTCTCTCTTAATATTATACTAGTAATAGTTGACACTACAGCTGCCCCCGCTCTGTATATTGACGGTCAATAGCTTTCTTGGTGGTTGTGTGGCTCTTTGAAATATACCCATTCATAATAACGATTTTCACACATATTCCATACAATAGGTGAGATAAACACAGAAAACGCAAGGTTCAATACACAGTTTCAGTTCGATTTACACAGCTTTGATCAAAACATTCTCAGTTTCGAGAATAGTTTATTGTAAACAATAAGAAAAGATTTAATTAGAAATTGAGTTTTCGCTATTTCTCTTTCACTTTTTACATTCAGTTCTTTTTTTTGCCGGAAAGTAAGCCTTAGAAATTAAAAGGACGGTTGATCAATTCACGCTCGCGCATTCTAGTCTTATTTTAAACTTTATAGCGGAAGGACTTTTGTGAGCAGGGAATAAGTCAGCACAGAATTTGATTGTCGGCGAATTTCTCTAATCGTCCATCGTTCTGCTGGTGATAAGCTAGCCGTCATTCGCTCGTCTTGCTTGTTTGGGTCAAAGAGAGAGAAAGTGTCTGGAAACGTTTCCAATCAAAGATTTGTGTCTGGCAAACTCTCCAAGTGTTCATATATACAAAGTTATACGCACCTTATAACTTCATCTGCGCTTTACGAGTGTCTTTTGGTCCATAACTTTAAAAACAACTGCTCCCCGGAATGTCACTTATAATACGTAACGCAAAAGAGTATCAAAGTATGACTGCACAATAAATGCCACAAAATCTACCTATTGTAAGCGGTCCCTTCGGGATTTTCTGTCTTAACGTCATCCTAACCATTTCGTACTTGCGGGCGCAAACAATAGAAACGTCATCATTACGTACCGATTCCTCGCGGCCCCTCTTCAGGCAAATCGAGATTTTTTCTGGCATACTGACTGTATATTTCATCTGTAAGTACTTTCCTTATTATACGCGCGAGTTACTAGAGTGCCTCCTCGGGATTTCGCCTTCTGGGCGAAATTCCTGCGGGGGCAATAAAGTAGTTACAAGGAAACAGGAAAGTATTTTTTGATTCAAGTTTGATTAAGCATGGCTGCAGTTAATGAATTTAACCAAGAATAAAATTGAATCATGACTAGACATGAATTATACAAGTGTGCTACGGGTCACTGGTCACACTAGCAAGTTTGTTTTTCAATGGTTTAAAAGCTGCTACAGGTAATTTCTATTTCATTTGTGCATAATTCCGTATTTCTTGTTTGCAATATACTTTTGAATTTGTACGTTGCACATGTCTTATGTTGTATCTGTAAGTTTCATCTCCTAGCAATGTCTGGTTTCAATGTTAGACTAGTGAATGTTTAGTTTCTTTTAAGTTCCTTAGTCTGTTTTGCATGGGTAGTTTTCAGTGACCATTTCATTACAAAAAGCTGTTATTATCAAGCAAAAATATTTGCTGGGCTGGTTATTTATGTTCTTGCAACCTCTTTGTTTAGTTTTTCAAGGGCAGTGAATTTTATTTTGTTCACATACTCATTCTTCATTGCACAGTAGTATTAGTGTGCGAGAAAAAAATACTGATATATATTTTTATTATTTTTTGAATTTACCCGGAATTAAGTTTTTACAAACTGTCCAACTGTAATGCTTAACATTAGAGATAGCTCAATAAGGTGTTGAGAAGAAGAATACCAACTTGTACACCAACAAATCCAGACTTTAATCGTGAAAACAGATCATCTGGCCTTGAAACTGGCCAGCAAAAAATAACTGCCATAGCTGATCATGAATTACACAACTTGATATTAAACTGAAGGGAAGAACAGATGATAGTAGTCTTAAAATAATGTTAGTGCTATCATCTGGGTTGTGATGTCAATTTCTTACCAAGTCAAGAAATTTACAAGTCACGGAGATGAAAATTATATTCAATACAGATATTTGTTCGCAGGGGAAGAAAATTAAACACAACAGAAAACGAACGTGAGAAAAAAATAATTTGTTCCTTCGCTATTGTTTGCAGCAAATGAATGCCACGGGAAAATGGCTAACGTAAGTAACTAGAAATACGTGTGTCGCAGAATCTCGCAAAGCACGGGGAGGAGGCCCATAACATGTCAGGGATGGAAGGGGGAGAGAATTGGACTAAATTTTGTAGCTTGGGAGAGCGAGTTTCCACACTGGTTCTAATATTGGAATGTCAGATGTAGTTACTCGCCTTTTGGTTGGAGTAAATTTCAACCCAGTGCTCTTATCAGAAAAAGGATTTTCTGGGATTTAAATGGGGTTGGTGTTGTTAAGTAAGGGTAGCCAATGTTGCATAGGTTCCGTGTTCATCCCATTCGACCCTCCTGCAAGTGTAATTATGGTAAAAGAAAATGGGTGTGATAGTTAATAACTGCTGGCGAATATGCAGCTAACACATGCTATCTGTAATGTGTAATAATAATTACTCGTGAAGTGTGTCATTAGTAGTGAGTGGATGAATTGGTAGGAGATAAATAACAAGTAAATGTTGGTAAAAAATAATTATTGTTAAGTGAATTACAGCAAGAGAGTGTTTGCACTTGTTGTAGTACATAATCACACTTGACAACTAATTTTTTGTAACAGTAAGGTGTAAACTTCATCACTTACACTAAAATAGAAATTACATTTAGCAAGGTGATATTTTTCCTATTTGACCCTGTTTTTTCCTTTTTCCCCCACTATGGAGCCTGGTCCCAGGCTATGTCATTAAGGATGCAGTTGAGTAGAACTATGAAAGTGATCATGACTCATGATTACTGAATATGCGGTACCCTCATTAGCACTCAATTATCACTGTAAAAAATACCAAATCATTTATGAAAGTGTTTATATTTATTTGTGTACATGCATGAGAAACAATACTCATGCAAGAGTGAATTTGTATGAAATGTCCACATACAAGTAACGTTGAAAGTGATCAGTATTTCAATTCTCAACATGCATGAGCTTGTTGAGACATGGTTGTCAGAGGCATAGTTTTTTAAATTCCCAGACTGACAGTCAAATGTACACTTTCCCTGACCAAATGAATTGACAATTTGTCCAGATATTAATGGTTCCAAATTCCAGTCAAAACTTTGTGTACTGGACACAGATGATGTAAAACAAAAGACTTCTTTGTTTTCTGTTCAGGGAAAATATGCTTGGTATGTTTTCATGATTTTTTGGTCTTTTGTTTTATGTCATCTGTGTCTGGTACACGAAAATAAATGCCCAAACTCCCATCACAGCCATCCTGTCCACCAATTTAATACATGAATTTATCGTGAATGTAAAGTACAGAATGGATCATGAGTGAATCTCATAGGAAACCCTATAACTGCTTGCCGTTTGATTTCTTGATACAATATTCTGCCAATGGAACATGTTTAACTCCGGTGAAGATACAGGAATATGTCACCTCCTTGAGGCTTCTTTGAAAGAGTTACATTTTCCCTGACTTAATGATTAATTTTCCTCCCATGGTAACACATGTCACACACTATGAAATATTGTGAGGAGATCCGAAATTAAATAGGATCGAAAATAGGACGCCAGCAACAATAATTTTTTGTTTTGTTTGACTTAAAGACACAGGTGTGTTCATATATAAGGCTGCTCTTCATTGATAGTATTTTTTACTTTGGATGGTTTTGGGGAAGTAAAATAAATAGATGTATAATAAAATGTTGTTCAGCAAGGATTCCTTTTACAAATGTAACGCTTCCGTAAACATGTCACACATTATCGGTGTTCTAATCTGTTCATTGTAAAATAAAGCTTACTGTAAAACCCACTGTTGGTCATGGTGGAAAGGCTGATCTGCTGTCCCGAGTCCGTTGAAAAGATATTCTTGACGTGCATAATTCTTGCTGCCTATCGCTGCATCGAAGAAGATAATTTTGACTGTAGACTTTAAGCGTTGCCTGATCCAGTCTCGTCACTTTTGGAAGCGTCGGCAGTCGGTGTTCCCTCTCTTCAGGGGCACCCAACGAGGATATAGTTCCAAACCACTTAACATAGCATTGTTCAACGCATTTTAGTTTTTAAACGGTAGATATAGGCATATTTTTATTCCCTAAAAACTTTTCATCTGTTCGGATTTCCTAGCTGAAAATCTAGTGATCCGAAAATTATAGGGATCAAAACTTATCTTTTCGAAAATTTCAGTCAGGAAAAGGCTTCCAAAATTCTAGGTGGCCTTTTTTAGAGTAAATATCCGTTTAAAATGGGTAATTATACCATTTTGTAGATGTTCGAAAATCCTAGGAGAGGCAGGCAAGCAAGAAATTTTACAACAAATGTTCCGAAAATTCTAGTTCTCAAATCGTCCTCCGAACAGATATTTTCCCGAAAATTGCCGTTGGGTGCCCCTGTCTCTTCATCGGTTTCGTTTACAGTGTAATTGTAGTATTTTGTCGCTGCCTCTGTACACGTTTGTCATCGCTTCGTTTACGACGTCTCCTTCGCTGTGCTGAGCGATGGTCTCATTGCTTCGCGGCTGTCTTCTTCGATCCGCTCGCCGATGAATTTTAATCGGCGTTCCCCAGAGGAGTTTCAATGGAAAATCTTCCTCGGCAAGGATTTACACCCCATACTACTTGCTGTGCTGTCATTTGCATGGGAAATTGTTCGTGATTCACCGTTAAACATAACAGCTTTTCATGGAGTAGTGTAGGAGGGGCTCGTAAGGTCTCTCCTGATTGGTCGCAGAGAACAATGACTAATACGGGCAGGGCAGGAAAACCGCTGATTGGTTAAAAAATTCCACTTCGAGCAGGCTCTAGCGCCTTCCGCTGACCATATGCAGATTCAGTTGGTTCAAAAGAATGAGCGATCCGAAGGAGCTACAATCGAGCGATCGTGAATGTGGGATATTTGGCCGAAATTTGCAGAGCACTATGTTGAAATACATTACTGAAAGGTCTTGTATATAATGGTACCATTCTGTTCACTGTGCCCCTGATGAGAATGACAGACCTTCTGAGCAGACTAAAATTTTTAAATTAACATCAGTCTATGTTCCCGTCTATATTAGTGAGCTCACTAGAACTTAATAACAGTGTAACAATGATAACTATCTATCAATTTAGTTCTTGTACCATAGCTAAATGAGTATTTACCACTTACCTAATGCTATACTTTCTTATTAAAAATAACTAAAGTAATTGTGGCTATCTTTCCCGCAGCTATATGTAGTTTACGCTCAATGAACTATTAAATGTGTGGTCATTGAACTAATGGTGTGGTTATTGATCTGTTGTGTACTTATTGAACTGCTGTGTGGTTATTGAACTAACAAAAAGGAAAACTGGCCGAATGAAAATGCGCCTTGGTCATCGGCGGCAAAGTCTATGTTGCCTGGAAACGAAAAATGCTTCATGACGTCATTGGCGGACACCAAAAGCCTCGAATTTCGCAGCTGGCTAAGACCACGCACGGTTAGCAAAAACAAGTCGCTACGCTCTGAACAAGTGCGTTCTTTCCTTTGCATTTTTGGAAAGGCAAAATAACAGCACAACTGTAAAACAAAAAAGAGGCCTTTGGAATTACGGTTGAACTTCTATTAAGCTGCCATCCTCGGGGGTACCGCCATGTGGCCGAAAATTAAAGTTTGGCTGCTCAATAGAGGTTCGTCATAAAATAAACTTTAGAAGAAACATTACTTTATTTTGAAACAAGCTTGTGATGGGAAGAGAATTGGCCCACAATCAGTCATCACCCTCTATCTCGGATTCTACTTTCATTCTTAACACAAAGCCAAAAAGTAAGTGTATCAAGCGCATGGTGGCCCCTTCATAGAGGTGACAACAATTGGGTAACTCTTGGTTCACTAAGCAAAGGAGTAATGTTTTAAGAAACTCACCCCTAGATGACTGTTTTGCAGCACTTGAAGAGACGAGTGTGTTTATCGACTGATTTATCTCTTCCAGATGATCTGTAATTTCTTTTGCTTCCTGACAAACTGTTGTCTCCATCAAATCTGTTCCTTCATGAACTGCTATCTGAGTGTAAAATTCAAAGTGTCATAAGTCACCATTTCTGGAACAAAAAAGAAGTTGCTTTATATTGCACTAAATCAGTAAACTTAAAAATAACCCAGTAACTCCTTGGCTTTCTCAAAAAGCATAAATCTATTGAATTTGAGAGCTTTAAAGTTCTCTCTACAACGGAAATGTCAATTTATGTTTGGCTTTTGTTTTGTTTGTCTTTTTTTTGTTTACCTTTAACCCTACCTCCAAACGACTTATCCGTTCACTGACTTCATCTATGGATTTCTTGATCTCAAAATCATGTTTATACCATGCCTCAAGTTCTTGCACATTTCGTTCATCTTCAGTTGTAAGAGGATCTGTCAAATATTTAGCAATGGCTCCTTTCCACGCCGTTTTCCTTGAGGAACTGATCTGCCCAGCAATCCTCACGAGAGCTTCGCTGATTTCTTGCCAAAGTGTTTTAAACTCATTATCTCTGATTTCCATGCCTTGGTTCACGTGACCATACACAGAGTTTCGGTAAAACTTTATTCTTGCTATATCAGCTGTTAAACTGTGATCTGCACTTAGTGGTAGTGCATCCCATCCTGTGGAGGGAGGGGTCAGGTTGCATATTGTTCTCAGCAAACGGAATAGCAGGGTGACATCAAAATCTGCTGACTTGCCGTACACCCCTGGGGAAGGACAAAGACAGTGCCACTGTGGCATGGTGAGTTTTGCAGCTTTTAGTTGGTTCTTTGTTACTGGATTGCTGAGAATTGTAGGAAGATTACTTGGAGGACATATTGAGTCAAAAATCTCCCTCAGTAGGCTGGTCCCCCCACTTATTAAAAGTCGTGTAATGCGCTGGAAGTTTTCTTTTCCACTCGTCGAACGAAGGATTTCTTCTGGATCTGGAGCGGTCGCCATTTTTTTCTCTTACACTTATGAATCACTGATCATATTACTAGGAAATGGGATGCAAACATAACTGAGTTATATTTTGCTGAAATAATTAGCTTGAAGTTTTTTAACTCTTAAAACATCATGATCGGTCTCTACTGGTTAGGTGCAAATTAATTTTTCCCCATTTTTTGAGAAGCCACACGAGACCCTCGAGTCAGAGAGTCACGTTTAGCTCTATAACTAAGCCTAAGTCGGTATAGGTTATGCGCTTGGATCTGACCGACCATTTGAAAATTTTGTTATTTTGTTTCGGCTAAACGAGTCAGGGAAATAATGTAACCAAAATCATTATATAAAAGATCTAAAGCTATAAAGAAGCACTAAATAAAGATTTAAGCACATCTCAGTTTATTTCAGTCATATATACCATCTTCAGTTTTTCTATACCTGCGCAGGACATCTGTATTACAGTTTTTAGCCTTTAGCCAGACGATCTTGGGGTTTCATAACGTGTTTGGGAGGAGAGATTGTGTGACGAGCCAAATAATGTCTATGTGGGGCGAGAGGACCACTTAGGGCCTGTTTACATGAAGGTGGGGGACCCCAGGTAGGTGAGGTAACATGTGGCGGGTTACCCCACTATACATGTAAACGTGATCACATTAAAATGAGAGATTGTATGGACAGGCGGGTTACCCCACCTAAGCGGGTTACCTCACCTTCCTGGGGTCCCCCACCTCCATGTAAACAGGCGCTTAGTATTGCTTTTAATGTCTTGGTCCGCAATCTATTTATCTCATTTTTACAGAGACCTGAAAAAGCTCTAGATGTTCTAAAAGAACACCAAGGGCTGTTTTTATTAACGTAGTCTGCGTTTTTATACCTGGCTTGTAGGGGCCTCTAGTCCCTGTTTTAATATAACCTGTCTACAGTCGGTGTTTTGGCGGCCATTGCATTAAATAAATGCAAATTTGTTACACACATACGATATTCCTACAAGATCCTTTTGACCTGATACAAATATGAATAAACAGTTAACACTACAGTATCTCGAGTTGACCAATTTAATTCGCCGTACTCGCTATTTTAACCAAGTCAAGAAATCAAATCTTGGCCCAAATCTCAAATGGGAGGCGATGCGCAGCTAGCGTGACGAGCCGATAATTTGCGTTCAAAAGATAAGCTTCATTTACGTTATTCCTCTTGAAAGCGTCTCTCAGGGGCACCAAACGACGGTTTCCTCCTAAATACATTGAAAACACTTTTAAGGCTATCAAAAGTACTTTTAGAGCTCTCAGGGCCGTAACAAGGTATATGGGATCAGGGATCAACACCAAAAAATGGAGTGGGATCACGGATCACAGCACCGGGATCTGGGATCACAAGCCGTGGGATCGGGATCAACATTACAGTAAAGGGATCAGGGATCCGGTTGTCCGACAGAACAACAAAGACCACAACATTCTGAAATGGTCTTAATTGGACGAACCTGCCAACATTTTTCAGTTCAGTTGTATTTTTGCTGTAACATTTCGATCCGGTACTAAACTGTACTAATGCAATCAGATCTGCTGGACTAGCTTGTCAGCAAAACGTGTGGATACTTTCCTTGAATTTAAAGATATTTATCTCATGTTGTCTTTTTTAGCACATTACCTACTCTCTGCTTGTTGACCTATTGACTCAGTTTGTTGGAGCTAAGATGACCTAGCCTGCGAAAACATCCGTTTCTCCTCGCTCGTCGTCGCTGAGGACGTTTCGCGCGGAGGAACAAAACGTTCTCAGCGACGAAGAGCGAGGAGAAACGGATGTTTTCGCAGGCTAAAGATGACCGAGCTAAAAAATTGGTCAAAGTCTTTGCATGCCGAATACGCATTCTGGAAAAAAAAAATGTACACAATGGACATTGTCCTTTACCAGAGTGGCTAATTTCTCTCTTTCTAAACCTGTCGTGTGATGATGAAGCCAGTCATCCTAAGCAAATATTTAACAAAGACGTCTTGTTATCATAGCACTTTCTTTTTGCACTTGGTATTTGACACTTTGAATGTTGTACTGATGAGCCTCAAGAGACCATATATGGTAGCCTTTATACTAAAATTTCTTTAACAGATCCCAAAAATATCATACAAACATTCACTTTCAAGCCACTAAATGCAAATTACTTTCAAACGTAAAGTAGCTAGCGTCATGAAAGATATAGCAACTTGATGAAGCTTGCGGCTCTGATTAAATATTCTGCCAGGGATAAGCTCTGATCTGTGATAAAAAGCTAGCAAGTCGGATCGTCTAAAATCAAGGAAACACAATCCCTGTAGTCTGGAAATAAATTACTGCAAATTGTGAAGCCATGATAGACTCTTCAAATTTTCCACACCTGTTTTGCGAAGAAAGCTTAGGAAAGATTGAATTTAGAGCTTTTCCGTAACGTGTCGGTCCACGAATTCTATCACTTGAAAGCGTTGATTACTTTAGAGCAAGTGAACACTACTGAGTGGTCGAAAAAAAATAAGAATCTTAATTAGGAAAATTGCGATGGTCGGGTGATTTAAACTTTCACAGTATGCAAATAAGTCTTGTAATGATCATGCGATTGAATTGACATGCCATGTAAATCACACGACTCAACTGGAGACCTGAATGCCGCAGTAAGCGCGTTCTTGTTTCAAGGAAAATCGGCTTTTACTAGCCAATTTAAGTCGGTTGTGTCAGCTATCCGACTGAAAAAAAGATATATCAAATGGCAATTACAATGTATGCACTGTGCAGTGTAGATGTTAGGCTTCATTAGACAAATCTACTACTTTATTAAAACTATGAATTATTGTGCCAGTCGAGGAAAGATCTAGTTGTACCGTGGACATAAGGTCGCTAATTATGGAACTGCTTAATTTGTTTCTCCAGCGATGAACTACTTGATGTAGAAAAAAATCAATTCGTGCAACGTGAAAATCGAATCGGTTGAAATGAAAACTAATGCCAAGAATCACTGAGTGCGAACGTTCAAATACTAGAAAGAAACTGCATTGACAACCAATACTCGGTCAGAAAAAATTCAATTTACAAAAGATCGAGACTCAACTTTCTTACCGTCTGCTTCATGCTTGCATCGCATCCGAGGAAAGTAAATAGACTAAATAGCGACCAAAGGCGGAAGTGTGCGTGTGGCGCGTGAGGATTCGTGCCGGGCCGAAACGAGACTTTGAGCTGGTCGTTCCCAGGCGACTCTCCTTGCAATGGCATCTCATCCTAGGAGGTCTAAGTTCGAAGGGAGAGCGTACATAACGTTACGATAAAATTTTACCTTTGAACTGAAAGCCTTGTCTGCAGTCAAGAGCGGAAAGATCAGAGAGAAGAAAACCATGTTGCGAGAGTTGTTATAACTCTCTCTGAGGGGTAAATTAGTTTCTATCTTCTTTCTTTCTTCAGTTTATTTGTTGGTTATGAAACCATGAAAGTACCTCCCTCATAACTGTCCATATTTTCAAAATTCATCGTTCCTTAACCTTCCCAGTTTTACAGTGACATCTCGGTAGAGAAGTTGAAAAAAAAAAGCATGCACATGTATGTGTCACATATGAAACTCTGTTAACCACAAGTATTATACCACAAAAGTGACTGACCATCAGAAACGTTAATAAATTCAAGTGCTCACTCGTCACAATGGCGACAGCTTTCAAAACATGAACTATCTAACTTAAATCAATGCACTGCACTTGAGGGAATTCAACACACAACACTGCAGTATAAGTTAACAATAATTTTTTAGACATTATTTTTAGACATTGGCTGCTTCAAATAATAACTACAGCGGATTCCGAGGCAGAAAAAAAGAAACATATTTTATTGTTGGTCAATAATTAACCTTGCCTTAGTCCCGAGGGTGTCCCCTGAATAGAGGTTCTACTGTATGATATGACATCTTTAAGTAATTAGTTCTTACATCTCCTTTTTTAGTTTTGTGTTTTTGTAATAATGGAAAACCTTTACTTATATTTACCTTCGTCTATGCTTATGACAACTCTTTGTAATTCCTGTGGATATTCCATTTTCTGTACATTCTTTCAAGGCAACCCCTCCATTTTGACCACAGCCACTAATTCAAAGTGCTTTTCAAAAAATATACTTGTAACCTCCATGTGATGGCCATTTCAAAGCAAATGGCTCACTTTGGGTGTCAAGTAAGAGAGAGCTGACTGTTATAATTTTATGATTATGAGCCAAATCAGCTGCGATGTTGCCTGTAAACACAGTATTATAGTGCTCAGGGGCGTTGATCTAGCTGACCTCAGTACTTCAAAATGTGGATAACACTATCCGCTGCCGGATATTCCCACAATTGATTTCCCTGCTATTATCCTGTAGATAGCGCTATCCAGCGTTTAAATAACCAGGACCTGGTGGTATTTACAGTGTCTGATTAAGGAATTGTCAGCTTTGATTGACGAAAATTCCCTAGGTCCTATGGAGTATGTGACCAGTAAAAGCCAGTTATGCCTTTGTTATAGGAAAAACAGCTTCAAATAAAAGCTTGTTGTTCTAGGAAAAAGCTCAGTGGCCAGCCAATCACGATCGGAACTTTTCTTATCTTTACGTCACGTGAATGGACAGGTTGGACAGGTGCTATTTATAATAGTGATACTATATTAACGACCGTGTTTAATATTATGCATCATCTGTCTTCTATTTTTGTTTGATAACCACAGGTAGCCAATAATGCCTAATCTCAAAGCTAATAAAGGGTGTTTAGTCGTTCCGCTGTTGTGCTATTTATAATAGTGATGTATATTGACGACCGTGGTTAATATTAGGGACCTTAAGCAAGGTCGACGAGAAGCCCTGAGGACGACGACCGGAAGTGAAAATACCGCTTAGCGCCCTACTGGGCATGCTTCACTCGTCGTCCACGTGAAGTTCAGAACGTGAAAACGCCATCTTTGCCGTCCAGGCCGAACGTCGCGAGAACGTGAGTATAAATTTATGTATTTTCGTCTTGTTTAGGAAGACAATTTATGTTTGGCTTTTGAAATGAAAGCTAGATATTCCTTAGTTTCTAATCTTTGCACAATATTGAATCTTACTAGGATTTTGCAACATGAAAACTTTGCAAACAGTCAAAAATTCGGGCTTTGTGAGATTTGCATCTTGTCAGCAAAACATTCAAGTTAAGAAGATGAAATCGAGAACTAACAAAGTGATTACTAGTTTTGTTTTATTTACCTATATGCAATCTTTTACAATTGTTTTAACTTGAGCAGTAAATTTTCATGCCGTTGAGGTCATTTTAGAGTCTAATTTTCCGAAAAATTAACTTACATTTTGATGTGAATTTCCTTAGAATGGAGTGGACAGAACTTCATGACTTGAATCTTTGCGAAGAAGTTTTAGTTGTTGAACCTTGGAAACATCCTTACCGTAGTAAGGAAAGAGGAGATTCATGGAACGAAATAGCAAACAATTTAAATGCCTCTGATCATCCTGCGTTTAAAGTATCAAAGAGAAGTGTCAGAGACAGGTTGACATTACTTCAACAAAAGTACAAAGCGAAAATGAGAATGGAGGAAGCTGCCTCTGGGATAGACTGTCAGGAAACAAAGCTAGACAAAGCGTTAGAAGAAATCATAGAAAAAGAGAAAGCGGCCACGGATGCGAGAAGCCTGCAAGATGATAACAAGGAAACTGAAAAGGCAGCAGCGGAGGACCACCGCAACTGAGCGGTTGAGCGTTTGGGTGAAACCAAGAAAAGGAATGCTGATAAACAAGACGAAAAAGCCCAGACGGCGAAGAAAGGAAGAAGATCGACGTCGGAAGTGGTGCAATTTCTGAAAGAAAAGTCAGAAAGAGAGAGTGTGCTGAGAAAGGAGGATTTGGAGTTGAGACGAAAGGAGCTGAGTCAAAAGGAGGATATGATGAAAATGCTAGCACAACAACAGCAGCAGCAGATTCAGCTTATGCTTTGTTTGCTTGCAAAAGGCCAAAATAAGAACAGTTAAGTATCCGCTATTTTATCCATCCAAGTGTTGGTTTTTCCAGTGTTGTTGTTACTGAAAGTTTTACCGTGAAAAAGTGCTGAGGCAGCATGCATATTTTCCAGACATGCAATAATGCACTGTTTGTATTTGAAGGTACATTTTGAGACTGCAAAGTTCTAATTGATTAGTGTTGTTGCAAAACCTTAAATTGATTAAATCCAAGATTCATGTTTCAAAGTTTTAAGTGTATTTTATGTGCATTTCTGTACATCGTGTCTGACTGGCTCCAATCTTCAGTGTTGTAATTGAAGCTACAACATTTTATCGTGATTAAATTTAAGTTTTGTGTTTCAAAGTTTCAAGTTTATTTTGTGGTATGATTGGAACATTCGCCAGCAGGTTCCTGTCACCAGTTAATGCATTCCAGATGTTGTGCCTCTTGGCTGGAACTCAAGTTTAAACAAAACAATCTTATAAAGCAGTTTGTCATTTATTAATACACTCCTGTATCAAATCAACCTGCCCTTTCTTGATACACCCTGAAAGAAAAAAGCACTCAAGAAACAATGCATTGCTATTCACATGAAACTTTCATTATTGCACTGACATGTCATTCCTCTTTGATTACCGGTGTATTATTTGAATGACTTTCAAGCAAAGTAATCTTGTAGTGTTGGCGGATCTAAGTTAAAGTATTGCGATGTCTGATTTGGATATAGGCATGTAAGAGCATTCCTGAGAATTGCACAAACGACATACATCTTTCCTACACTACTCAAACTAATTTTTAGATTGTTTTTAAAGTCCATAAATAATTTAAAATGTCATTAAACAGCCATTCTACGGACTCCCGCACTGTACTCGTATACTGGTTGAAAGCAATCATTGGGGCAGTAAGGGCTCTATTTCGGAATGGCGTCTGTAAGTAAATTCTATGAGGGTATGCCGGATCGCCGTACAAGCAAAAAGGATTGCCAGCTGGTGAATTTGCAAAGCGTTGCAGGTCTTGAAGAAGTCCTGAATCAGCTAGCATTCCAGCATCGTGTTTACGACCCTCTGAAACAGTAAAAGGAAGTAAAAAAATCGTAAGGAACTAAAAATGTTTCTTGTACAGGTTTGTCACATAAGCCTCTCACTCTTTACCCCTGACACTCTTCCAATATTTCTTGTTAAAAACATCGTGAAATTGAAATCGCCCACTCTCTCTTTGTACAAACACTCTCGAAAAACTTACCCACTGGACCAAATAGGTTGCCAATTAAACCATTGGGTAGAGCCACACACTGGAATTTTAGAGCGTGAACTCTCTTATGGCCTTTGTAGATGACTCTTTGGTGCTCTCCTGGTCTGCATACGGGTCGAACGGTCCCATCAACGAACCCAAAACAATTATGTAAAGCAGCTCCTTTACCGGAAATAACGTTACTGTAAATCTGTAATGCAGCTGGATTAAGCACATTGTGGTTCCACTGTGTTATGCGATGTCTGTGAGTGTTATATATAAAATCCAAGATGTCATTACTGACCATACTGAGAACTGGTACTGGCAGTCCGAATCGAGAAATCATGTCACTGTATCTGCAGGGATAACTTAATCTTCTGAGAAGAATGCAGAGACCTTCCATTACGTCAACAACACTTCTTTGATAGCATCTGAAGCTATCAGGTATTTGAAGAACCTCTGAGAGAATTTGCAAGTCGTGCTTTCTAAATCTAAACTCTGCCAAGCACTCGGCATCGTTCATCTCATCGAGGGAAAACCTGTCGTATTCCTCGTAGGAGAATTTGGGGGTTTTTTGGCATAAATTGCTCGTGTAGTAGCAAAAACTCATCTTCATCTAGAATACCGTCCTCATAGTTCAAAAGAAGTTGCTCTTGGACCTCGTGAAAAGAAGACATGATAAAATTATTGGACTGTTTCTCGATTTTCACGATAAATGAGCACTGTTTTGTTTACATGTCCTCGTCCACGTTCAAGTGCGCGCTTAACATTTTAGTTTTCCCGCCGTGAACGACGTCCTCGGCCTAGTTCCTCAGCAACTCTACTCGTCGTCGTTGCTTAAGGTGGCTCGACTGGATTTTTTGGGGTTGATACCTCCCCAGTTTGAAAATGCCTAAAAATTTCGCATTTTACCAAAAACCGCTCGATAACTTTTTTTATAAATTCGACAATCCCGAGATTAATCGTCAAGAAATATTCCCTGCAAGTTTCAAGAACATTGAAAACAGGGAAGGCTTTTAAATAGGGCCTCAAATGTAGCCAATTTTTCCTCCAGATTTTGTGTTTACAAGTGAGCGTCCTCATTATTCACTGGCATTGTTTTCAAGTTTGGTATACAAGTGCACATTTAGCAGAAAGATAGAATTTGCTCCAAAAAGGACCCTCGGTTAAAACTCCGAGATATGCTAATTACCGGTAAAGAGTTTAGGGATACATTATAACATCAGAGCACCCCTTTGTGAGAGTTTCTCTGATGTTATAAGCCGAGTAAGATAATAAAATATTGCATACTACACGATGAGCCGTGACGTTCACCGTTTCGGCTCTCACTGCTATCTGTGACGACAAGCCAATTATTTGCATATTCCGGATATTTCTTCGGAAAGTAATCGAGAGTTCTTTTTGATACAAATTTATATCTTTTGCTGGTTGTGCACGTGCATATGAAACTTGAAAACAATGCCAGTGAATAATGAGGACGCTCACTTGTAAACAAAAAATCTGGGGAGAAAATTGGTTATATTTGAAGCCCTATTTTAAAGTTTTCCCTGTTTTCAATGTTTTTGAAACTTGCAGGGAATATTTCTTGACGATTGACCTCGGGATTGTCGAATTTATAAAAAAATTTATCGAGCGGTGTTTGGTGTTACAGAGAAACACAAAGATAAATGAAAATAGTAATGGCGTCATTACGTTTCCATGGCGACTCCGATTGCAATAAAACCCAGATCATAAGAAATTTTCTTCTTTATATAATACAGCTGTGGTAACTTTTTTTCCATATCTTTAACCATGCCGACGTAGTTAATGCTCAAACTGGAGAGGTATCAACCCCAAAAAATCCAGTCGAGCCACCTTAAGGTCCCTATTATGCATTACCTGTACTCTATTTTTGTTTGATGACCCGGCAGGTAGCCAATAATGCCTAATCTCAAAGCTAATAAAGGGTGTTTAGTCGTGCCGTTGTTCTGTTTATTTCATTTCCATTTTAGTTGTGGAAATGCATTTTATCAATGTGACGATAGAGAACAACACTAAACTGTAATCAAGCAGAGATTTTTTAAAATCAAATTTACATTTTATTTACATCTGAGACATGTTATAATTAATTATGTTAAATTTTCAAAACGTGCATTAAATGTATTCCCCACAGGTCACTACATTTCTTCGGCTATGGTCTTCTCTATACGTTTCTCCACCTCGAGATATATCATCTCCCTTCCTCAGACACAGACTGAGCCGATAAACAGGATAAAGTCGAACGAAATCTTTCCGAAATATGGTAATGCTGTAGAATGGGAGAAAACAATACCGAATAGATGTCAGAGGGCAACCAAGCGCGGTAAATTCTCGCGTGCTGCATGGGGATTTGATGTTGTGCTAGGAAGTCCCAGAGCAAAAACTTAGCCAGATATACTAGTATGACATCGCTTCGATATTTACTCACTTTTCCGCCCATGTTAGACAGCTTTAGAAGTTTTCAATCGACACGAAACATGGACCGCGGAGACCATTTTAAAGTGGTAGGGCTAAAAAATCTGGCCAGTACAAGAAAACATTAAGGTCAGCGTTTCGCCACTTAAATTGGACTCGCGCGCCATCCTATTTACAGCCTCAATGAATGTAACATAAAGGTCCACACGTGCTATACTATCCAATATCGTCAATATGCTAAATAAACCTACTTAAGATTGCTACTTGTTGAAGTTGCGGTTCTCATTGCGAGAAACAAACTCCTGGCAACCCTATAGAGATACTGTCTGTTTATTGCTGGGCTGCTAAACCTTTCGCGATCCATCCTATGGTCGTGCAGATGAGTATAAACGCTCGCCAGTATAGTAGTGCTGGATTTACAGCAAGCAGCTTACAGATATTTTGTTCTGCTTCTGGAAACTTTGACACTGCCAACAGGATTTCGTCAAAACACGATGTCTTCTCTTCATTTAACATATCTTCCAAAATGCTTAGTTGTCCAGGTAGCGCCCATGTATCAACATTTTAGCCTGCGAACGGCAGACGTTTCTCCTCGCTCATCGCCGCTGAGGGACGTGTCGCAAGGAGAAACGTCTGCCGTTCGCAGGCTATCAACATCTTTGCTGTGTGATGCCTCAAGAATCTTGAACTCTGCCTCATAGTCGTCAGCATTACCAGCCTTAACCAAGAAAGTCTCCATCTGGGCGTAGGAGCTGAAGCTTTCCTGATTAAAGCGCTGATCGAAGGCACTGACGATAAGAT
This sequence comes from Porites cylindrica, assembly GCA_964035525.1. Taxonomy (NCBI): domain Eukaryota; kingdom Metazoa; phylum Cnidaria; class Anthozoa; order Scleractinia; family Poritidae; genus Porites; species Porites cylindrica. The sequence goes on from OZ037780.1 coordinate 26,525,800, forward strand.
CAATAGCCTCGTAATAGACCTTTCTTAAAAGTGATCTTTAGCAGTTTGGAAAAATAGCTTAGGTGCTCCAACACCAACCTCCAGTCTGGCCGGAGCGCGTCGCTTTCTTAGGAGCGTCAGTTCGCCAACCAGGCGAGCAATGGTCGAAGCTCTGATCAGTGCGCATTTTTGTGAGTGTCTCGTTTGTGACATCCGAGCCTTTGACGTGAGGAAAATATGTAAGAGTAGACGCCATTTATTACTTTCAAGTTGAAAAATCCATACTTTTTCCATGTCAACTGGAGCGCTAGATAATAAATCCAAGCAATAAAAGTGGTAGGGCTATAGCCCTACCAGCCCCTCCCCCTCCGCGGTCCCTGCGAAATTCGGGGATTTCATAGTACAATAATCGATTAATGTACTAAAACGGTTTAAAAAATCTATCGTTGTTTTCGTGAAACTAGCCTTAGAAATTACAAGAGCTCAGCATTGCGTTTTACCCTGATTCATATCATGTGTTTCGAAATCGCGCAAGTCTTCTTGCGTTCAGTGGCGTCTAGAGTGTGTAAGGGTCATTTGCAAAACGAATGAGTGATAAAACCTTTTCGGAAACATCCAAAAAGTGGCAAATTTTTCAGCATTAAGCCCGGTCTTCAGTGCATGCATAATTTATACGCCTTTTAAAGAAATTCCAAGATATCTCAAAATTCCTCTTATAGCTTTTTGTGAAACTTCGCACGAAAGAACACAAAGAAAATGCCGAGCAGGGCTGAAATTCGATTTAAAGCTAAAACGATTGCGACGTCATTGCCACGTTTAATACAGTTGTTCCGATCACCAAAAAAATATATCACAATAAAGTTTAGTCTTAGTGTAATCCATGTGTCATAATCGTTTTACAATACAGATAGATTTGTTTAAATATAAGAGATTCAAAGATAGAGGGTGTGCTTATAAAAATACTGGGTCGAGCCACCTAACGTTAGACTATGTTTAAATATTTGGCCCAAGGAGTTTCCTTGGGGAATTGATCAGTCCTCTTCTAGTTTATCAAAAGTACTTAACTCATCTTGGTCGTACAAGGGAGTTTTTCGGCGTCCCTTTTTAACATCGTCTTACTAAAATTTGGCACTCTTTTTTTCCCAAGAGTATCGCAACATTTCAACGTAGACCTACACTGTCTTTTTACGTTGTTTTCATCACACTGAGCAAATCATTTCCGGCCCTTGATCTCTCTCTCCTTCTTGCTATGGTGGTTCTTATAAAAGAACTCCGTTCTGAAAACTTTATATTTTGCATTTAATAGTATAATTGCGGTCATGTAATGTTTGTTTGATCAGACCGAGTGTGATTTATGATGTAGAGGGGTTGGTATACTACAAAACATCAGTCAGCGTTATCTTAACATTATAATTTAGGCCCCGTCCACACGAAGACGATTGTAAACGCAAACGCTAGTAAACGCAAACTTTTTTATGCGTTTAGGCCTTCCGTCCACACGAAGACGATGAAAACGCTCACCGTAAACGCATAAATTCGAAAACGCTCTCCAAAGTGGATAAATTTGAAAACGCCTTTTATGCGTCTTCGTGTGGACGGCCGTAAACGTATATTTTCGTAAACGCTGTGAAAACGCTGACGTCAGATGTCAGCGCTAGTCTCTTTTATGGAGTGCGTTTCCAAGATGGCGTACACACGAGTGTTGAGCTGTGTCATGCTTGCGCTTATTTCAAGCATAATTGAGAGCATTCAATTGAATCATGCAATAATCGATATACACGAGAACTACAAAAGAAGAAGACTAAACCTCTCAACATTGTTATCCACAACTACAAGCACTTTTACTCGAGTAAAACGACGTAGATGCAGACGTGAGAGCAAAGAGAGAAGATTCTGGACCAGACCAGGTCGTACAAGCGCCTGGTGGAACAACTTTGCCGATCAAGTGGTGATACCAGAAGAGTGGAAAGAGAACTTTCGAATGAGCATCATTTTATGCGTTTACGAGCGTTTTCTTGTGGACGGGTTAAAACGCTACGTAAACGATGATCGTTTTCGTGTGGACGGAGATAAAAATATGCGTTTACTAGCGTTTGCGTTTACAATCGTCTTCGTGTGGACGGGGCCTTAGATTAAATAGACTCAGGAGCCCATAACTTGGAGCAAGCAACTCCCATGTATCCTTGTCACGGCGTTTCATTGACCAATTTATTTTTAGAACGGTTTTGGCGCGAATTTAGAATATCTTTCAAGTTCCATGTTTCAGCAAAACCTACAGCCCAAAAAATGATAAACAAAACTGAATGCTGGGCTGGCAAACAAAATTAGCCTTCCTCAGGGCCAGAGCTATACCGAGAGAAAATATCTTTTAACGGCTCCTAAAATTTGAATTTAAAATTCACATACGTGGTTACATAAGAAACTACAATTATAAAGACAGGTAAATGATTATACAATAAAATTAGAAATAGAAACAGTTCAATGTTCATTCCTTCGGTTCAGACCGTCTGGTGACAGGGTTTTGCCTCTGTGACATGCTGAGGGTGGGTTGTAATTCCAGCGGAAAAAGTTCCATGTCTGGATATCCACTCCAGGCAAACGCCCCGAGTCCCTGCCCACTTTAATCAACCTGGCCACTCGATCGCTAGACAACCTGGTGTCTTTTTTCGAAATAGATGGAAAGTCATTCTCGTTGCCCTCACGAGGTACCCAATAAAAAGTTCATAAAAGAACAGTGTCTTCTCGTAAATTGTTATTGAATCGATCCTGACCTTAATAAACGCCTCTAACAACAATAACTGAGTTTGAATTTGGCAAGATGAACTTGAAAATAGGAATGGACATTACTTATTTTAATGTCTCAGATGGGTCGCGATTACAAGCCCTGGACGGCAAAGACGCTTACGAAAAGGTAACTAATTTCCGATTATTTATTATATCCCCTAAGACAGTTTGACCGTCTGAAATCGAGATTTAATGAAGGAGTCCCAAGGAACCACAGGTGACCCACGGATTATTGTGGTGCTCGCCTGGGGGCTCTCAGCAATATAGTTACAGCACTGAATAGTTTAGTTTAGTAAGTTCTCCATCTCAACGATCTTTCAGGTAAAGCTGGGACGGTTTGGAAAAGTTTAAATATAATAACCACGGTAAACTTTAGCGTGGAAATTTGCTTTGGGGAAAATATTCTTCATGACGGTTTAAAAAGGAAATTACGTCATTGCTATGCTTATTTCCCAACCTATGAATTGGCTTTTTAAGTCTGTTACACATCTCAAGCGCTTCTTGCATTGATAATATGACTTCTTCTTCCTTTCCGTTCTTCTCATGCAACAAGGCTAGGTGAGTCTTGATCAATACTTTCCAGTTGTGATAAGGTAGCAACTCTCTGTCAGCTACAAAATACGCTCTTTCGAGGTATTTTGTTCCTTCCTGAAAGTTTCCTTTCTTTCCAAAACAAATTCCATAGTTCTTCATTATAATGATGTTCGCTTTGTTGTTCTCCATTCCTAACTGTTTCATCATGTCCAGCGCTTTTTTGTAATACGTGAGAGCTTTTTCCAAATCGTTCTCAGTCGGGTCAGAGAAATAAAAATCCGCCATTTCCTTCAAGGCGTGAACTGTACTCAAATGTGTCCCGAGGAACTCCTGAAATAGCTTTAATGCCTCTTGTAACCTCATTTCTGCCTCAGACCGCTTACCTGTTCGCTTCGCAAATCGACCTGCAAGTAAAAGAGCTTCTGCCCTTTCTGGGTGACCCCTCTTAAGAGTCTCGCTAAGCGTCAGAGCATTTCTATTGATCTCTTCTACTTTGGTATTGCTAGCAGGGTCTCCTCTTTTAGAAATAGAGTCTGCATAACTATTAAGTAAGTAGACTGCCGACATTTTGTTTTGCTCAAATTTACACTTTTTCTCAGCGTACAGATTATATGCGTTTTTCATGTCCACCTGGTAGTCCTTTTCCTTGTCTCCAACTTTTCTTTTTTCATGTGCTCGAAGACATAAGAGCTCTGCGGCACGAACTGGTTCCATTTTTGGGTCAGTGAGGGACCGTAACAACGCTTTCAAAAAGTCATTATATGATGACGGTGAAAGACACTTCTCCAAATACATGCAATTCTGGAGAAAATCTTCTTGGAACTCTTTGCAACCATCAACTGTCGCTTCATCACGAGTTTCCATTACTTTGGCGTACACTTGGAGGAAGTGCTCAAAGTTATGTCTGTCCTCACTGAACAAGTCGATAGCATCTTTGCATTGGTCCTTGCTCCAGAATATCTTTGCGTTCTGAGCAAGGAGAGAAATGAAGTGAGCACAGGCCAGTTTTTCTGCCCCGACTAAAACTTGCCGTGGATCATTGGCTTGGCCAAAGGCCCGAATTAGAGGATGCAGCTGATATCCTCGGGGACTTGGTTCCTCAACAAGAGAGCTTCTCTTTAAAGAAAGCAGGATAGAAAATGGCGGGTTCCTAGATTCTGAGCAAACTTTTGATATCACAGCCACGGCGGCATCGCAGTTAAAAGATCCCGGAAAGATTGACATCAGAACCAAGGCATCTTGCTGATCAATGGATAAAAGATCAAAAGACGTTTTGATGACACTTTCAATTGACTCATTTCCATCATCCAGCAGCTTCATAGGTTCCTTCTCGAGGTCTTTAACAAGCATATCCTCGGGGTAGTCTGAAAGAAGTGACCCGGCAATACAAAGAGCCAAAGGAACATAGCCACACAGCTTCACTATTTCCTCTGTTCTTGAAAGTTTTTTGCCAATTTCTTGATTGCTCACGCGAGAGATTAGGACTTCCTTCGCCTGATCCGTCGATAACGAGGATAAAACGACCTCCTTCAACAGCAGACCTCGTGCTTTGAATTGTTTTCTAGAAGTGATCACAAATGTCAGCTTTTTCTCCGATAACTGCGTCATCTCTCGCAAGATGTCTAAGAAGGAAGATCTTTGTTTTGATTCCAGGATATCATCTGCATTATCGAGAACAAAAGTGACTTGCATTTCGATCTGTCTGCTCCAGTCCTTAAGCCAATGTTCCGGATTTTCGGGGGGCTGTGCATAGCTCTTTCCACATACATGAATCATCTCAATAGCCACCTCGTTTAGCGTATTCTTTGAAAGTAAACGGCAAAATAACACTGATCTTCTATTCTCAGATTTTTCTAGTTCGTGAGCAACTGCTTTGGCCAAAGTAGTTTTACCAAATCCTGGAGCCCCGGTTATCAGCATTACGGAAATTGTTCCGCTTTCAATGCAATCTACGACCTCCTGTAACTCTTGTGAACGACCAAACATAGGCTCTTGTGGTAGAGTATCCGGAAAATAGCTCTCAAGTTGAGAAATTCGCTTAATATCTTCTAGCTCTTGGAATTGTCGCCATTTCTCGACTTCCTCCTCCACTCTTTTGCGAGTTTCATAGTCAATAGAATCATCTTTGAGATCCTGAATGGAACTCCGAATGTTTTTTCGGTGAACGCTTTTTTCAATCGCCTCTAACGACGAAGCTATCGTATTCCACTTGTCTTCGAACTCCTCATTAGGGATGCTGGTTGAAGCACCGTGACATTGTTCATTTCTGAAGTATTTTATTCTGGTAATGTTTGCCTCTAAGCTTTGGTCGTGGTTAGCAGGCATTTTATGCCAGCCTGTTAATGGCTCAGGTAGATAACAGATTTCTCTAATCAATAAATGTAAAAGTGTTATATCAAACTTCTTTGAGTCCGGTAGACCCGAAGGCGGAAATAACTTTTCCCACTGATGGTCAAATATCACGCGTTTTGACTTAAGATTTCGAAACTTTCTTGCGTTTTTCTTCAACTCTTTAGCAAGTAGTGTTGGCTCAGGATAAACGGAATCTAAAAACTTTCTTAAAGCGCGAGTTCCTCCATCGATGAGTAATCTTGCCAATCTAGTGCCGTTTGTCTTTTCTTCCGAGGTGTCGAATACAGATCCCGAGGCGGAGCCAGAGTCGCTCGACGACAGTAAAGACGAAGATGAACGTGCCATAGTGGGAGTCGATTCACAAGTTTCGGAACGGCGCAATATTCGTTTCGAATCTTAACAACAGCAAATTGACAACTACTAAAACAGCACTGACGACTTATCAATCCGTCAGAACGCTGTTCAGCCTCGAATAGGCTGGAACAAGTTATAATTATCGTTTTCTAGGAAAAGGCTTAGTGGCCAGCCAATCACGATCGCGACTTTTCTTATCTTCACGTCATGTGAATGGACAGTTGCTTTTTTAAATAATGATGAATTGATGACCGTGTCTATGTTAATATGCATTGCCTGTCCTCTGTTTTTGTTCGATAACCACAGGTTAGTTCAGGTTGCTAAAGTTTAGTCTCCAAGCTAATAAACGGTCTTTAGCCGTCTGTTCTGTCTATTTCATTTCTGATTTATGTAGATGCCATGATTTTATCCATATAAATTATTATTCTAAAAGGTAATCAAACAGAGATTTTTATAAATCTAATTTATGTTTTATTTAGCCCTGAGACATGTTACAATTGAAATTACATCCCGTGGATCGCCAGTTCCAGGAAACTCGAAGCATGTTTCTTAGAAACTTTTTTTCCGGCTATATTTTTTTTTTTTTGCATGATTTTCAAGGGACGATTTCCGAGAATTAAATCACCGGAAACAATTCATTCCAAGAAAATCATCAAAAGCTGTTTACGAAAGAACTGCCATATTGAATAACGCACCCTGTAACGGATTACTGCATTCTAAGAATATATCATCAAAGTTTGTTACGGCTGGCAGTGATCCACATGGCATCCCCATGTAAACCACATTTCCTTGATTGAGGTTCCTTGAGATTTAATTCAGTTATAACCAGATTTTCGGTGACGTATTAGGGAATTTGCTCGGACCACGTGACCCAGAAGCGAATATAAGCCGTCCAGGATAATAAGGCCTGGGGACGACAAATGATCCAATGGCAAAAATTATCTTAAAGTAAAAAAGTAAAGCCGTGAAGGTGTAAATAGAAAGGGGCTAGCAAGAAGCAAGCCGCAAAGCGAGGAAGTAAAGGTAGGGTAAAGTATTAACATTCACAAACACTTAGTTGCACTGCCATCATGCAACGGAAACAAACTTAACGTATATGAAGTTGAGTAAATAACAACACAGACCAAACTAGGCGGAGATCAGCATTTTACAATGAATTCAATCTCTCTATATTCACATAACCTGAAAAATAAATAAATACATATAAAATATTTCCACCTTATTTGTGTATTAGATTTTATGACTTTTAAAGCGATACAAGACCCAATCGCAGAACGTTGGAATCTACTCAGAGCAGTCTGGTAGTTGAGCTTTCCACACTTAATCAGGAGCAATGAGTGAAATTTCTTAGAATTTTCGCTCTTATTGTCCAATGTTGATAGATACAATAAAGAGGACAAACACTTATCTGCCCTCGCTATATCCCGCAACAGAAAATAGCTTCGTGTGGAATAGACCCAACAAAACGGGTGCTTCTTTTACAACAACAACAACAAAAAACAAAATACACTCAACTCTCTCCAAGAAGGACACCTCCTGGACCGGCCCCGACTATTCGTCTTAGAGAGGTGTTCGCCCGGCTTTAATATAGAGAGTGGAGGTAACGTGACACCAGAGATTATAAGAAAATAAAGCTAAAACCATTCACAATGAATGCACATCTGTTTTACTTGTGCAAAAGAGTTAAAACTGGAAAAACATACAAAAGTGGAATCATATTCTCGTGTGCAATCAAACGTTTATTACAAGCAAACGTTCCCTCACGGCTTAGTGATCTAAAAGCGTACCAGTATACACGTTACGAACTGGAACAAGGCTACAGAATAATAAAAATACATTAGTCTTCTTGAAGTAAAACGTTTAACTGCAAAACGAACTGTAATACAGTACTGTAAACAATTAAGCATGCGAAAATTAATCCGTAATAATGGTTTGTTTCTGTGGCATTAACAAAAAGTAACAAAGTCCAGCTAAAACAGTGAGACGATCACAACGCTAGGTTTAAAACGATAATTTTTGCCTAATTTAAAAAGTGATGTGCGACCCGATTTTTATGAATTTTACAAAGTTCATTAACCGTTGTCATTTAAAACGTGTTTTCATTTAGATAATAATAATAACAACAATAATAATAATAATAATTTTATTACTTATAAGGCTCAAATTCGCATGTGTGTATGATCAAATGCACGATTAACACTGAACATTGTGACTTATGATATTTATCAGTTATCGTCTTCATTTATGATATTTCAAGGAATGTTTGATAGATAAGTATGACACTAGCCTCCCGCGCAGAGGTTAGTGGGGCGGGAACGCGTGACGAACCCCTAAGAACGTCTGCGTGGGAGGCTAGTATGACACCAATGTATAAGGTTTATAAATAGTCCTTCACTTAGTCTCGTCGAGAAACTCTTTTTGGATGTGCAGTTTTCGAACACGCACTTGCCTTAAGGTGATTTGGTAGATTTAAACCATGTGAATTATTTACTCAGTTGATTTCATTGTCCAAAAAAAGGAAACCTTTGGTCTACGTCAGTTAAGTAAATTAGCTTTTCTTCACCACTGAAGAGTCCTGTCCTGATGACTTAAGTTCCGCCAGGGAAATACTGTTTTTGCCAATCTGTTGCGTTTTTGGCTAACCTATGTTTTGTAGGCTGAAACCTGTACATCGGAGTGTCTCAATCAAATTGTTTAGTTGTATTTAATTAAAAGGCGTAAGTCAACTATGATTGATTGATATTAGTCTGACATCTCTTCAGTCAATTGTCCATGCCATTATGTTCCTAGCAAACTAGCTCCTAAACAACTTCTGAGCCGTTAATGTATGGAAAAGGCGAGACTAATTATTTCAACAAGTAGGTTACACTCAAGCGACAACTTTGGTACTGTGCGCAAAATGACAAATTGTACTTCTTGAAGTACCGGTATTGTGTGTTTTCACATGACGTCATGGCGGCCATATTTGTGTCCCAAAACAATGAATTAAGCGGCTGCCATGTTTGTGTCCCAAACCAGTCCTGTGGGAGTTAAATGTTTAGAGATTTAGCTAGTCTAATGCTTGTAACGGTGTCATAAGAGAGAGAAGTCAATAAACCTGATCAGAGTGACGGCATATCATTGTAGAAGGACTTACTGTTCTCCAAAGCTCTTTTTACACAGGTTAACAGGAGTGGACAGTGTTTTTGTTTCCCTCCACGTGGAGTTACCCTGCGAGCAGAGGCCCTTCGATCTTACCAGACAGGCAGGGAAGATCTAGGAAGATCGAAGGGCCTCTGCTCGCAGTCAGTACAATTAGTTACGGCACTGAATAGTTCAGTTTAGCAAGATCTCGATGATCCTTCACGGAAATAGGGGACTGTAAACAGTCCAAAAAAAAGTTTATAGTCGGCTCTCTGTTATCGGACACCTATGTAAGACAGACACATCTGTAAAATGGACACCTAGAGTTGGTCCCTGTCTTTCTGTACTCCCTTTACTTGACTCCCTATAAGACGGAAACAATAGTGCCAGTCCCAAATGTGTCCGTTTTACAGAGAGTTGACAGTAAATATAACCAAGGTAAACTTTAGAACGGGAATTTGCTTTTAGGAAAATCTTTTTTATGACGTTTTACAAAGGAAATGACGTCATTGCTATGCTTAATTCCCAGGTGCTTAATCGGCTTTTTAAGTGTGTAACACATCTCAAGCCCTTCTTGCATTGATGTTATGGCATCTTCTTGCTTTCCGTTCTGCTCATACAGCAAGGCCAGGTTAGTCTTGATCTTTACTTTCCACATGTGATCAGGTAGCAACTCTCTGTCGGCGACTAAATACGCTCGTTCCAGGTATTTCGTTCCTTCCTGAAAGTTTCCTTTCTGTTTAGAACAAGTTCCATAGTTCTTCATTATCATGATGTTCGCTTTGTTGTTCTCCATTCCTAGCTGTTTCATAATGTCCAGCGCTTTTTTGTAATGAGTGAGAGCTTTTTCCAAGTCGCCGTCAGTCAGGCCAGAGAAATAAAAGTCCGCCATTTCCTTCAAGGCGTGAACTGTACTCAAATGAGCACCGAGGAACTCCTGAAATAGCTCTAATGCCTCTTGTAACCTCATTTCTGCCTCAGACCGCTTACCTGTTCGCTTTGCAAATCGACCAGCAAGTAAAAGAGCTTCTGCCCTTTCTGGGTGACCCTTCTCCAGAGATTTGCTGAGCTCCAGAGCATTTCCATTTATCTCTTCCACTCTTGTATTGTTAGCAGGGTCTCCTCTTTTGCAAATAGAGTCTGCATAACTATTAAGCAAGAAGACTGCCGACATTGTGTTTGTCTCGAATTTACCACTGTTCTCAGAGTACAGATTATATGCATCTTCCATGTCCACCCGATAGTCATTTTTCTTGTCTCCAACTTTTCTTTTCTCTTGTCCTCGAAGACATAAGAGTTCTGCAGCACGCACTGGTTGAATTTTTGGCTCAGTGTAGGACAATAACGCTTCCAAAAAGTCAGTATAGAATGACGGTGAAACACACTTCTCCAAATACATGCAATTCTGGAGAAAATCGTGTTGGAACTCTTTGCAGTTGTAAAGGGTATCTTCATCGCGGATTTCCGCTGCTTTGGCGTACACTTCAATGAAGTGCTCAAAGTTGTGTCTGTCCTTACTGAACAAGTCGATAGCTTTTTTGCATTGGTCCTTGCTCCAGAATATCTTTGCGTTCTGAGCAAGGAGAGAAATAAAGTGAGCACAGGCCAGTTTCGCTGCCCCGACTAAAACGTGTGGATCACTGGTTTGGCAAATCTTCTTTCCAAAGGCGCGAATTAGAGGATGCAGCTGATATCTTCGGGGACTTGGTTGTTCAACAAGAGAGCTTCTCTTTAAGGAAAGCAGAACGGACACTGGCGGGTTCTCAAATTCTGAGCAAACTTTTGGTATCACAGCCACAGCAGCATCGCTATCAAATGATCCCGGGAAGATTGACATCAGAACCAAGGCATCTTGTTCATCTTTAGATAAAAGATCAAAAGACGTTTTGATGACACTCTCAATTGACTCATCTCCATCATCCAGCAGCTTCATAGGTTCCTTCTCGAGGTCTTTAACAAGCATCTCCTCAGTGTAGTCTGAAAGAAGTGACCCAACAATGCAAAGAGCCAAAGGGACATAGCCACACAGCTTCACTATTTCCTCTGTTCTGGAAAGATTTTCGCCAACTTCTTCATCCCTCACGCGAGAGATTAGGACTTTCTTTGCCTGTTCGGGTGGTAACGAGGATAACACGACGACCTCCGACGGAAGATCTCGAGGTTTGAATAGTCTTCTAGAAGTGATCACAAAAGTTAACTTTTTCTCCGATAACTCTGTCATCTTCCTCAATATGGCTAAGAAGGGAGATCTTTGTTCTGATTCCAGGATATCATCTGCATTATCGAGAACAAAAGTGACTTGCATTTGGATCTGTCTGCTCCAGTCCGTAAGCCACTGGTCCGGATATTCGGGGGGCTGTGTATAACTCTCTCCACATACATGAATCATCTCAATGGCAGCTTCGTTGAACGTTTTCTTTGAAAGTAAACGGCAAAACAATACTTTTCTCATATTCTCGGATTTTGCAAGCTCATGAGCAACTGCTTTGGCCAAAGTTGTTTTACCGAATCCTGGACCCCCGGATATCAGCACTACAGAAATTGTCCCGCTTTCAATGGATTCTACGACCTTCTGTAACTCTTCTGAACGACCAAACATGCGCTCGTGTGGCAGAATATCTAGCTCTTGGAATTTTCGCCACTGCTGGTCGTCGTCCTCCACCCTTTTGCAGGTTTCATGATCAATAGACTCCTCAGATTTGCAATTCTGTAATCGTACGTTTGTCTTTTCTTCCGAGGTGTCGTTTACAGATCCCGAGCCAGAGTCGCACGACGAGTATGAACATGAAGATGAACTTGCCATAGCTGCAGTCGATTTCCACAAATTTCGGGTCGGCACAATATTCGTTTTAACTCTTATAACAGTTAATTGCCTACCACAAGAGCAGCACTGACGACTTACCAATATGTGTACGCTCTTCAGCCTTGACACTTAATAGGCTAGAACAAGTGTTCTAGGAAAAAGCTCAGTGGCCAGCCAATCACGATCGGAACGTTTCTTATCTTAACGTCACGTGAATGGACAGGTTGGACAGGCGCTATTTATGATAGTGATATTATTTTGACGACCGTGTTTAATATCATGCATCATCTGTCCTCTATTTTTGTTTGATAACCACAGGTAGCCAATAATGCCTAATCTCAAAACTAATAAAGGGTGTTTAGTCGTGCCGTTGTTCTGTTTATTTCATTTCCATTTTAGTTGTGGAAATGCATTTTATCAATGTGACGATAGAGAACAACACAGGGGCACCCAACGAGAATATAGTTCAAAACCACTTAAACATAGCATTGTTAAACGTGTTTTAGTATTTAAACGGTGGATATGGGCATATTTTTATCCCCTATAAACTTTTCATCTGTTCGGATTTCCTAGCTGAAAGTCTAGTGATCCGAAAATTATAGGGATCAAAACTTACCTGTTCGAAAATTTCAGCCAGAAAAAAGGCTCCCGAAAATTCTAGGTGACCTTTTTGGGGTAAAAATCCGTTGAAAATGGGCAATTTTACCATTTTTTAGAAGTTCGAAAATCCTAGGAGAAGCAGGCAGGCAAGAAATTTTACAACAAATGTTCCGAAAATTCTAGATCTCAAATCGTCTTCCGAACAGATATTTTTCCGAAAATTGTCGTTGGGTGCCCCTGACAACACTAAACTGTAATCAAGCAGAGATTTTTTAAAATCAAATTTACATTTTATTTACATCTGAGACATGTCATAATTAAAACTGCATCCCGTGGATTGCCAGTTCCAGGAAACTCGACGCATGTTTCTCGGAAACCTTTTCTCCGTCCTTATGTTTTTTTTGTGCATGAATTTTCCGCGCCAGGGAAAATTACCGAGAATTAAATCAGTGAAAACAACTCATTCCAGGAAAATCGTTTAAAGCCGTTTACGTAACAACTACCATATCGAATAATGTACACGGAAACAAGTTTCTGCCTTCTATAAATATGTCATCAACGTGGGCAAAGGTTGGCAGTGATTAACTTATGAACTTGACTGGTGGAACATGGCTTCCTTATGTATACCACATTTCCTCGATTGAGTCTCCTGTGGACTTGTTTCAGTTATTTTTAGTCGAGCTTGCTTTAGCAGAGCGACACTCTAAAAATGCAGGCGTTTCTTTCTTCTATTTTTTTGTCGGTGGGACCTAGTTTGTAGGCCACACGTTCCTGGCGGAGACTGTGGAAAGTGGGGATAAGAATCATGACGACTTTCATTGTATGCAATTAAGTCTCGTGATGAGCATGCAGTATATTTTAGGCGATGACTGAAATGACGCAAATAAGTTTGGCAATGATGTCATTATCCCAGAATCGAGGCGCTTGATTATCGTGTAATTATGCACGACATGTACGCGTATTAAAAATTTAATCATAACTATAACAAAATTGTCAAATCTGATTGGCTATCATAATTGGACAGTTTAATAGGACAGTACGAGTCATGCCTAAGTAATTGGACAGTACGCGCCATCATGCGCGCGCTTAAATGGCTTTTTTTTCACTGCTAGCAAAACAAAATTTCGAATTTCTTGTGTTTTGATTTAAAAAATAGCCTATTATGTCACAATTTTGTTAAAGTCATGATTAATGGGTAACAGAACTTCGTGTTGTCCAATTCGGTCTGTGATCATACTCGTGATTAAACAAATCGGACTCCCGCTACGCGGTCGTCCGATTTTGTTAATCACTCGTATGACTACAGACCGAATTGGACTCCACTCAGTCCTGTTACCATCACAAATAACCCCAAATGGGATGAGAAAATAGTATAGCGGAGAAATCTTGTTTTGTGGTGTGTTAAGGCGTTACGTTTCTCAGAATATTGTCGCAATTACTGGAACTCTACGGTTAAGTAGATTCATTTTGTTGTACGTATTTAATTGATAGATTTCTGCAGTTGTTAAGATGTGAAGTCGTGTTGCACTTTATAAATACTTGAGATATAGCCTGCAGTGAAGGCGTATTTTGGGTGCGCGAAACCTTGTTCGTGTTCGCATTGTTGAAGCCGCCATCTTTGATTTTATGACAGAGGAAGATTGGAGAGAGTAGAAATAGTAATTTTTACGTGCGAACGTGTGTAAAATTTACGTTCGCAAATAAAATAAAGGCAATGTATGAAGGGTCGCACGTAAGCGTGAAAGTAGAAACTCGCTAAACTTCACGTTTGGCTCAACACTTAATATCTTGCCTCTACTTTTATTTATTTACGTGATTTAAATTTACGTTTGTTAAATACGTATGTAACACGGATGTGTTTATACGGCCACCTTTGTACTAGACTATCACGCACTCTACTTGCAGCTCTTCATGTCCATAGAATAGAAATCCCATATCGAGCTTTTCCGGAACGGGTCGGTCCACGAATTCTATTGCTTGAAAGCGTTGATTACTTTGGAACGAGTGACTACTTCAGTGGTCGAAAAAACAATAATCTTACTGAGCAAAACTTCTAGGTTTACTGGAAAATAAGGATCGAGGATCGAGGATCGAGGATCGAGGATCGAGGATTGGTGATGGAGAATAGGGGATCGAGGATCGGTTTAAAAAAACTTGAAAATAAAATAAATGAATAAATCGTGGATCGTGGTGATGTGGGCCGCAGACTGCACATAAATTTCACAGAACATAACCCCGTTTGCTGTACGAAACACTAAATTTAAGTAAACTACTCCGAGTCAGTGATTGTTTTGATGAGAAAGTGAAATTTTCCTCAAAAATGAAACGCTTTATCCCAGCGATACTGAGATAAAATGCATGCTGTGTACAGCTCTAAACATTGTACTCTGAGACTGTAAGGAGATGTTACAAACAGATACTAAGCAGCTATGGACAATGTAATTACTTTCACGTGATTTTGACATCTTATAAAACGGACAGCGAATTCGGCAGGAATACGCGCGAACTGAATTAACTGTCTGTTGTATAAGGTTCTGCTAAACTTACACATTTTTCCAGTGCTGAACATATACAAAGAAGCTATTTAACAATTATTCCTCGAGCCCGAATGGGCTCTGAGTCAATAGCCGATGAGGCCGAAGGCCGAATGGGCTATTGACTCAAGAGGTCATGAGGGCGAGAGGAATAATTGTTTTAGTAAAATCCAACTACTTTAGCAAGCAAAGCGCGATTCAGCCGCCATTGTTTGGGTTTTCAAAGCCCGCGCTTTTCGCTACTAGTGGGCTATAACATATAGCCTAGTAGTAGCTCAACCAATCAGAACGCAGCATTGATATTGGAAGGGAAGGCGATTATCCGAGGGAGGCGATTATGTTAAATATTCCTTCTAGGCGGGCGATTATTCGAGGGTGGTGATTAATCGAGGTACGGCTATTATTCGAGGAAATACGGTAACTGATATCAGTTGGTATTAGCCATCCGATACCCTAGGTACCAGAGGTTTTTTCTCGCAAGTGGCGGGATGCTTCGGGGTGAAGAACCCAAAAGTGAGCGAATTCGCAGAGGAAAAGTCTTTTGCACCCAGGGTACGATTGCTACCGCCTCTTTGTGTCGTAGTGGAGGGGAGCCTGAGGTGAGAGAGAAAAAAGCGGGTAGGGGACGACGGAAAGGGAAAAGGGAAGAAGTAGACCCCTTCCCATTTTCCCCCGCGAGCTTTCTTTCTATTTTGAATTTCCATTCGCCAATTGCACATCTCCCATGATACACCTTGTTTGCCCCCCAAAATTTTGCATAAGCTTTTTATCTTCAATTTCTCTTGGGACGACTGTAATACCCAGTGGTTATGCAAACGTTTGGGGGCAAATATGGTGTATAATGGGAGATGTGCAAATGGCAACAAATTCATGAACTTTCCTTTTTGGGAGCCTCCGCGGACTCAAAAAATTGGTTTTGTCAACTGATAGCCAGCTGAGTATTAGACCTTCGTTACGGATTAGGGAAGAGGAGAGGGGAGGACAGGGGACCTTCGCTGTTTCCCCTTTTCGCTCCTTACTTCTCCAAATCCTAATACTAGGCTGGTCAACTGTTTCTCAATCTCCCTACGGTGGCCAATCTACCCGCTTTGAGCTTCGCTCCCCAACCAACGCAACACCACCGTTTCTCTTTAGAAACTAAACCTTTCATTCTACAAATATTATCTATTTTCCAAAAGATCTTACAGCGTACATATGGATCGCTGATGATAGTCGCAGCATGAACCCGTATGAATCGATTCGAAAACAACCAATATAAATATCAGTTGGCAGTCCGATTCAATGAATGAATGTCAGAATCTTCGTTTACCGGTTTCCGATATCATTCGATTATTAAATTGGCACCGATTTTAATCGAATGACTATCGATTTCATCGCTTGTTGATTGCCTACCGCGACGCTAGCTGTGATGACGAATTCTCTCGTACTTTTTGATTTATCATAAAATCTTTCTGGTTTTGTGTTTGAACTTAGGGTTAAGTTTTTATTGTTATTTGTGAAACAATATTGAAAAGCTACAAGTTTATGTACATTCTATACACGTCATTTTCTTACAACTTATTTCAAGATTTGACAAATGACACTCTCAGGCAGTTTCTTTCTACTTTACAGACAATCTTATTCTCTAAACAGTAAAAGGTTGAAACGGTACCTGTTGAGAAGAGCTGCTTTCGTGATTAGTACCTTCCTCATATTCGCCGGTTTTTGCATCTACGTCAATTTTAAATTGGCATTTCGGTCAATATCCTAGCAAGCTCTTTACACTGCTCTGGGGTTGGGGGGGGGGGGGGGGGGGGGAGAGGAAAAAGGGTCTTATAGCCCCCCAGAGAGTTTGCTCGCAGGCTAGTACTAAAATTATCCATGCACAGTGTAAAACCACAAAGATTCGAACAGTCTCATAGCAGTTTGAAACATCAACACTCTTCTGACGTGATTGACCTGAGTTCACTTTACTTTTTAGAAGCGGCTTTCTTTGCCGATTTCTTCGCTTTCATGACTTTGGGCTTCTTCGGAGACGCAGCTTTGGACTTCTTTCCACTCCTCTTAGTGACTTTAGCTTTACTTGGTTTGGCAGGTTTTTTAGCCTCCGGTGCTTCCACTGGCGCTGTTGTTTCCTTAGGCGGTGCAGCCGGGGCAGCAGGTTTCGTGGGCTTTGCTTTTCCTTTAGCAGCAGGGGCCTTCTTCTTGGCAGGTCCTTTCTTGGACGCGCTTTTCTTCGACGGTGCTTTCTTGGCAACCGTTTTTGCAGGCTTCGCTGGAGCTGGTTTAACCTTGAAAGAACCGGCTGCACCTTTTCCCTTGTTGTGAACAAGCGGACCGTTCGGTCCAGATCCCCGCTTGAGCGCCTGTTTTAGCATAGCACCATGGTGATTGTTCTCCGTGAGTTTGTACTCCTTTACAATGTACTTGTTGATGGCCTGTCGAGACGAGCCGCTTTTATCGCCCAGTGCTTTTATCGCACCTACAATCATATCAATGTATTTAGGGTGCGTGGCAGTCTTAGCAGACATGGTTATTTTTCTTTTCACGATAATCTCAACAAAACCTGTTCAAGGGAAGAACTGAGGGTTTGAAAAGTGACAACATCGGCGATGACGTTATTTTTCAAGACATTGAGCGGACCTCCGAGGAAACAAATACAAAGCTTGAGCTATATCTACGAGTGACTTCTGTTCTGTGCTTGTTTCATATTTTATTTTTCTTTAAAATCGACTCTTTACCACCAGATATCCCTCAATTTGTCCATGTATCAAAATGCAACTTTAAAAAGAACAGTCTGGTGAAATAAGGATCGCTTATTAACCCACGCAAAGAAAATATTGAGACAAAATCTATCACTACCGTACTGAAACTTTACCCGCATCTATCAAAAATAAGGATTTTTCCATGTTCAACAAAAAACGTATGCCTCCGATTTTCTTCTCGACGATAGTTTGTTATTTCGTGAAAAAATATGATATAAGTTAATTAATCATCTTTGTAAAGGAAACGAGATATTTCAAATTTTAGACAGGGGTAGAAACACAACAGCCAATTTGTTTACCCGAAATGGCTTGAATTTTACATATTCAAATTATGGATGTGCGGTTGGGACCACCTTCGAATGAGGTATATGGCTTTATCAGGTTAATTTTGGCATAAATCTCATAAAACAACTAATTCTTGTACTGTAGCTAAACTCTGAACAAAAGCGGTATCTTAAAACTTTTGAAAATCGCATTGCGTGATTGAACATCTCATGCAGATTTTTTTTAAAGCAAAAGCGTCTTTTGATGGCGTCGCGTCGACCAGTTGCATTGTTCCGTTGTTAATTAAAAACTAAAAAACTCTTCTCTGAATTTTTCTTAAGTTTCAAACATTTTTATTCCTACAAACTGTCTTTTTAAAAAAATAAATAACTAAAAATTGGCTACTGTGCAATTTTGTACAAAAAGGTTGCATTATATGTACTTTTAATAGTAACGAATAGGAAGCTCATCAGAAATGCTTGTACTGCTAATACGTTATTAAAAATATTCAAATTCATATTTAAAGTTAGTAAAAAAGGTTTAAACCTTTTCTTTTTTCAAAGAATGGGTTCTTGATACTGAAAGAGAGCATAAAAATGTGAACCGCAGCGCTAAAACTGCAGGTTCCATTAAAGGCTGTCTTCCGAAGATTTTAACGTTCATATGTAAATTTTCAAAACGTGCATTAAATGTATTCCCCACAGGTCGCTACATTTCTTCGGCTATGGTCTTCTCTATACGTTTTTCCACCTCGCGATATGTTATCTCCCTTCCTCAGACACAGACTGAGCCGATAAAGTCGAACAGTCGCACATCCCAAACAGTTTATGATTTTTGTAAGAACATATGTGACAATTCTGGATTTCGGTTCAATTCACGTGCATAGAAAATTCAGCTAAATTGTTGCCTTAACTTTTTTTGTTTCACATTTTCTCCTACAAAAGGCGTTTAAAACAGTAGCCACGAGGAACCCAAGGCGGGCCAAATATTTAAATGCAGTTTAGCCAGTGTTTCAAAACCGCGTTCTAAGTCATTTTCAATGCAATTTGCACAACGATTTTATCTAAACATCATTTATTGTGAACAATTTTATGAAAGCATATAGAGAAGATTAGGAACGCATTTATCTTCTTTAAACAACCCACCAAAGAAGAGATCTGGAGGTTCAAAGATTCGTTAAACCAGGACTTAAGTTAGACTTCGTTTAAATATTTGGCCCAAGGAGTTTTTCAGCAGGAATTTCCCTGGGGAATTGATCAGTCATTTTCCTGCGTTTTCCGCAGGATATTTTCAGTAAATAATACGAAGAAAAAGGCAATATTTAGTTGTTTATTTTACATCTCTAGTGTTACCAGTAAGGTACAGTGTTAACGGGAAAAAAAGGCAAAATAGTGACGCTCTCAAATGACATGCTAAAGAAGGTTACAAGCAAAGGGCGAGATGTCTAATTAAGTATGAGTTATTATTATTATTTTTCAAATATTGTTGTAAAGAGCCAAGAACAGCTAGTGAATGTGCGCTCTATCAAAATATAATAATAATAATACTAATATCATTATCATTGGCTCCTGTTTATACCTATAGCGGCTATATTTGTTCAATAACGGCTGAATGTTAAAAAAAAATTAGCAAGAGCAAATAATAAGTAGCTCACACAATACTAAACCTGACCACCCCCATGGAGCATTTGTCGGCCATGTCTATTTTCCTTTTTCTTTTCAGTGAAACCTGCAAAGCTCCACTTTTGGGTGCGTCAGCAAATTGATACTGGTAACCAGGAACCCGTAACTAAAGAAACCCAATATGGGGTTTTAAAATGTTGGCCACACTGTGAAGGCACATGATCACTTTTTATGAGACGAACCAAACTCTTATTTTGGTCGACCTAAATTGAGTTAACATCCTCTCTTTGGTCAGACATCGAACTTAGGACGCGTCGAACCAATCAGCTGAATCAGATCAGTAAAAAATTTAGCTAAATTTTCTCTCGAACGAGGCTACTTAAAGAACATCCTACAAATTGGTCGCATGCGAAGACCGGAGACGATCTTCAGACCTTCTGTTCTATTCGTCTGAAGTAGGCGGATAAGAACGTGTTGGACCGCGATCATTCAGACGGACTTAACAGAGCCAGATGCGGAATTTTCATGAACTTTACTCACGAAGTTTGGTCCGTCTCATGAAACGTTCAACGTTCGGATTAGATTCCTTGGCTACGGTCTGCCTACTGCGCGTATTTAAACCGGGGCTGAAAAGTAACTTTTACCGTTATCACCCCTTAAAAAATAGCCTTTTCATGGGACTTTACACAAAGCTCCCCCTTCCCGCCTTCAATCCAGCTCTACCCCCAAAAATATAGCACGACAGTTATAACGTGACTAATTTGATCTAACCAGAAGTTCGAAAAATTATTCTCTTTCTACGCATATAAAACGTGACAGAGTCAACTTTTTGGGTAGGATCGATTATCAGCCGCTGTTTGGAAAATGAGCCCGTGCTCCTCCCCCGGACAGACTGAGTCTCCGTCTCTTCTCGGGGAGGACTGAGCGACGGAAATGGAGCCTACTTTTTGGGTTTTGGACATTCCTTATATAACAGTAATTTTCTGTTTCTTAAAACTCACAGAGCAAATTACGTTTCAGTTTGTAACTATCCAAGTGAATAAGTTTCTACTTGACAGGGAGATCTAGGGATAGCATATTCCTTTCTTCTGGGCTTTTCACACACACGGCGAGAATTGCAAATGATGTCGGGACCTTGGGAGGGCATTTTTTCTGCTAACTACCTCATCCGAATACTGTATTCAGAAAATCATTCGGCAAAGATATAGCGCCAATAACTCCACCCAATAAGGGATTTTGTGGTCGTTTCAAGTCGGCTTCCAAATCTGTTCGCTAGACGACCTGAAAGTTGCGTCCGCCATGTTTTGCCTTTTTGACATAGATGGAAAGTAATTCTTGATTGAGCGTTGCCCTTAAGGGCAGCCCAATAAAAAGTTCATAAAAGAACACTGTCCTCTCCGTAAATGGTTATTAAATCGTTGCTGACCTTAATGAAAGTTTCCAGCAACAATTAAGTTTGAATTTGGCAAGATGAACTTAAAAGTAAGAACACATATTACTTATCTTGAAGTCAAAGGTGCGTCGCGATTAATGCCCTGGACGGCAAAGACGCGTAATAATAAAAGGTAACTAATTTCCTATTCTTTAATATATCCCCTGAGACAGTTTGACCGTCTGCAATCGAGATTGATGCAGCATTATACAACGCAGGGATCCTAAGGAACCAACGCCATCACACGGTATATTGTGGTGCTCGTCTGGGGGCTCACAGCAAAAAAGTTACGGCACTGAATAGTTTAGTTTAGTAACTTCTCCATCTCACCGATCTTTAAGGTAAACCAGGGACAGTTTTAAACATACCCACGGTAAACTTTAACGCGGGAATTTGCTTTGGGGAAAATATTCTTGATGACGTTTTAAAAACGAAGTTACGTCATTCCTATGCTTATTTCCGTATAACACGGAAACAATAGTGCCGGTCGCAAATGTGTCCGTTTTAGAGAGAGTTTACAGTAAATATAACCAAGCTAAACTTTAGAACGGGAATTTGCTTTTAGGAAAATCTTTTTTATGACGTTTTACAAAGGAAATGACGTCATTGCTATGCTTAATTCCCAGGTGCTTAATCGGCTTTTTAAGTCTGTTACACATTTCAAGGGCTTCTTGCATTGATGCTATGGCATCTTCTTCCTTTCCGTTCTTCTCATGCAGCAAGGCTAGGTGTGTCTTGATCATAACTTCCCACATGTGATCAGGTTTTAACTCTCTGTCAGCTACAAAATAACCTCGTTCGAGGCATTTTGTTCCTTCCTGAAAGTTTCCTTTCTCTTTTAAAAGAACTCCATAGTTCTTCAAAATCATGATGATCGCCTTGTTGTTTTCCATTCCTAACTGTTTCATCATCTCAAGCGCCCTTTTGTAATACGCGAGAGCTTTTTCCAAATCGTTGTCAGTCGGGTCAGAGAAATAAAAGTCCGCCATTTCCTTCAAAGCGTGAACTGTACTCAAATGCGTCCCAAGGATATTCTGAAACAGCTTCAGTGCCTCCTGTAACCTCCTTTCTGCCTCAGGACACTCACGTCTTCGCTTTGCAAATCGACCAGCAAGTAAAAGAGCTTCTGCCCTTTCTGGGTGACCCTTCTCCAGAGATTCGCTGAGCTCCAGAGCATTTCCATTGATCTCTTCCACTCTTGTATTGTTAGCAGGGTCTCCTCTTTTGGAAATAGAGTCTCCATAACTATTAAGCAAGAAGACTGCCGACATTGTGTTTGTCTCGAATTTACCACTGTTCTCAGAGTACAGATTATATGCGTCTTGCATGTCCACCTGGTAGTCATTTTCCTTGTCTCCTACTTTTCTTTTCTCTTGTCCTCGAAGACATAAGAGTTCTGCAGCACGCACGGGTTCAATTTTTGGGTCAGTACGGGACAACAACGCTTCCAAAAAGTCAGTATAAGATGACGGTGAAAGACACTTCTCCAAATACATGCAATTCTGGAGAAAATCGTGTTGGAACTCTTTGCAGTTGTCAAGGGTCTCTTCATCGCTGATTTCCGCTGCTTTGGCGTACACTGTCTTGAAAAGCAAGTTTTCGAGATTCGTATAGATTTCAGGGGCGTAGCTAGCGTGAGATTTTCGCTCTATAAATACTGTATATTATTATATTATTATTAAAACCTGGTTGATTAATCTAGACTTGATCCCGTTCACTAACAAGTCCAAGGCTTCAAAATATATACATCTGTTATAGTCTTTTGCAGATCCGGGAAAATGTGTGACAGATTTTCCTCCATGTGTACGCTTTTCTAGCATTACAGGGATTTACGTTGACTTGAGAGGTTAAAAAATAAGCCCTAAGAACATATTTTTTAAAATCGAGGGGGAATTGCGTTGTGTCATTTACTCAGTATTTCCGACGATAAAGTGGTAGTCTCCTTTTTTTTCAATTTTCGCCCAAAAGTGGAGAACCCTGTTTAGTAACTACTCCATCTCACCGATCTTTCAGGTAAATCAGGGATAGTTTTAAACATACCTACGGTAAACTTTGGCGCGGGAATTTGCTTAGGGGAAAATATTTTTTATGACGTTTTAAAAAGGAAATTACGTCATTGCTATGCTTACTTCCCAGGTATTTAACTGGCTTTTTAAGTCTGTAACACATGTCAAGTCCTTCTTGCATTGATGCTATCGCATCATGATCCTTTCCGTTCTTCTCATGCAGTAAGGCTAGGTGAGTCTTGATCATTACTTTCCACATGTGATCAGGTAGCAACTCCCTGTCAGCTACAAAATACGCCTGTCCGAGGTATATCGTTCCTTCCTGAAGGTTTCCTTTCTTTCTACAACAAATTCCATAGTTCTTCAAAATCCCGATGTTCGCTTTGTTGTTCTTCATTCCTAACTGTTCCATCATGTCCATCGCCCTTTTGTAATACGAGAGAGCTTTTTCCAAATCGTTCTCGTTCTCAGTCGGTTCAGAGAAATAAAAGTCTGCCATTTCCTTCAAGGCATGAACAGTGCTCAAATGTGTCCCGAGGATATTCTGAAACAGCTTTAATGCCTCTTGTAAACTCGTTTCTGCTTCAGACCGCTTACCAGCTCGCTTTGCAAATCGACCAGCAAGTAAAAGAGCTTCTGCCCTTTCTGGGTGACCCCTCTCAAGAGATTCGCTGAGCTCCAGAGCATTTCCATTGATCTCTTCCACTCTTGTATTGTTAGCAGGGTCTCCTCTTTTGGAAATAGAGTCTGCATAACTATTAAGCAAGAAGACTGCCGACATTGTGTTTGTCTCGAATTTACCACCGTTCTCAGAGTACAGGTTATATGCGTCTTCCATGTCCACCTGGTAGTCATTTTCCTTGTCTCCTACTTTTCTTTTCTCTTGCCCTCGAAGACATAAGAGTTCCGCAGAACGCACTGGTTCGAGTTTTGGCTCAGTGTAGGACAGTAACACTTCCAAAAAGTCAGTATAAGATGACGGTGAAAGACACTTCTCCAAATACATGCAATTCTGGAGAAAATCTTGTTGCAAGAACTCTTTGCAGTTGTCAAGGGTCTCTTCATCGCAGCTTTCCGCTACTTTGGCGTACACTTGGAGGAAGTGCTCAAAATTATGTCCGTCCTTACTGAACAAGTCAATAGCTTTTTTGCATTGGTCCTTGCTCCAGAATATCTTTGCGTTCTGAGCAAGGAGAGAAATGAAGTGAGCACAGGCCAGTTTCTCTACCCCAACCAATATTTGTGGATCAATGGTTTGGCCAATCTTCTTTCCAAAGGCGCGAATTAGAGGATGCAACTGATATCTGCGAGGACTTAGTTGTTCAACAAGAGAGCTGTTCTTTAAGCAGCGCAAAACGTAAACTGGCAGGGTCCCAGATTCTGAGCAAGCCCGTGATATCACAGCCACGGCAGCATCGCTATCAAATGATCCCGGGAAGACTGACATTAGGACCAAGGAATCCTGTTTATCTGTGGACAAAAGATCAAAAGACGTTTTGATGACTCTTTCAATCGACTCGTTTCCATCATCCAGCAGCTTCATAGGTTCCTTCTCAAGGTCATTAACAAGCCTCTCCTCAGTGTAGTCTGAAAGAAGTGATCCGACAATACAAAGAGCCAAAGGAACACAGCCACACAGCTTCACTATTTCCTCTGTTCTGGAAAGATTTTTGCCAATTTCTTCATCGCTCACGCGTGAGATAAGGACTTCCTTCGCCTGATCCGTCGATAACGAGGATAACACGACCTCCTTCAACAGCAGATCTCGTACTTTGAACTTTTCTCTAGAAGTGATCACAAATGTCAGCTTTTTCTCCGATAATTGCGTCATCTCTGGCAAGATGTCTAAGAAGGAAGATCTTTGTTCTGATTCCAGGATATCATCTGCATTATCGAGAACAAAAGTGACTTGCATTTGGATCTGTCTGCTCCAGTCCTTAAGCCATTGGTCCGGATATTCGGGGGGCTGTGCATAGCTCTTTCCACATGAGTGAATCATCTCAATGGCCACTTCATTGAACGTTTTCTTTGAAAGTAAACGGCAAAACAATACTTTTCTCATGTCATCGGATTTTGCAAGTTCATGAGCAACTGCTTTGGCCAAAGTAGTTTTACCAAATCCTGGACCGCCGGTTATCAGCACTACAGAAAATGTTCCGTCTTCAATGATTTCTACGACCTCCTGTAATTGTTGTGAACGACCAAACATAGGCTCTTGAATATCCGGAAAATAGCTCTCAAGTTGAGAAATTGCCTTAATATCTTCTAGCTCTTGAAATTGTTGCCACTTCTCGACTTCTTCCTCCACCCTTTTGTGGGTTTTATGGTCAATCGAATCATTCTTGAGAGCCTGGATTTTCTTTCGGTAGACGCCAATTTTAATTGCCTCTAAAGACGACGCTATTGTATTCCATTTGTCTTCGAACTCCTCACTAGGGATGCTGGTTGAAACACTATGACATAGCTCATTTCGAAAGCATTTGATTCTGGCAATGTTTGCCCCCAAGCTTTGGTCATCATCAGCAGGCATTTTATGCCAGCCTGTCAGTGGCGCAGGTAGATAACAGACTTCTCTAATCAACAAATGCAAAAGTGTTATATCAAACTCCTTTGAGTCCGGTAGACCTGAAGGAGGAAATAACTTTTCCCACTGATGGTCAAATATCACGCGTTTTGACTTGAGATTTTGAAACTTAACAAAGTTCTTCTTCAACTCTTTAGCAAGTAAGTTCCGCTCAGGATAAACAGAATGTAACAGCTTTCTTAAAACGTAAGTTCCTCCATCGATGAGTAATCTTGCCAATCTAGTTCCGTTTGTCTTTTCTTCCGAGGTGTCGAATACAGATCCTAAGCCAGAGTCGCTCGACGGCAATGAAATCGAAGATGAAGTTGCCATCGTTGGAGTCGAGTTACAAGTTTTGGGTCGGCGCAAAATTCGTTTCAAATCACTCGCTTATAAACTGCCAATTGACTACTACTAAAGCAGCACTGACGCCTTATCAATCCGCCAGAAGGCTAGTCAGCCTCGAATAGGCCAGAACAAGTTATAATTATCGTTTTTCTAGAAGCTTAGTGGCCAGCCAATCACGATCGCGACTTTTCCTATCTTCATGTCACGTGAATGGACAGTTGCTATTTAAAAGGAACAGGTTCACGGTTCAGCGCATGCTTGTTAATCAAAATGCTGTTTTTCTGCAGGGACATGCTGTATCGTCTATGAAAGCAATATGATCATGTCATAATGTTGTCAAAAAACGAATCTGCACACTCCTCTGGCAGTCACTTGATCAACTTAGGTGCAACTAGCTGAAAATTAATCAACCATGGAATAAAACCTTCGGGTCAACAATAAATTCAACGTTGCTAGTGTTGGCAAAATCCACTAATTTTTCTGCGATTTCAGTACTCCTCCATCCCACTTCAGGTTACTCTGGAAATACACTTCTACTCTGAAATACACTCTGAGATCGCCGAGATACATGTGAGAGGGATTATTAACCGATAGAATTAATAATAAATTGGAAAAAAGTAATTTAATTAATGCGCATAAGCTGAACCGTGAACTGTCCCTTTAAAATAATGATGAATTGTTGACCGTGTGTGTTTGTTTTTATGCATTACCTGTTTTCTGTTTTTGTTTGATAACCACAGGTAGCCAATGTTTAGTCTCAAAGCTAATAAAGGGTGTTTAGTCGGGCTGTTCAGTCTATTTCATTTCAAAATATTTATGTAGATGCCTTTTAACCATATACCGATAGAGAACAACGGTCTCTGGATGAAATTATTATTCTAAAACGTCATCAAACAGAGATTTTTATAAATCTAATTTATGTTTTATTTAGCCCTGAGGCATGTTACAGTGAAAATTACACCCCCTGGCCTGGATCGCCAGTTCCAGGAAACTGGAAGCATGTTTCTTAGAAACATTTTTTCTCGGCTATAGATCGTTTTCACTGTCACGCAACAAAAAATCAAATTGGAAACCGTCCAGTGGAAGAAGCCAAGAAAATAAACATGTTGTAAAGGACTAATGTAAAAACAATTTATCAAAGTCTCAGGTCTTTGTGGCCCATAGTTTCTGAATTATTTGCCGAAACGTTTCACGCACCTTTGTAGAGCTTTGTATGGAGACGCCATATTGGGGCACCATTTTGGTGCACCAATATGGCCGCCGAAAATCAACAAAAACATCTGGAGTTCACTTTTTCTATAAAAGCTCTTTCTTTTCACTCGAGAACTAGCATACGTACGCATAAACATATTTTCTAATACCTGAAGTGGTTATACTGCTGAAAATCAAGAGGAGAGACTTTTTTTCAACGAGACAGCATTCCTATTTTGGTGTCACGCACTCTGAAAACTCGGAAGTTCAAATTGCTGTATTTTCGAAACGAAACAAGCTACGAAAATGGAAACTTGTACAAAGATTTACTTTTTGTTTATCTTCAACCTAGTGTAAATAAGAATTCGTAAAACCTCGCTATGACTTTACAATTTGATGATGTTACAGTGAAAACCATCTATCTGTTATTATTTTTGTGCATGATTTTCAAGGGACGATTTCCGAGAATTAAATCACCGGAAACAACTCATTCCAAGAAAATCATTAAAAGCTGTTTACGAAAGAACTTTCATATCGAATAACGCACCCCGTAATGGATTACTGTATTCTAAAAATATATCATCCAAGTTTGTCACGGTAAGTGGTGATCCACGTATCACTGACTTATGTATCGGTCAAATCGAAGCTTCAACATGCCCCCCCCGGGCATACCCCGGGCATTTGACATCTTTGTCGTCCCGGGGAGGAGGGAATTTGATGATCAGAGTCTTCCAGGGGGTGGGGAATTTGACCCCTATGCTTTAGGGGTGGGGAATTTGAACTGCACCTTCGATTTCATGTAAAATCTTTGACGTGGTTAGCTATCATGGGGGACCCGGTGTTAGAGGATTTTCGTGGAAAAGATTGTGCCTTTGTGGCCAATTGGTTACGAGGAAAGGGCTTAAGCAAGCGTTGTGCTGTATTTGAAGTATTTAAATTTTAAAATTTTTCATTGGATTCAGGCTTTGAATGTATGAATGTATTTTATTGTTGTGTTTACATTGAAATACAATACCTATACCGGCGATTCAATACAACAAAATAAAATAAAATAAAATAAAATAAAAAGCTCAGGTCAACTACTTTGACCTTCTGCAAGTATGTTATTTAATAAGGTGAGAGGTGATGCATGTCAGTGAAATGGTCATGATGTAGTATTATCTCAATAGGTGGAATCTTTTTTTATAGATCGTTCTAACGCTTTGTATGTTGCATGACGAAGAAAAGCTGAGCATTCAGTGACCTTGTAGCGGCGATCTCCGCCGCTTTGCACGAGACTTTTGTTCGCAGTAAATACGCTAACAGTGTTTCTCAGTTTTTGTTATGTTTATAAAGATTTTGTTCGACAACTGAAGGCGTTTCCGCCGTTCTTCTGTCATTTTTGTGCCTGTGAAATGTCCCCAGGGTGGGGGCATTTGATCACGTGAATGGACCCTACTGTGGGGCATTTGAACGGCATTTTGGCCCGGGTAGGGGGGAATTTGAACAATAATTTTCAAAAAAGTCAAATGCCCGGGGGGTTGCCCGGGGGGGGGGGGAGGGCATGTCGAAGCCTCGATTTGACCGATACATTACGTGGTGGAACATGGCATCCCCATGTAAACCACATTTCCTCGATTAAGGTTCCTTGAGATTTAGTTCAGTTATAACCGGATTTTCGGTGACGTATCAGGGAATTTGCTCGGGCCACGTAACCCGGAAGCGAATATAAGCCGTCCAGGATAATAAGGCCTGGGGACGACAAAAGATCTAAGGGCAAAAATTAACCTAACGTAAAAAAGTAAAGCCGTGAAGGTGTAAATAGGGAGGGGCTGACAAGAAGTAAGCCGGAAAGCGAGGAAGTAAAAGTAGGGTGAAGTATTCGCATGCCATGCAACGGAAACAAACTTGACCTTTTCTATACGAAGTTGAGTAAATAACAAAACAGACCAAACTAAGCGGATAACAGCACTTTACAATGAATTCAATCTCTTTATATTCAGATAACCTGAAAAATAAATAAATACATATAAAATATTTCCACCTTATTTGTGTAATAGATTTTATGACGTATAAAGCGATACAAGACCCAATCGCAGAACGTTGAAATCTACTCAGAGCAGTCTGGTAGTTGAGCCTTTTCTAAGGCGGCTTCAAAACTGTCCAAAGCTCTCACGAGACTCAAGCAAAACCGCGGGAGAGTGGGAACAGGGGATAATCTGGAACATTCTTCTCTGACGTTGTGGCCAGTCCTTGACATGCTCCTTGGGGTTCGACATTTGAAGGTTTTCCTTCAGGCGAAACAGCTGATTGGTCGGAATCATCTTTACTGACACCATTGCTACAAGATTCAGTGTGATGTACTTCGTCGTTCGTTAACAGTTTCCCAGACATCGCATGTGCTTGAACACACCCTTCCCTGATGCAGCTTGATGCAACTTTAGCTCGCATCGCGTCAACATTAGTAGGGTCCCCCACCTCCACGTATACAGGCCCTTAATAAAACAATTTCATTGTACAGGCGGCTATTTTCTTGTCCCTCCACCGTGCCTCTTTGCTTTTCATAGCCAGCCTCGTTGTTATAAGGTTCACTACACAGTATTAATCCTAAATAAATGAAATATTAACTCTTAAGACCCTACAAAGCAGTTGACGATTTCCTCTGCTTACCAAACTTAATTAGGCGCAACGAGTAAAATTTCTTAGAATTTTCGCTCTTATTGTTCCATGTTGATAGACACCGTATCTATCTATCAACAAGACGCCTAAAGTCGTTTCCGTGGGATGCGTTGGTCTATGGAAGCATAATGGCGTTCTATCTGAATTTGGAAAAATTAGGGAAACCAGAAAGATGTGTTTTCATGTTATGAGCATCGATGAGTAGGTTGCCTGTATGGGTTGGTTTAATGTGCTTATGACTGAATTTATGGTTGCCTGCGTGGCAAGCTACTATTTCTCCCCAATCCACATCCCCTTTTTGCTTCCTGCCTATCCCCTACCCCTTTCGACACCTGCTACGCAAGCTAAATCATAGTTGTCAGTGGTCGCAAGGATGGAGTTGATCTTGTTTTGATCTATCGCTATGTAGTTATATTTTCATAGCACGATTTGGATAAGTCATTTTGCATCAAAACAGGGTTTACCCGTGTAACTTAAATTGGAATGTTAACGGAAACTACTAAAGGAGAACATGCGCATAATGCTCTCTGATTAACCTGAACAGGAACTATATGTGTAAAGATACGTGATATCTTGGTAGTAAGTTGCCACAGGTAACTTTTTCAAAGATAAATAAACATTGTAGTTTTAGGTTAATGGAACAAAACAAAACAAAACATCTGCTTGCTTTATCCAGGGTCGAACCCAGGGTTACAAAGTTCAATAAAGTTCCAATGTTTTAGTCCAAGATGAAAGTTTAATATTCCAAGATGCTCTTGACACGGTTAAAAATTAATTGCAATGTGTTTCCAAGGTCTCAAAGTTAACATAGTTCCAATGATTATCCCTGATTCCAAGGTATAATAAGTTTGCTAAGGTCGTGATCCGTGTCCCATCCAGAAGTCCAATCCATGCCGAAAGCGAGTCGTCGATCGACGAGGACAATATTTTCGCCAGTCGTCAAGGGTGCGAGTTGAAATTTACGCGATTTAACCTCCCATCGTCAAGGTCTTTTCGATAAGAAAAGAAAAACGCTGAACTCTAGCTGTGCTCGGCAAAAACTGGCGAACTCCGAATAGAAAAATCTATCGGAAATGATGGCCCGCAACCAGTCGCTACTAAAACCTTATGAAAAAGCTAGACCTAAACAAAAAAGAATCATGAAGGAAAGAAATAATTTGGCTTAGGTCGCCTTTCGTGACTTGCCAGTATCCCGAAGGATTTCGCTGGTTAACAAGCCGCCATCCTAAACCACGAGTGGGAAAACTCTAGCGCGACAAATTTGGCAAGGAACGTTCTTATTTCAACGTTGTTCAGAGGAAGCAAATCGATTAGAAATCGATACAGATTTTGTACAATCTGATTGGTCGGCTTGGAAGAAGAGATAATCGATAAAGATTTTACGCAATCCTATTGGCTGGCTTTGCAATTTTGGGTACAACCGAACCGGATTTTTACCGTGGGAGTGCCACAGGCATCTCACGGAATAAAGAGGACAAACACTTATCTCCGCCCGCTGTATCCCGCAACAGAAAATAGCTTCGTGTGGAATAAACCACACAAAACGGGGGCGTCGATAAAACCAGGAACATGGAACATCCCGGAACATCCCGGAACATGAAAACATAAAAATAATTTTCATGAGTAAAAAAAATAATAAAATAATAATAAAATAATTTTTGTAAAAATTAATAAGAACGTAAAATAAAATAAACGAAAAATGATGAAATAATCAAGAAAAAGAAACTGGTATCCTCTCTGAGAATGAGAAAACAATATTTTGTCGCAACAAATTAAAATTTGTTGGGCGAGTGAGGGTTCATGCAAATAACAGTAATGAGTGAAGGCTTGCTGCTAAATTCAAAATATATTAAAATGGGTCGCCAGGAGGGGGTTTTTAAGCTTTCCTCACACAGCCACCTCTTGTAATTGTTTGCCATGAGTTAATCATTTGGCGGTTATCCATTTACGGTTCTGGGATGGTCTGAGATGTCGGTGCAGTATTTCATGTCAAGCCAAGTCGGTAAGTAACTCATGTCAAGCCAACATATAGTCTCCTTATATATAACCGACATTTGCTTACTTAAAAGGTGCTTTGCTTCACTTGAGGTTGACATGAATTACTTACAGTCTAGGCGGCTCTGTAAACTTAAGAAGAGTATAGGGGCTCCCGTCTTTGGATTTTAGTGGACAATACTCACATTCGTAGTACTTTCTATACTGTTTACAGTCAGCATGATATTTCAGACGTCTCCTCGAGTCGCAAGAGGAGTTTGCGGGGAGACGACTAAAATTCAGGCTAACTGAAAACAGTTAGAAACTACCGCTGCGCTACCACTGCCACTGCAGCTATTCTGCGGCGAATGTGAATGTTTAATTTAATTATCCAAGTCCAAAGCGACGAGCCCCTAAGCTCTTCTTACGGTCGCAAAGCCGTAAATTGATAACTGTTAAACTGCATGGCAAACATTTACAAGAGGTGGCTGTGTGAGGAAAGCCTGAAACCCCCCTCCTCGCGACCCATTTTAATATGAGTTTGAATTTAGAAGCAAGCCTTCACTCATTACTGTCATTTGAATGGACCCTCACTCGCCCAAAAAATTCATTGCGACAAAATATTGTTTTCTCATACTCGGAGATGATACCAGTTTCTTTTTCTTTCTTTCTTTCTTTGTTTCTTTATTTTTCGATTTTATGTTATGTTTTTTATTTTGTTATTATAAATTTTTGCAAAAATTGTTTTCTATCTATTGTTCTTTTTATTATTATCTATTATTCCGGGATGTTCCGAGATGTTCCATGTTCCGGATTTTATCGACGCCCCAAAACGGGAGCTTCTTTTACAACAACAACAACAAAAAACAAAATACACTCAACTTTCTCCAAGAAGGACACCTCCTGGACCGGCCCCGACTGTTCGTCTTAGAGAGGTGTTCGCCCGGCTTTAATATAGAGAGTGGTGGTAACGTGACACCAGAGATTATAAGAAAATAAAGCTAAAACTATTCACAATGAATACACATCTGTGTTACTTGTGCTAAAGAGTTAAAACCGGAAAAACATAAAAAAAGTGGAATCATATTCTCGTGATCAATCAAACGTTTATTACAAGCAAACGTTCCCTCACGGCTTAGTGAGCTAAGAGCGTAACAGTATACACGCTACGAACTGGAACAAGGCTACAGAATAATAAAAATACAGTAGTCTTCTTGAACTAAAACGTTTAACTGCAAAACGAACTGTAATACAGTACTGTAAGCAATTAAGCATGCGAAAATTAATCCGTAATAATGGTTTGTTTCTGTGGGATTAACAAAAAGTAACAAAGTCCAGCTAAACCAGTGAGACGATCACAGCGGTAGGTTTAAAACGATAAATTTTTGCCTAATATAAAAAGTGAATTGCGACCCGATTTTTATGAATTTTGCAAAGTTCATTAACCGTTGTCATTTTTAAAAAACGTGTTTTTATTTAGATAATAATAATAACAATAATAATAATAATAATAATGTTATTACTTATAACGCGCAAATTCGCATGTGTATATGATCAAATGCACGATAAACACCGAACATTGTGACTTGTGATATTTAACAGTTATCGTCTTCATTTATAATATTTCAACAAATGTTTGGTAGATAAGTATGACACTAGCCTCCCGCGCAGAGGTTAGTGGGGCAGGAACGCGTGACGAACCCCTAAGAACGTCTGCGTGGGAGGCTAGTATGACACCAATGTATAAGGTTTATAAATAGTCCTTCACCTAGTCTGGTCAAGAAACTCTTTTTGGATGTGCAGTTTTCGAACACGCACTTGCCGTAAGGTGATTTGGTAAATTTAATTTTAAACTATGTGAATTATTTACTCAGTTGATTTCATTGTCCAAAAAAAAGGAAACCTTAAATTTTGGTCTACGTCAGTTAAGTAAATTAGCTTTTCTTCACCAGAAGAGTCATGTCCTGATGATTTAAGTTACGCCAGGGAAATACTGTTCTTGCCAATCTATTGCGCTGCGTTTTTTGGCTATGTCCGTTTTACAGAGAGTTGACAGTAAATATAACCAAGGTAAACTTTAGAACGGGAATTTGCTTTTAGGAAAATGTTTTTTATGACGTTTTACAAAGGAAATGACGTCATTGCTATGCTTAATTCCCAGGTGCTTAATCGGCTTTTTAAGTCTGTAACACATCTCAAGCGCTTCTTGCATTGATGCTATGGCATCTTCTTCCTTTCCGTTCTGCTCATGCAGTAAGGCCAGGTTAGTCTTGATCATTACTTTCCACATGTGATCAGGTAGCAACTCTCTGTCGGCGACTAAATACGCTCGTTCGAGGTATTTCGTTCCTTCCTGAAAGTTTCCATTCTGTTTAGAACAAGTTCCATAGTTCTTCATTATCATGATGCTTGCTTTGTTGTTCTCCATTCCTAGCTGTTTCATCATGTCCAGCGCCTTTTCGTAATGAGTGAGAGCTTTTTCGAAGTCGGCGTCAGTCAGACCAGAGAAATAAAAGTCCGCCATTTCCTTCAAGGCGTGAACTGTACTCAAATGCGTACCGAGGAACTCCTGAAATAGCTCTAGTGCCTCTTGTAACTTATTTTCTGCCTCAGGCCACTCACGTCTTCGCTTTGCAAATCGACCAGCAAGTAAAAGAGCTTCTGCCCTTTCTGGGTGACCCTTGTCCACAGATTCGCTGAGCTCCAGAGCATTTCCATTGATCTCTTCCACCCTTGTATTGTTAGCAGGGTCTCCTCTTTTGGAAATAGAGTCTGCATAACTATTAAGCAAGAAGACTGCCGACATTGTGTTTGTCTCGAATTTACCACTGTTCTCAGAGTACAGATTATATGCGTCTTGCATGTCCACCTGGTAGTCATTTTCCTTGTCTCCAACTTTTCTTTTCTCATGTC
The DNA here is from genome assembly GCA_964035525.1 of Porites cylindrica. NCBI lineage: Eukaryota > Metazoa > Cnidaria > Anthozoa > Scleractinia > Poritidae > Porites > Porites cylindrica. The sequence goes on from OZ037780.1 coordinate 26,560,578, forward strand.
CTCGAAGACATAAGAGTTCTGCAGCACGCACTGGTTGATTTTTTGGCTCAGTATACGACAATAACGCTTCCAAAAAGTCAGTATAGAATGACGGTGAAACACACTTCTCCAAATACATGCAATTCTGGAGAAAATTGTGTTGGAACTCTTTGCAGTTGTCAAGGGTCTCTTCATCGCGGATTTCCGCTGCTTTGGCGTACACTTGGAGGAAGTGCTCAAAGTTGTGTCTGTCCTCACTGAACAAGTCGATAGCTTTTTTGCATTGGTCCTTGCTCCAGAATATCTTTGCGTTCTGAGCAAGGAGACAAAAGAAGTGAGCACAGGCCCGTTTCTCTGCCCCGACCAAAACCTGTGGATCATTGGCTTCGCCAATCTTCTTTCCAAAGGCGCGAATTAGAGGATGCAGCTGATATCTTCGGGGACTTGGTTGTTCAACAAGAGAGCGTCTCTTTAAGGAAAGCAGGACGGACACTGGCGGATTCTCAAATTCTGAGCAAGCTTTTGGTATCACAGCCACAGCAGCATCGCTATCAAATGATCCCGGGAAGATTGACATCAGAACCAAGGCATCTTGTTTATCTTTAGATAAAAGATCAAAAGACGTTTTGATGACACTTTCAACTGACTCATTTCCATCATCCAGCAGCTTCATAGGTTCCTTCTCAAGGTCATTAACAAGCATCTCCTCGGGGTAGTCTGAAAGAAGTGAACCGACAATACAAAGAGCCAAAGGAACATAGCCACACAGCTTTACTATTTCCTCTGTTCTGGAAAGATTTTTGCCAATTTCTTCATCCCTCACGCGAGAAATTAGGACTTTCTTCGCCTGTTTGGGTGGTAACGAGGATAACACGACGACCTCCGACGGAAGATCTCGAAGTTTGAATAGTCTTCTAGAAGTGATAACAAAAGTTAACTTTTTCTCCGATAATTGTGTCATCTTCCTCAAGATGGCTAAGAAGGGAGATCTTTGTTCTGATTCCAGGATATCATCTGCATTATCAAGAACAAAAGTGACTTGCATTTGGATCTGTCTGCTCCAGTCCGTAAGCCACTGGTCTGGATATTCGGGAGGCTGCGCATAGCTCTTTCCACATACATGAATCATCTCAATGGCAGCTTCGTTGGAAGTTTTCTTTGAAAGTAAACGGCAGAACAATACTTTCCTCACATTCTCGGATTTTGCAAGCTCATGAGCAACTGCTATGGCCAAAGTGGTTTTACCAAATCCTGGACCCCCGGTTATCAGCACTACAGAAATTGTTCCGCGTTCGATGTAATCTACCACCTTCTGCAACTCTTTTGAACGACCAAATATGGGCTCTTGTGGTGGAATATCCGGAAAATTGCCGTCAAGTTGAGAAATTGGCTTAAGTTCCTCCAGCTCTTGGGATTTTCGCCACTGCTGGTCGTCGTCCTCCACCTTTTTGCCGGTTTCATGGTCAATAGACTCCTCAGATTTGCGATCCTGTAATCGTACCAATCTAGTGCCGTCCGTCTTTCCTTCCGAGGTGTCGTATACAGATCCCGAGCCAGAGTCGCACGACGATAATGAAAATGAAGATGAACTTGCCATAGCTACCGTCAATTCCCACAAATTTCGGGTCGGCGAAATATTCGTTTTAACTCTTGTAACGGTAAATTGACTACCAGGATAAAATCGTGACAAATAAATATTTTCCTCGTACTGATAAGTCGTCAGTGCTGCTGTGGTGTACGCTCTTCAGCCTTGACACTTTCTAGGCCAGAACAAGTTATCGTTTTCTAGGAAAACGCTCAGTGGCCAGCCAATCACGATCGGAACTTTTCTAATCTTCACGTCACGTGAATGGACTTGTTGGACAGGTGCTATTTAAAACAATGATGTATATTGACGACCGTGTTTAATATTATGCATTATCTGTCCTCTATTTTTGTTTGATAACCGCAGGTAGCCAATAATGCCTAATCTCAAAGCTAATAAAAAATGTTTAGTCATGCCGTTGTTCTGTTTATTTCATTTCCATATCATTTGTGGAAATGCATTTTATCAATGTGACGATAGAGAACAACACTAAACTGTAATCAAGCAGAGATCTTTGTAAATGAAATTTACATTTTATTTACATCTGAGACATATTAATATTAAAACTGCATCCCGTGGATTGCAAGTTCCAGGAAACTCAAAGCATGTTTCTCGGAAACTTTTTTCCGTCCTTGTTTTTTTGTACATGAATTTTCGGCGGAGAATTTCCGAGAAGTAAATCGGTGAAAGCAACTCATTCCAAGAAAATCGTTTAAAGCTGTTTATGCAACAACTGCCATATCGAATAACGTACACGGAAACAAGTTTCTGCCTTCTATACTGAATATATCATCAACATGGGCAAAGGTTGGCAGTGATCAACTTATCAACTTGAGTGGTGGAACATGGCATCTCTATTGAGTCTCCTGTGGACTTGTTTTAGTTATTTTTAGTCGAGCTTGCTTTAGCAGAGCGAGACTCTAAAAATGCAGGCATTTCTTTTTTTTTTTTTTGTCAGTGGGACCTAGTTTGTAGGCCACTCGTTCCTAGCGGAGACCGTGGAAACTGGGGATAAGAATCGTGACGACTTTCATTTCAGTCCTCGTGATGAGCATGCGGTATATTTTCGGCGATGACTGAAATGAAGCATGTAAGTTTGGCAATGATGTAATTTTCCCCGAATCGAGGCCTTTGATTATCGTGTAATTATGCACGACATGCACGCGTATTAAAAGGTAAATATCCCCAAGTAGGATGAGAAAATAGTATAGTGGGGAAATCCTGTTTTGTGGTGTGTTTAGGCGTTACGTTTCTCAGGATAGTGTCGCAAAGACTGGAACTCTACGGTGAAATAGATTCACTTTGTTGTACGTATTTAACTGATAGATTTTTGCAGTTGTTAAGATGTGAAGTCGTGTTGCACTTTAAAATTTACGTTTGCAAATAAATTTGAGGCAATGTATGAAAGGTCGCACGTAAGCGTAAAAGTAGAAACTCGCTCAACTTCATGTTTAATCTCAACACTTAATATCTTGCCTCCGGGTCTACTTTTATTTATTTACGGGATTAAAATTTAAGTGCGTTAAATACGTATGTATCACGGATGTGTTCATACGGGTAGCCTTGTACTTGACTTTCACGCACTCTACCTGCAGCTCGTCATGTCCATAGAGTAGAAATCCCATATCGACCCTTTCCGGAACGGGTCGGTCTACAAATCCTATCGCTTGAAAGCGTTGATTACTTTGGAACAGCGGGGGGGGGGGGGGACCCCCTGCTTTAGAACAAGTAATTACTTCAGTGGTCGAAAAAAACAATAGTCTTCATGAGCAAAAGTTCTCGGTTTACTGGAAAATCAGGATCGAGGATCGAGGATCGAGGATTGGTGATGGAGAATGGGGGATTGAGGATCGGTTAAAAAAAAAAAACTCGAAAATAAAATAAATAAATAAATCGTGGATCGTGGTGATGTGGGCCGCAGATGGTACATAAATTTCACGGAACATAACCCCGTTCGCTGTACTGAACAGTAAATTTAAGTAAACTACTCCCAGTCTGACTCAGTCAGTGATTGTTTTGATGAGAAGGTGAAATTTTCATGGAAAATGAAACGCTTTCTCCCAGTGATACTGGGATAAAATGCATGCTGTGCACAGCTCTAAACATCGTACTCGGAGACTGTAGAGATACTAAGCAGCTATGGAGAATGTAATCACTTTCGCGTGACTGTGATATCTTATAAAACGGACTGTATAAGGTTCAGCTAAACTTACACATTTTTCCTGTGCTGAACACATACAAAGAAGCTTTATATATTTATACTGACACGGAGTCATGATCTCCTAATACTGATAAAAATCATCGTTCAATTTTTGGAGTGTAAAATCCCTGAACTGAAGAGTTCTCCTCATTGGAGCAATATCAGTATGTAAAGGTTTTCAAAGGTTTCACACCGGTGTGAAGCTAAGATGTGCGACCTGTCTCTCCTTGCAATTTTTGTGTTTTGAGTATTTACATTATGACATATAACACTCGATTTGTATTCCAAACGAAAAAGCAGTATAACAGCGCCGGCGCCTTTGACAACAAAACTTATCTCCAAGCAAGCGAGACTCAACGCTACTAAGAGCGTTTATGTAAAGGTTTTCAAAGGTTTCACACCGGTGTGAAGCTAAGATGTGCGACCTGTCTCTCCTTGCAATTTTTGTGTTTTGAGTATTTACATTATGACATATAACACTCGATTTGTATTCCAAACGAAAAAGTAGTATAACAGCGCCGGCGCCTTTGACAACAAAACTTATCTCCAAGCAAGCGAGACTCAACGCTACTAAGAGCGTTTATGTTTACTGTAAGGTTAATGGATTTTCGGTGACGCATTAGAGAATTCACTCGGACCACGTGATCTGAAATCAAATATAAGCCGGGCAGGATAATAAGGCCTAGGGACGACAACGTCTACGACTGATTCAAGGAAAGATCTCGATGCAAAATTAACCTAAAGGAAAAAAGTAAACAAGTAAAGCCTTGCAGGTGTAAACAGGAAGAGGCTCATGCGAAGAAGTAAGGAAAGCAAGGTGAAGTATTCACATTCACAGACACTTACTACGCTACTTGCAGCGCCATGCAACAAAAGCAAACTGTACCCTTTCAATATACATTCCAGGAAAAAACAAAAAAAAGGACCAAACTAGGCGCATAACAGCATTTTACAATGAATTCAATCTCTTTATATTCAGATAACCTGAAAAATAAATAAATACATATAAAATATTTCCACCTTATTCGTGTAATAGATTTTATGACGTATAAAGCGACACAAGACCCAATCGTAAGACGTTGAAATCTACTCAGAGCAGTCTGGTAGTTGAGCCATTTCCAAGGCGGCTTCAAAACTGTCCAACGCTCTCACGAGACTCAAGCAAAAACCCCGGGAGAGTGGGAACAAGGGATAATCTGGAACATTCTTCTCTGATGTCACGGCTCCTTGACATTCGCCTTGCGGTTCGACATTTGAAGGTTTTCCTTCAGGCAAGACAGCTGATTGGTCGTAATCATCTTTGCTGACACCATTGCTGCAAGGTTCAGTGTGATGTACTTTGTCGTTCGTTAACAGTTCCCCAGACATCGCATGTGCTTGAATACGCTCTTCCCTGATGCAGCCTGATGCAACTTTAGCTTGTATCGTGTCAACATTACTAGAGTCATTCATGTAAGCGTTTTCAGTCTCACTTCTCGGTCCTTTTTCCTCCAGCTCATTAACCTTCATCTCATCGTTAGTGGCTTTTTCGCCATCACAGCCTGGCACAGCTGTTGCTTGTTCGTGGAACAAAGCAATCCAACGCTTGAATTTTCGTATCATTCTGCCAAGTTAACAACAAACAACGACGATTTAGCTTACCTAAACAACAAATCTGAAGATAGAAGGACACGACATTTACCTTACGAAAACTTCAAGAACCATCTTTGTATGGAATATGTTCGAGGCCTTTTTTTGCTCAGTAAGGTAAATTATAACTGAGCGGTAAATGAGCTGATAGTTCATAAATCTACTTTATAAGTTATGGAAGCCACTCTCTAAGATATTTAGGGCCACTACTCTGGTCCAAGTACCTACATCAAGTTAACCTGTTTAACAATAGCTATTTTTGAAAATTTGATTTTCAGCTTAATTGTTAATGAGGAAGTAAGATTGAGATGCCTTTTAATCTGACACTTCAAAAAAGTTTCATCAAGTCTTACCTGACCCCGTGATGTGCAAAATGTTTTAGTAATTCGTTCTCCAGACCAGCAGGAGGATTTCTTACGAGTCTTTCCATGGATTGAACCAGTTTTAGTAAAACCATTTCATTGTACAGGCGGCTGTTTTCTTGTCCCTCCACCGTGCCTCTTTGCTTTTCATAGCCAGCCTCGTTGTAATAAGGCTCGCTACACAGTATTAATCCTAAATAAATGAAATATTAACTCTTAAGACCCTACAAAGCAGTTGACAATTTCCTCTGCTTACCAAACTTAAACAGGAGCAATGAGTAAAACTTAACGTACGATAATTCTTCGAAATTTGTGCGCTTATTATCCTACTTTGATAAACAGTAAAGGTAGGAACGAACCAGACCTACGCTGACAACAACATTGAAGGTTTTGTCAAACACGTCCAGGAATTCGAACCTTGCGATAAATTCCGAAAAATAGAGTTCAAAATGATGACTGTTTTAAAAAGAAGTCGTCCAAATGAAAAATGAAATTCCAGGAGGTTTTCAGGGTACAAATATATGCAATTTCAGGACCTTAGACAAGTTTATCGTTTTTAAAGGATAAATTTAATTAGCGAACGTAGAATTGGAGTTTATCCATCACAACTAGTCCTTTGAAAGGGAAGGGGTGTTTGGTGTCTAGTCTAGAATTTGGTACGAGCAAAATAACAGTTGTATAGGCCGGCCAAGTGTTCCAGGGCAAAGTGGCGAAAATTCCGGGAGTAGCTCTCCCTTCACCCCTCATACTCAAGATGATAGGCCAATGGGATCTAATGCTGATCTACAAATTTCATCTAAGTAGTGTGGAAGCAGTACAGAATACTACGTTGTGTAAACTTCATAAGGGAACTAAGGGGTTTAGGCCGATGCAATCTAATGCTGACCAAGATGGTGTTGAGGATCACACCTAAAAATGAAGGGCAGACGGAAGCTAGTGTTGTTCACTGGGCGGAACTGTTGCCAGCGCTTTTTAAGGAGTACTTTTTTACTAGTATAAAGCAAAGGTCACACGGAAAAATATTTTGTCCATGAAAAGCGCTACAGTAAAAATTCTGTGTATTTGTTAACTACAAAAATTACCCTGTATTGAAACCAAAACTTGCAGTACGTTCGACTTTGATGTCCACACCTCGCTTCCGCGCCCGGCCCAGGTCCCCAAGAGGCTGACGCAGACCTTGCCGTCCTCGTAAAGGTTTGGGTTCAAACGACCCGAACATTGGGACAAATAATGGAACAAGGGAGGGGAGGCTGGATAATCAGACGGCAGTCTAACGTCAAATACAAACAGCCCATGTTCGTACGGAGTATCCACAGGCCCTGTGATCATCACTCGTAATATGTCCTAACAAAATAAACAAAAAAATCAATATTTGACGAGGGTACGTTGATTTCTGTATTTTCGCGCCCTATGATCTGGTCTAAACATCACATAATCTGATGGCTAAGAAAAGTCAAGATGAATTCTGACTCTCAAATAAACAGGGAAGCTTACAAGAACGCACTGTTCTGAAGGGGTCAGATTTGATAGAGTTAAAACGAAAATATCAACTTGGCCTGCAAACAGGCGTTGTTTAGTTGACCGTGTTTTCCTTTCGCGCTCGGCTGAATAACGCCTGCTATGAACGTTAATCTTGATTTTAACTTGATTTTAATTAACCTCAATAGAACAGAGCGGAAAGTAAGTTCAACTGACGCAGACAAGCGAATGAACCAATCGAATTTCGAGGCTACATCTTGGATTCGCCACTTTAGAAAATACCATAATTATCTTTTTGTCCCTCCACCCCCCAAAAAGATTATTATGGTATTATCTAAAGTACCGAATACAGAGCCTAGCGCGTGAAACGCGCGCAACAACCTAACATGTATTGATTTTGGGTTGGTGTTCTGATTGGCTGAGAAAGTGACACGATACTTTTTGGCCAATCAGTGGCTTTGCATGTGTTGAACCAAACAAATCGACATTTGTGTTTCGGGATTTCAATGATTGAAAACCGCTCTCGCGTTTCAGACAACCTTGGTCTCCATCTCTGCAGCTCCAAGTGCGAAAAATATGGCGCTGCTCTGACTGAGATAAAGAAAAAAAAATTGGAAAACAAGCAAAGAATTACCACTCGATCTTCATATCCCCTGACAATTATTCCCGCTGGCAGTGAGAAAGTCAAGAGTGCCATTTCTTTTCTCATACAAGACAGAAAGCGGCCTGGGTTCTGAGCCTGGAACGTGGAATACTTGTAAGTGTGACTTTCCGGAACGGAGTCAAACGTCATGAAAGCTGAAAAATAAATAAATAAATAAATAAATAAATAAATAAATGTGATCGATAACTACTTGAGCCAAGAGGTTCTAAAATGTTGGGAGATATGCCAAAAAACAATTAAGATGTTTAAAAGAACAACAATGAAAACTTGAGCAAATCTGATGATTGTAAAATTAAAGGGTAAAATAAGCATGTGTGTGGGTGGTTTTTAAACATCTAAAACACACACAGTTGGCTGCACTGGTCACCTGGGGACAATTTAATGAAACGTTTACAAATGTAGCAACTGTTTTAGAGTCAAAAAACAAAAACTACACTTTTAAATTATACTTGTAAAAGTATTATTAAACTGACCCCTGATACCCTATGAAAACAGCCAGCCTTTCGAGACGCCACCACTGCCAGGGTTTCCCCGCGACAAGACGTGTCAGGAACAAATGCAAAAATTCCATGCTGATGACGCATCACTACTAAGACCTGGGTAGTGCTCCTGATTGGTTGAACGAAATTTCCCACACGGCATGACCACTCAGAAGCACCACTCGGATCTGGGCAGTGACACGTCATCGGTATAAAATTTCTGCAGTAATTCCTCAGACGCAGGGAAGCCTGTCCTCGAGATTGGTGGAGACGCGACATGTCTGCTGTTTTCTCAGGCTAGACACCTGAGAGATAAAACAAGGTTACTGTGTAGTAATCACATTTAAACAGCTTACGTGGATTAGAATTGGATAGAATTTCATTCATCCTGTTTCTGGCGTCATGTAGAGCTTCTCTATCAACATTCTCTGCTCCTTCATCAGTGGTGTGCCCTGCCTGATCAGCTGTAATGTCGCCACCCTCTCCTGCTGCCGCTGCAGCAAGATCCATAATGTCAATTGCTAAATCTTCATCATCCTCACTTTCTCCACTGGCTGTCTCCCATTCATCTTCTGATTCAACTGTAGAACCGTCCGTCGATAGATGACCATCATCCTGCCGGCAATAGAACGGTTTTGAATAAAAAAGAGTCGAAAATATTACGCGATCAGTTATATGAAATACGATGGTGAATTTTCAAGCCTGGAGAATATCTGAGAAAGGTGACGTTTCGGCAGTCAGTGACATAACTCAACAGTCTAATTTGAAAAATCAACAGTTAACTGACGCCTCACCTCGGCATCAATTTTATACAGTTCTTGAGGTTTAACTTTGGAAAGAGTCTTGTCCACCCATTTTATGAAGACAGAGCCTTCTTCATCTACAAGGGTAACCTGAAATAACAAAAAACTAGTGTAAAAGACAGAAAGGACCACTATAAACTCTCATACGCACTGTATCCTTTCTGTCTATTTGATCACAAGCATTCTATACAGCACTACAGTGACTTAATCTTAAATGACGAGGAAATGCCAAGAACAACAAGCACGCATTGATGCTTTGCCTTAGTGCGCATGACTGCAGCGGTAAGGTTATATCTCTTTCACACTTCAAAAAATTCCAAGAGTATGGCGTTATGTCGCGAGCCGTGGGTATTAAACGTGAGTAAATAGGGAGCTCGAGCAAGGACATTAATTTTTTGATCAACTCACGTCAACCAGAAGTGGACTTTTTGCATTCATGGGCCCCGTTTTGAGAAGGCAAATCGTTTCTATGAGAGTAAAGGCATACATACAAATCCTGTAGCGTGGAGGCATATTAAATGGCAAAAAGCCTCACTTCTAGTTGACGTACTCCGCTCAAACCCTCCTTTGCTCGAGCTCCATAATGTTGTGGTTGAAGGTTAATCTCCCCTCCCAAACAAACTAAAATTAAATCAATAGACCATTTGCACGATGACGTCATTTTACTACCACGACCAGAATCCTTTAGGGTTTTTGCTTTTGAAACCTCACTGGGAATACCAATTAGAATATGAAAGGAAAAGAGAAGAGGATTCTGGTCGTAGTAGTAAAATGACGCCATCATGCAAATGGCCTCTTGATTAAATCAACCAAGATCCATCACCTTTGTTTATATGTTGCCCCTAATTGCTACAATTTTTACCCAAGAAAACTAACCACTACCAGGAGCCCATAACCGCTCCCGCCTCTACCCAAAATAGTAAGGTACAGTCATTTGCCTAAGGAAAATAAGTCGATTTAGTTCAAAAGCACAACCAACCTGCCCTACACAGGGAATAGGCTTGTGTCCGCCTTCAGCAGCTGTACCGTCACTGTCACCTTTTGCTACACGAACCACTACATCACCAGCACTAAACACAAAGTCCGTGTGTTCCGTGATGTCATACACGCTCACGTCACGTTCATCACGCAGCTCCTGGCCTTCTCGCGAAAACCACTTGACATGACACATGCGCGACTTGTGGTCAGCGGTAAGAACCACCCCATAGATAGATGGGTCGGCATTTTCTATTGGGAGTACATTTTTACAGCAAGTAAGTTTCCTGTACACCTAATTTGAAGGGACACTGAAATATTTTGCTCAGATAAACCGGAGTAAAACACCATGTACTAAAGCATTTTACACAAAAGAAACGGTAATTCCTCACAATTCAAACACGGACAAAAAAGCTGAAAATATTAATTTTTTGACGAACTTCGAGGTGTTCGATACTGTGATAAAAAACTGAAGTAAATGGTAACGACAAAGCAAGGAGTTTTTCATCAGATATCCAAGCACGTCACGGTACATGATTTTCTTTGGCTTTGAATTTTTGATGAGTTTAAGAAGCTAACCTCAAACTACTGTTCAAATAGTTTTTCTTAACCTTCAAGTGTACGGATGAAATTCAAACTGTAAGAGGTAAAATAAAGGCTGCTACTATGTATGTGTAGTACTTTCGTTTGATGCTGTTTTTGCATTCATGTCTAGGAGTTTTTCCCTAATTATGACAACCGCAATTTTTTGAAATAGTAGGGATTTTCGTTGTACAAACTAAGCCTGGTTAGATTCGTGGAAGATTGAAGTCTTTCGTTTATTGAAGCACTGTAACTGTGTAAGCGTATAGCTCACCTCTTTTATCAGAAATAAAATCCCCCGGAAAAAACTCCAGCTCATCCAAGTGAAACACTGGAGTCACATCCGTGGATAAGATCTTATCCTCTTTAGAACCATCTTGCCATATAACATCAACTGTGGTACAAGTATTTGTCACCTCTACGCACACCCTGTCCCCAATATTGACCTTCAGGGGAGGCGCCGCTTTTCGCTTCCTTCTTAATCGTTTCTTCCTTCGTTTAGTGGGGTAACGCACAACATGAGATGAACCAGATTCATGTTTAAATGATCCAGAGGCCTTTGCCTTTGGCGTTACAGTTTCGCCTCCATCTGAATCTTCGTCTGCATCAGCAGAATCTGAGCCAGGAGTATGATGGCCATCATTGATGTCAATCTGATTTATCCCATCACCGGTTTCAGTCACATTTGCCATTGATTGTCTTTTGTCTGTAGGTGCCAGTTCAGAGGTCGTATTTACCGTTGGATTTGCCTCACAGAGAGAGCTTGTTGATGTCGACCCACTACTGGTTTTTGAATCACTTTCAGGCACAAGGCTGTCTGCACTTTCTTCAGATCTTAAACAGCTGCCTTCAAAATCTCCTCTATCAGTCAGCGTTTTTCCTTGACAAGTTTTCACAGGCTGTACTTCATGTATGCCACACCCTTCTACCTGACTGTCAGATGTTGGGCTGGTGTAGGCATGTTCAGGATTATCATTATCATCAGTCTGTTCCTTTAATAAGCTCTCACCATTAGAAATATATCTGAGATCATGTGCCTTCACTGTATAGAATGCTTTGTCTCCAACTTGAAGGTTTGCATGTCGGAAATGGTTCACAACTAACAATCTGTTAGTAAACAAAGGAACACATTGTCTTTATTACATATTGGTATGTGTAAGGTAGGATATTTGGTGCCAAATCAATTCAAAAGGTCTTCTTTCCAAGACGTTGTAAATTACACTGCTAACGCAAGATAACTCATGGCTCAGTAAAATTCTACAACAGAGCAATTTTGATAAATCAAAATTCATACTTGGCTCTGAGGCTTAAGGGGAATAAACAAAAGAAATCATCTTGAGGCTCAGCAATGAATAATACATTTCTTCTGTTTTATTCCCCCAAGCCTCAGAACCAAGTTAAGTATGAATTTAACTGTATCGAAATTGGTCTCTTCGTACATTCTGATTGGTTGACAAACTCACTGTAACCAATAAACTGAAGGAGTATACATGTAGTAAACAAGCCAATTTACCTAGGAAGCTGTTCCCGAGTCACAGTGAGATCTGGTGGTTTGAGACATTCATCTGCATTGCAACCTTGTTGCCAAGCACCACAGACTTGCCAATCTACTTCACATGCTATTACACTGACCTGATAAATATAATCAAAAACTTTAAACATAACAAGCCACTTAGAGATAGAAAGAACAAAGGCAAGAAAGAAACGAATGTGGGACAATGACGGGTGTACAGGACAAGAATTTTGGATGTAATTGAATAGTGGTTTTGAAAGGAACATTTATTCAAGCTGCAGTATCAAATGACGGATTTTACTTTTGTACTAAGTACATGTACTTACTTCCTCTACAGTTCCTTTAATGTGTGACTGGTTGTTTAAGATGGGTTTTACACCTGATAACCATTTGGCTTCTTTGAATGCTCTGGCAGAACCTGTTAATCTCTGGCCAGGGTAAAACAGTGGAGAATAGAAAGGACAATCCTACGATACAAAATTAAAAGAAAACATTCAGACAGGAGATGTTGAATTTTGGTTGGAATATCATTATAAAACAAAAGCAATAAATTGTAATTTGTTTAACCATGAAGCACTTAGGAGCTCTTAAGAACTCGTTTTAAACATGTCCATGTGTTGATGATCAAATTGGAATTTAGAAGTTCTCCGGAGTATCCAGAGAAAACCCTCTTGGAGCAAGGTGGAGAATCAACAAACTTGGCTCACATATGGCATCAATGCTGGTATGTGTACCTGGGCCAAATTAGTGAGAGGCGAGAGCTCTCACCACTGGACCACCCTTGTTCCCCCCAAATAGTAAACCCAACTAGAAGACAAAATCAAGTCAACAAGAAACAGGCACATGACAAAATGTTTGCTCTGCAACAAAAGAGAGCAAGAGATGATAGTTAAACTTTTTTATTTAGCCTGAACTTTCTTCAAAACAGCTGCTCAGAGCAAGTCTATAAGGTAGCTTTTCTTTTCAGGAAGTGGCTAGATTACCTCATCTCGCTGATCACTCATATCAAACAGCATTGATGACTGTTCTCCTGCAGGCCCTTCTATAGCACACCTGAAAAGTAATTTGTGAAAATATTATTAAAATTAAACAGAAATAAATGAATCACTTAATATTTACATCTACATTAATGGCTATAGAGTACAAAAAACATAGTGCCAGCAAACCGGGAAAACCATAAACACCAGAAATACTTCTAGAATGCTATTGTTTTGCAAAAAAAAAAAGCAAACCAAGTGTGAGAAAACTTAACCGCGAGCAAGAATGTTAATTAGTTTGTGGTTTTGTGGCTAGTTTGCATGTCCTGATATTTACTGTGATTGGTCATAACACAATAAACATTCCTGAGATATTTCAACAGGGCTCGAAGTTATCTTTTTAGTGCACTTGCAAAGTTTTGCTAGTAACATTTTTTTCCGCTAGCAAACTGGTGAGACCACAAGCAAATTATTTCCCTTTGTTTGGGAGACATGGATAATTCTAACTCGCAATTGTTTGCTAGTGGAGATTTTTCTTACTCGCAGATTATCAAAATCACTCGCATTTTGCGAGTTTGCGAGCGTTAATTTCGAGCCCTGTTTCAAGTGTTCACGATTTTCCCAGTTGCACTGTAAATATATAAAGATATGTCACACCAACTTTTTTTTTTAAAAAAAATAAGATACATGAGCGTATACACTGTATGTTGTGGTTCAATATTATCACTGGTTTAAAACCTGTGTCTGCGTGATCAAATTTCTATACCTTGAGCCATTCTTTAGCATAATTACAACTCGTCTGTACACCTCAGTGACTGTTCCAAGCCACGGACCCAAACTAACATGAGCTCCAATTATAAAATGCTGCAAAACACATAGAGAGTGGCATAAAAATACCCAAAGGCAGGGTTTGAAATTAACATCAACTTTTTGAAGCAAACTTTTTGCTTGCCAGGTCATAATTTGGGTTGTTTCTTTTCTGTAAAAATCTCCATATTTTCCTGTTATTATTTACACACATAGTACTATGGGCTGACCAGCATCTATTCCAAACAAGGTTTGTGCTAAGCTTGGACAACAATAAGGATGGTAACATAACAATGTCCCTATCTAAAACAATAGGTAGTGCGGGTTGTAGGGACCAATGGAATAAGAGGTTTGGATGCGTGCAGGTCAATCAAGTACCATGGCCATGTGGGTGCCAGAGGGCTTTTTCCTTACCTTATTACCTTATTCTGTCTTGGGAGCTTTATCAAACTGTGAGCAGGGTTTATGTTATTCCACACAATCATTTCAAGAAAAGACCTTTGGAGCCAGGGTACATACACAGTACCTCTATTATGCAAATGCGGGGGCATATAAAACAATAAGGTGCCTGTAACCATGGCACGTTTAAGGTCACTTGAGACAATTTTTTATATAAATTAAAAAGCCACAAGGAGTAAAGGACTCTGAAAATCTGGCAGCCAGCACTCAATCTTTGGTTCCATGGTGACCAGTCACAGTCTCATCAGTAGTTTTATGAGATGAGTTTAGGGAAGAATTATTTTTTTCTGAGCAGTAGTTCCTTTAAAACTCTGTTGTAACAAATTGACACCTCTAAGACAAGCATGGCACCTGGAATACCAAACATTTTTTGTGTCAATGCCAACATGACAGTTCCAGACTCTAATAAAATTTACAAACCATGGGAAAAATTCAAAACTTGTCATTCATGCCTTCCAGAAATTTGCCTAAACCTTTTAAAAGTTAGCACTTGAAAATAAAATCATTTTAAAGATGCCTCTCTACGGTGTAAAACAATTAAACAAATTCCCACCAGAAAATATTTTAGACAAAGCTTCAAAACTGCTATATGCTAATGGAAATTTTTATCACAAGTTTAAGTGTAGAATGGTTAATCCTTGGTTTATCTTATTGTTATATAGACAAGAATGTCATTACTGTTTTCAAGTTTTGTTACCTGTAAAGGGGAGAGTTCTTTGCAATCCAAATTGTGAAATATCTGGTTTGCCACTAGGACTTTGACACTAGCAGCAACTTCAACATTACTCACAAATCCTTTCTGTGTGCCTTGGTTGACATCAGAAAACTTGACCACATCACCAGGAAGAAGCGCTCTATCAGCCAACTTTACCTGTAGAGCAAAACAAACCAACCGATCAGGGTAAGAAACATTCACACTTTCTAACAGTTAAAGTACACTGTGTTTGCAGCTATGAGCATGCCAATTTAACCACTGAAAACAATGTTCTGTACTGCACAAAGAACCACAAACGTGCCATAAAACTTCATGGGAGAACAAAAAGTTGTTTGGCAGACATGTTTTTCTATAAAACACATGACATCAAGATACAGTAAACACCCGCATATAAGAACAAATGGACTAAGAACACCAGGCTGAAATTTGGCCATTAAGCCCCATTTTTATAAGAACAAGATCAGCCTGAAAATTGTAACAAGTTCTTATAAAATGGAAAAAGAGTCATAAATTTAAAACATGTAAGTTTATGTTTGCTGTCAGATAACTTCATTTGTTAATATAATCAAATTACAGAATAATTATTTATTTTATTTTCCTAAAATATGCTAAATATACCTCTCGCAACATGCCTTGGATAGTATTACTAAATAAAAATTTAAGAACATTTTAAGAACATTTTGAGGCTGATTTGTCATTAAGCACCCGATAAATAATAACTCAATCAGCCTGACCTCCGACATTGTGCGTTCTTACATGCGGGTGTTTACTGTAGTGCAAAGTTTCCGCAAGAATAAAAAAATACACATTTTGCTTAAAACCTTTGCCATTTGGTTAGCCCAATTGGTTAGGTACAAATGGAGATACAAGGGTCACAAGACAATATGCAAAATGATGTATGGTCACGGTGCAAAAAACGTCAGTTTTACAACTTGCCATTTGGGCAAGCTGTTGCTGATAAGTATTCATCGTTTCACCTAGAATGTTGATGAGCAGAATTGATTACAATTCTTCAATAATTTGAATTACCCTAAACAAATGACACTTGCCCATTGGGCAAGTTAACAACATAATTCCCTAGCCCAATAGCAAAATCCATTAGTGTTGGGCTATCGGACACTGCTTTCTTTGTGCACAGCAGTAGACCGTGGATGCACAAGACTGTGCAGCTGACAAGTGACAGAAAAAAATTGCACATGTGATTGCTTGCCATCTAAAAAAAATCTTCCCAATCTTGAGTAAGATGAGAAAAAACATACGAACCACAGGAAATTTGTTTGTAATGATGTTGAAAATGATGTCTTGGAAGTTATAAAGGTTTTGTTCATAGTTTTATGACAGTTTAATCTGGCATATTGAAAATGGTTATTGGCTAAGCTATCTTAACTTGCACCATCATCAAGGTACACATTAAGAGCAAAACAGTTGTACTCACAGTACTCAATCACAGCTCACACTTTGGCTGAAATTTTACCTACATTGCAATATTGCAAGCACCTGACACTTAGTTAAAGCAGTAACTCTTTTTCATCCATCTTGAAAGTAGAAGGTAAGACCAAGAAAAAAATGTTTCTCTTCCCTATCCACTTCAGTTTTTGGGGCAGCCTGTCCTTAAGAGCAGTTGGAACAAACGAACACAAACCGGTGTTACTTTCAATAAACTTATTTTACTTCCCAGTAACAGGCATTACTTTTCATTAAAAACTATTTTTCAGTAAACTTCTGTAAATACTGAGTCATAAATTGTGGTTTTTAATGCACCCTAACTATTGAGATGTATAATATGATGCATCATGTTGTTAAGAACATGCATTAGAATAAACCAAATTTGTGTTTAATCAATATCGGACATTTTATTTATTAATATTTGTTTTGACCAAAGAACTCCAATTTATCACTGTGGGAGGGTAATAATTTGCAAAGAAAGTATTTAACTGAAAGGCAATTATAGAAAAGTTGAAAATATCATGTATTACAAATATATATTATAGTTGCCCACTCTCTTTTTTATAGAAATCTGGATGAAAAACATTTATTTTTTTGACTTGGCCTAAAAAATCTTTTCTTGGTCAACCAGTTCTAAACAGTGGTAGACTTGCTGCTACAAATATAGCACCAAAAGATCTTTAACATCAAATGTTGGATTATTTCCCCTTCCACTTCTAGAAGTGCTCTCATGTGTACTTGTACTATAAATAGTACTATATAATAGTCCTTTCAATAAAGGACCACTTTATTTTTGTAATTAGCCTCAGTTCATCAACTGTGAAACTTAACTGTCAGGTACAAAAGTAATACATCAGGTTTCATGCTCATATGACGTTCCATAACTTTTCCAGTTTTCCATGACCTTAACTAGCCAGTATAGCCATTGTTTCCCCAAATTTTGAAAACTATTCTTTCATTGCTTGGTCATTTTTTTACCTCACCAGTGCTAACTTAGGGTGCTTTCCATATGTCAAAACTGGCAGGCCGGACCAATCAGTTAGCAAATGAAATTGGGGTTTTCCATAGAGTTTTTGCTGAAAAACCATCTCCTTTGTGCATACTATTGAGGATTTGACTGATCTCTCTGGATAGTTTTGATTAAAAGTGAAATTCTCATTGCGACAGGAATGGTTTGGCCAGTCAGTAAGCGTTTGCATCAAAACGTGCACCATTTGTGCTATTCAAGTAATATCTATTTTCCATGACTTTCCATGACCGACAAATTAATTCCAAACCTTGTACATATGTAGGCTGACTCCCTAGTACTCCCTAGCTCATGAAAAAAGTTGCTGAGTAAACTTGTTTTTAAAAAATACATAATAGTGTTAAGACTTTCTTTGCCATGGTTCTAAAGCCATTTCATTTTTATCTCCCCTTTTCCCCCTTTCATGGAGACAATATCAAAATCGAAGTGCCTCTTGAGGTACTTGCATAGGCATCAAATACACATCTTTCAGTCGACCTAAAGAACTTAGGCAGTAGCTAGTATTGCACATTCCATAAAATATCAAGCATGAGACCGAAAATAACCTACAGGAAATGCAAATGGAAATCACAAAAGGAAATTTTGAAAAAGGGTTGCAGATATAGTTGATCTCCCACGTTTAAAAACATGCTTGTACATGTACAATATTAATGTTGTTTTTTTTTCAATCGAGCGATGGAAAAATTGACACGTTTAATTGATACAATAGAGTAAATGAGATAAATTTCAGTCTTAAGAGAAAAGAAACTGAAGTTAAAATGAAAAAAAAAATTAAGCAGTTAAGATTGCGTGGATCAAAATCAAAATGCCGGTAAACATTGCGCAAATGCAAATAAAGCACTACTACCTTCGAAATCGAGATGGTCTCCTCGTTGCCAGAAGGATACCAACAAACCACTATTTGTCCCTTTTTTAGAGCTTCTTCGTCACTGTCTGATTCGTCAGTAGTTTCTTCAGCATCTTCTAAAACAACCCCTACATTTCCCTGCGCATTCTTAACAATGTCCTCCGCGAAAATGCCACCTTCCGCCATGCTAAACAGTGAATGAATGAAGTGCCGAGGTGCCTGGCCGTCAATACATTCCGTCCCAGCTCTCTCTCTCTCTCTGGAAACCGTCCATCGTCCGAGTCCCAAAAAGTCTCACTTTAAAAACGAGGCTAAGTGCACAATTTTTTTTTCATTTCATTTTCATTTCCATTTTATTTGTTCCATTCAATAATGGATAGTACAAGATAAATAGAGCTTGGGAAACTCTTATAGGGTCTAGTAAATAGTGATTTAAGTTAAAAAACGACATAGGAAAAAGTGGAAATATATCAATAAATAAAAAATACATGTTTCACTAGCACTGAGCGAGACACCAACTGATTTTTTACGTACAAAATTGAAACTTTTTATTTCAGTTGCCAAAAACTTTCGGAATTGATTATTTTAATCACCTCACTATCCGTTTCAGCTACAATCCGTATCGTCCATACGGATGCAGTCTTTATTGATTTGAAAATGTCGGGAGGCAAAGGGAGGGAAGAAAGGTGCGAGTGACCTATCAACTCTTTAAAATAGCAAAAACACAGGGCTTGTTAACAGAAGTAGCACGAGACCATTTACTTAGTTTAAATGTAAGTCATTAAGCCCTGTGGACATTAATTGCTTTTTAAAACAGTGAAATTGAAAATTTATTTGATTGCCTTTTTTACGCAGAGAATGCTGTAAAACAAGGAATTAACACAAAAAAAACAACAAAAAAGATCTCTCCGGCGTGAAGGAGAAGTGAGTGTATTTGTACAAAACAAATGGACAATATTCATAATACATCTCGACAGACATTCAATTTTCATTAGTATCAAATAACACTAACATGACAAATTTCACATTAATACTCATAAATTATTGAAAATATGGGGAAATGCTATTTGAAACTTATTGAGCAAACCCAGTATGTTTTCGTAAATGGATTAAGTAAATTGAAAGCAAAAGCTTGTTGACCATTAGCGGTAAGAATAAATGGTTTCAGTGATGCTAATGCTGTCAATTGCCATGAAAATAAATGATCAACTTCCCTTTACAATTTGACAAAGTTTAATGCAACTTTTAGTTCCTGTCATTTCCTTTTTAATTCCATGGAAACGTACAAGCGCGGCACACGATCATAAGGCTCCAAATCGTCTGTTTACTTCATCAACGCCTCGCAACATATCCGGACCTAGCCAAAAGCTACAGACAACTTTAAGCTTTAGCGGCCAAGAGCAGTTGGTTTAAGTTGGAACGTTTAATAACGCGAAGACGGCGAAACAGAAAAGTGAACTGAGATAAGAAAAGGTAACAATTCACTTGTCTTGCGTATCCGCTAGATTTTGTAAGCCAAAATTACCTTCCAAGGTTAAAGGAAATTATACGAGGAATGGACGCCACAATTGCAAGCGCAAAGTAAGTTTCAAGATTCACATTCGCCACTTCTGTTACTTACATTATATGAGACATATCCTGTCCCTTATATAATGTAAATTTAGATCATACCGACCAAGCGCGGAAGAAACACATTTTTGAATCTACTTTGAAGTTGAGTCTGAAAATTGCGCATCGCTGGAAAAACTCACAGAACAATTCCTGTCAGGAGTCTATTAAGAGCAAGAGAAGCCATGGTGGTAGAGTGATTGACAGATTAGTTTAAAACAGCGTACTTCGAAGTCGCAAATATATTATCCGACTGTAGGGCCAAAAGTGACATTCTACATACAACTCCTCTACAAGAAACTGAAAAAAAATACACACGATGACTTCGTATTAATGCATTATTGTCTTAAAGTGTGTATGACACGAAATTTTTTTGATCTTTAGAAATGTGTTTCCAAAAAAAATTGCTTGAGGTTTGGCCGTTCAAAAACTGCTTTTTCTCCTTCATAAAAGTGATGTTACACGAGGCGATTCGCAACGACGATTTTAAGCGCAACACAGCGTTGTTATGTTGGAACAATGTTGTACCTATTCGCAACAATGTCGCAACAATGTTGCAACGCTGTGTTGCGCTAAAAATCGTCGTTGCGAATCGTCTCGTGTAACATGACCTTAAATGTCCCTGAAACTGAAAACGACTAAAGGATCAAAGAAAGGCTGATGACGTCAGCTGATTTACTCAGCCTTCGCAAACTTGGTTTTTGCTATTTGTTGTGTGGAAAATGTAACGAATGTTGCAAAGCAAACAAAGATTCTGAATATGATCGGAGAGTTCTCCTGGCGAGAATATATTAATCCTTCTTATCTACCGCCATCTTGTGTTGTGAAGCTTCCCTTGAAGCAATCATTCTACGTCATGCATGCGTATCAAATTTGCCGCGCGATAAGGCGGACATTTTTGACGGCAATGCAAATTCCCGTATTTTGGCGGAAAAATAGGTTTCGCAAGATTTTTTACGAGTTTCAGTTTCGGATACATATTTTACAGATACTGAAGAATAAAGAACAACAGAAAAAAGGTTCATTTCACGTACACTTCAATGATTGCGACACAGATTTTTCTATATTCTTCTGCTTGTCGAATTATATACACTTTAGTTTGACTAATAGTCGCGGGTCGCGGGTCGCGGGTCCAAAGTCGCGGTCGCGGGTCCAATGTCGCGGTCGCGGGTCCAAAGTCGCGGTCGCGGGTCCAATGTCGCGGCAGGGGAAAATGATTTGGGGTTCGAGGTAACAGCTGAGTGAAAACGGCTGATATGAACACAATATAAAGGGAAAAACTCTTTTTTATGCACGATACACCACGGTAGCCAATTTACAGGTTACGGATGTTAGAGTCAACAAAATAATGTCTCAAGAAAAGACCTAAAAGAAAAAGCTGGCCGACTTCTGTGTTCACCGCAAGTTTATTTTGTTTTCTTTCTATCGGGCCCAGTTATACTTATGCATAACAGTATCTGATAAAAAAGTTACTATAAGTTACCATTGCTTTTTTCTTGTCGATGAATTGCTCACAAATGCTTAGGGGTTCATTTACTGAAAAATATGCGATACACTTCATAGACTACAGATTATAAACGTTACAACAACTTAAAGCCTTTTTTTAAAAAAAGTGAACTCGGGCTCAAAAAGCTACGAGTTTGTCGGTAGAAGAAACGAGAACTCTTATATTTAACAAATGTTTTCGAAAACAAAACTGAAACAAAACTGAAAGAAAATGTAAATAGGCGCATGAAACTTCATTCAAGGGGTATTCAAGGCATGAACTTAATATGGAAACAAGTAATAATCCACAGAAAGGAGTCTGTTCCTCGAAGCAAGATTTTCGCTTAATGCTTTTCTTTTTACAACTGAGACGGCAACCCAGAGTGTTCAATATAACTTCTTGTTCTCTTCACCTAAATGACAACCAGGACAACCTGACAATAGGAAACCATTCAATGTGCGTCTCAGTCAAATCTTGAAAACGTGCATCGTAAATAACCAAGTGAGTAAGTAGGTAAGGAAATAACAACGCCCGATATCATGAAGCTGAAAAAGAAAGTAAACCAGACACTGAAAACGGTAAGTTATCAACTCCACCAGAGCTAAGAAAAGACAATAAATTAGGTAAGTAATTCCAGATTCCAGGTACTGGATTCAAGTCTTTGTCAGTAGAACCAAGAGACTATGATCTATTCTGTCTTGGTAGAACTTGGATTCCGGATTTCAATCGTTAGTGGAAACAGACTCCTTCTGTGGACAAGAGAGGATAAAGCTCGAGCTTTATCCCCTCTTGCTGTGGATTATTACTTGTTTCTATATTAAATTCATGCCTTGAATACCCACTTGAATGTACTTTACTGGCAGTTTAAGCCCAACGTCTCTCCTCCTCTTTCCAGTTACTTGTGCAAAGAGTTTATTTTGGGAGTTTGCGGTTAGGAAGTTTTTCAACAAGCGTTTTCTTTATTTTTGCCGAAAACATTTGTTAAAATTGAAACAGTTCTCGTTTCTTCTACCGACAGACTCGTAGCTTTTCGAGCCCGAGTTAGCCTTTTTTAAAAAAGGTTTTAAGTTGTTCTAACGTTTATAATTTATAGTCTATGAAGCGTATCGCACATTTTTCAGTGAATGCACCCCTAAGAATTTGTGAGCAATTCATAGACAAGAAGAAAACAATGGTAACTCATGGTAACATTTTTTATCAGATACAGTACTGTTATGCATAAGTACATTGAAAGCTGAATTTATACATAACTGGGCCCGATAGAAAGAAAACAAAATGAACTTGCGGTGAACACAAAAGTCGGCCAGCTTTTTCTTTTACGTCTTTTCTTGAGACATAATTTTGTTGGCTCTAACATCCGTAACCTGTAAATTGGCTACCGTAGAGTATCATGCA
This sequence comes from Porites cylindrica, assembly GCA_964035525.1. Lineage (NCBI taxonomy): Eukaryota > Metazoa > Cnidaria > Anthozoa > Scleractinia > Poritidae > Porites > Porites cylindrica. The sequence goes on from OZ037780.1 coordinate 26,583,595, forward strand.
TAAAAACGATTTTTTTCCCTTTATATTTTTTTCATATCACTCGTTTTCACTCAGTTACCTCGAACCCCAAATCATTTTCCCCTGCCGCGACATTGGACCCGCGACCGCGACTTTGGACCCGCGACCGCGACTTTGGACCCGCGACCGCGACTGTGGACCCGCGACCCGCGACCCGCGACTATTAGTCAAACTCACACTTTATCAGGTATTGTTCAAGTAGTCTATTCTCTAAACTTAATCTTCTTGCTTTGGAGCAAAGCCGAAAAGTGAGGAGAATTCTGTTTAGAAATCGAAGTTCAAGATAATAAAGGGTCATAAAATTTCTTTGCAAAGTCGGATTCAAAGGGGAAAATGTTCAATCGTATTAGTAAATCGATTTCAAGTGCGGAAAAAGTCTTACATGATAGCCTAGATTGAAATCAATTAAAAAACTTTCCACCACGGAGTAAATTGATATCAAGTTAGAAAGTGCAGCAAAGAGTATTATTGTATGTTATGGTATTTTCTGTAGTGGTCAATTCGTGAAAATTTTGCAATTTTGTCCCTAAAGCCTCGGAGTCATGTTTGAATTTTGATATATCGAACGTGGGCTATTGGTTTTCATTCTAGGAAATTTTTACAATTCTGTTGTCGTAAATGCAAGCGGATGAAAAAAAGTCCCCGAAAGAGGAAGTAGTAAGAAGATTTAGCTAGGTTTAAATCTTCCCGTTTGTTAATAAAACAAGTCAATAAAATTTTAAAAGTTAAACACATAGCACCCAGGAACACGTAAGTTCCCTTAAAAACGCGGTGTACGTGTATATTAATAAAGTAATCTACGAATTTAAGCTGATCAATTAGTAATAAGTAATCTGAAACCTAAGCTCTAAGAATTATTGATATTTTAAATCAGATTATAATATTTACAGAGAAAGATCAGGTAAAAATATATCACAAAGTTAAAAGCACTATATGGACACTAAGATTTAGAATCAATAGAAATTTAGAATAATGTTTACAGCAAACGGGGGTACATGTACGTGAATATACAGCTGACAATTTCTCAAATTAGGAAATGAGCTGACGTAAAATGAACTTGACATGATGCTACTTATTTTTGTGCAGAATGTAATGAATTGTAAACGACAAGTAAAAGGAAAACTTCCAGTCACCTGGTGCAAATTAACTTTCGCGGTAAACCTGACTTTGACAGTCTCTATTTTAACATACAACAAGACCATTGGTGAGGAGGTATTCAAGGCATGTTCTGTTTGTTCCATTCCCGCTTAATATAATCCACGATCTGGATAAAAGGTCTACATTTTACAGGAACGAATATAGGCACAGAAAATTTCTGTTTCGTATGCAGGCGATGGATCTGGTACGTCCTACGTGATGGTAAATATTTCTGCTGATTACATAATCAAAGTGGCCAAGGTGTTTCAACAAAACTGACAAAAAACTGAGTTGATTTCTATGATTATTAAAATGATCAAGACGTAATAAGACAAATCGGGTTTTATTTATAGCATGTCTTCAAAACACGTTCGTGATCCTATGAATTCTCTTAAAAGGTCAGTAAATTTACTTTTTAATTTCAAAATAAATAAGTAGTTTCTTATTAATAAGAAACAAATTTGAACTTAAAATAATTGTCAAAAATATAAAACATGAAAAATTGCACCTGTCGTAAAACAAATTATGATTCATCTGGTCACTGTATTATGGTTTTCGATCTGTTTTCTACGTAGCTGTCAAGTCCTCGCCATTATAACGTCCTCGTTATCTTGTAGTCCACGATATTTCATTTTTAAGCAGGATCATTTGAGGTCCGGATCATTTGCCGTCGAATTTAAGGATCATTTACAGTCGGGGATCATTTGCGGCGCTACTCGGGGTTCATTTAAGATATTAGACTAATAATCTGCAAAGCGTTTTTCGCCCCGGGGGAGTCTCTTATATAGGCTATATGGGTAAGTGCGGCACCAAAGGGTATGTTTTTTTCATCCGTTTTGGTCCGTAATAGGGTATGGTTTGTGCACTCTAGTCTTGAATTGGGTATGTTTTTTAGAAGAATTAGCTACTTCTTCATCATTTGGCGATAAGACCATTTCCCTTTCAATGCTTACGCCAACTACCGTGTACGTGCCGCAACAGCTTGTCACGCGCCGGGCTCCAGGGCTTCAGTTCTGAAATAGGGTATCAAATTTTTGATCAGGTCTGAAATACTGTAAGAAAAATCACAGATTTTGGTCTGAAATGGGGTAAGGGTTTCAGGAAGCGTGTCGCACATCCCCACCCAATTTTTCTGGAAGTACCCCCCCGGGGCATTTTTGTCGTTTTTGGATCAGAAATGGGGGTCATTGTGCCAGGTGTTCCTTGCGGACACCGTGGAAACTGGAACTAAGAATCGTTGCGTGATGGAAGCCACGCATGTTTTGCGAAGAAAACTTAGGAAGATTAAATTTAGAGCTTTTCGGAAACGTGTCGGTCCACGAATTCTATCTCTTGAAAGCGTTGATTACTTTGGAGCAAGTGAACACTACTGAGTAGTCGAAAACAAATAAGAATCTGAATTAGCAAAATTGCGATGGTTGGGTGTTGTAAACTTTCACTGTATGCAAATGAGTCATGCGATTTATTTTTGGTGATGATTGAAAAGACGTGCCATGTAAATCACTTTTTCGATATCTGGCAATGATGTTATTTCTCTGGAATCGAGGCCTTTGAATTTTCGTGTCTTTATACACGCGTATAGCCTGCGACCGCAGACGTATTTCCGGTCGTCGCCAACACGCGTACTAAATCAATTCAGAAACAAGTAAAAAGTATCGACGTCGATAAAGTAGGAAGTAAAAAACTTTTAGCGAGTAAATCTGTTTCGTTTCGTGCAGAATTAATCGCCTCCTCATTTCTCGATCTAATCTTCAAGCAAGCGAGACTGAATGCCGCTGTAAGCGGCTTCTTGTATATATAAAAACATAGTAGCTCTACTGGAGAGCACTATACTTAGGGAAAATTGAACGAAGTTTAACTTATCGGTCATTACATTTCGATCTCGTAGCAAATTGTAAACAACTTCCAAAGAACTCAAAGAACTTTGCACTCGTGACATCCTGACCAGCAAAACATTTGGCTAAACTCCTTTCGGACAAGTCTCATAGGAGTGGTGGTTAGCCTGTTTTATTTGCGTAGCTGGTGGTACCTAGACCTCCTTTGTAATAAATTCTAAGAAATAACCCAAGAAAACAGCTGACATTTAGTGCATCGCCACTACTGGTTTCCCTGTAAAATGACCCCTTTAGTGAGGAACTCGAGTTTAGAGATTCCAAACTGATGAAGTGTCCATCAATAACCAGAAGCCCATAACCCAGAACTCGGTGGTGCTTCAATTCTGAGTGTTTGAAGCAAATTCCCCTCACAGCAGGACCAATCAAAAGCATTACCCATATCTGGGTAGTGACACGTCATCATGGAATTTCTGCGCTCGTTTCTCAGACGTCATTTCGCGGGGAAACCAGTGGTGGCATCACGAAATGTCGGCTGTTTTCGATGGCTATCTTAGAAAGTGTTGCTTACCGATAAACACCTATACTTACATCCCCTCAAGACAAAAGTGTCAGTTTGTTTATATCCCAAAATGAAGTTGTTTGCGCAGTTTCCTAGCTTTATACAATAGGTTAAGAGAATTTCAATTAGAGCGAGACTGTCGGCTCCGAAGGATTAATTAGTTTGGGGTTGATGTTGCCGTATAAAGCAGTGACATGCGAAACCACGATGAGCCGTGACGTTCACCGTTTCGGCTCTCACTGCTATCTGTGACGACAAGCCAATTATTAGCATATTCCGGATATTTCCTCGGAAAGTAATCGAGAGTTCTTTTTTATGCAAATTTATATCTTTTGCTTGTTGTGCACGTGCATATGAAACTTGAAAACAATGCCAGTGAATAATGAGGACGCTGACTTGTAAACGCAAAATCTGGGGGGAAAATTGGTTATATTTGAGGCCCTATTTAAAAGCCTTCCCTATTTTCAATGTTCTTGAAACTTGCAGGGAATATTTCTTGACGATTGGTCTCGGGATTGTCGAATTTATAAAAAAATGTATCGAGCGGTTTTTGGAAAAATGCGAAATTTTTAGGCATGGGCCAAATTACGTCCAAAAACTGTATCAATAGCAGCTGAATGCAAGTTAATAAAATTCTTCTTACTCGCGATCGCCCAGAGCAATTCCCCTCTTTTTTTGTATGCAGTTTTCAATGGAATCAAACCACTATGAGATGAAGCCTCGTTCCCAAAGCTTATCATTTTCTTAAAATATTAGCGAATTGTGTGGCTAGCATGCTATTTCACTGTTTTTATTATTCTTAAAACTACATTTCAAAATATTTCGAAAACGCTCTCATAGAATTTGTTCAAACTATGCCATAATGGAGGCAATTATAGCAGGTACATACTCCCTTAAGCGATTTCTTCAAAAAACGCCTGGAACAGAGAAACACAAAGATAAATGAAAAACGTAATGGCGTCATTACGTTGCCATGGTGACTCCGATTGCAATAAAACCCAGATCATAAGAAATTTTCAACTTTATATAATACAGTTGTGGTAACCTTTTTTCCATATTTTTACTCATGCCGACGTAGTTAATGCTTAAAGCTCGGAGGTATCAACCCCCAAAAATCCAGTCGAGCCACCTTAAATGTCCCTGAAACTGAAAACGACTAAAGAATCAAAGAAAGGCTGATGACGTCAGCTGATTTGCTCAGCCTTCGCAAACTTGGTGGTTGCTATTTGTTGTGTAGAAATTGTAACGAATGTTGCGAGGCAAACAAACATGATGCTGAATATGATCGAAGAGTTATACTGGCGAGAATATATTAATCCTTCTTATCTGAAGCAGGGCCGAAAATTGAGGACAATTTTGTCCGTAAAGCCTCGGAGTCATGTTTGAATTTTGATATATCGAATGTGGGCTATTGGTCTTCATTCTAGGAAATTTTTACAATTCTGTTATCGTAAATGCAAGCGGATGAAAACAAGTCCCGGAAAGAGAAAGTAGTAAGAAGATTTAGCTAGGTTTAAATCTTCCCGTTTGTTAATCAAGCAAGTCAATAAAATTTTAAAAGTAAAACACATAGCACCCAGGAACACGTAAGTTCCCTTAAAAACGCGGTGTACGTGTATATTAATAAAGTAATCTACGAATTTAAGCTGATCAATTAGTAATAAGTAATCTGAAACCTAAGCTCTAAGAATTATTGATATTTTAAATCAGATTATAATATTTACAGAGAAAGATCAGGTAAAAATATATCACAAAGTTAAAAGCACTATATGGACGCTAACATTTAGAATCAACAGAGATTTAGAATAATGTTTACGGCAAACGGGGGTACGTGAATATACAGCTGACAATTTCTCAAATTAGGAAATGAGCTGACGTAAAGTGTCCAAAATAATTCATATAGATGAACTTGACGTGAAGCTACTTATTTTTGTGCAGAATGTAATGAATTGTAAACGACAAGTAAAAAGAAAACTTCCAGTCACCTGGTACAAATTAACTTTCGCGGTAAACGTGACTTTGATAGTCTCTATTTTAACATACAACAAGACCATTGGTGAGGAGGTATCCAAGGCATATTCTGTTTGTTCCATTCCCGCTTAATATAATCCACGATCTGGATAAAAGGTCTACATTTTACAGGAACGAATATAGGCACAGAAAATTTCTGTTTCGTATGCAGGCGATGGATCTGGTACGTCCTACGTGATTGTAAATATTTCTGCTGATTACACAATCAAAGTGGCCAAAGTGTTTCAACAAAACTGACAAAAAACTGAGTTGATTTCTATGATTATTAAAATGATCAAGACGTAATAAGACAAATCGGGTTTTATTTATAGCATGTCTTCAAAACACGTTCGTGATCCTATGAATTCTCTGAAAAGGTCAGTAAATTTACTTTTTAATTTCAAAATAAATAAGTAGTTTCTTATTAATAAGAAACAAATTTGAACTTAAAAGAATTGTCAAAAATATAAAACATGAAAAATTGCACCTGTCGTAAAACAAATTATGATTCATCTGGTCACTGTATTATGGTTTTCGATCTGTTTTCTACGTAGCTGTCAAGTCCTCGCCATTACAACGTCCTCGTTATCTTGTAGTCCACGATATTTCATTTTTAAGCAGGATCATTTGAGGTCCGGATCATTTGCCGTCGAATTTAAGGATCATTTACAGTCGGGGATCATTTGCGGCGCTACTCGGGGTTCATTTAAGATATTAGACTAATAATCTGCAAAGCGTTTTTCGCCCCGGGGGGAGTCCCTTATATAGGTTATATGGGTAAGTGCGGCACCAAAGGGTATGTTTTTTTCATCCGTTTTGGTCCGTAATAGGGTATGGTTTGTGCACTCTAGTCTTGAATTGGGTATGTTTTTTAGAAGAATTAGCTACTTCTTCATCATTTGGCGATAAGACCATTTCCCTTTCAATGCTTACGCCAACTACCGTGTACGTGCCGCAACAGCTTGTCACGCGCCGGGCTCCAGCGCTTCAGTTCTGAAATAGGGTATCAAATTTTTGATCAGGTCTGAAATACTGTAAGAAAAATCACAGATTTTGGTCTGAAATGGGGTAAGGGTTTCAGGAAGCGTGTCGCACATCCCCACCCAATTGTTCTGGAAGTACCCCCCAGGGGCATTTTTGTCGTTTTTGGATCAGAAATGGGGGGTCATTGTGCCAGGTGTTCCTTGCGGACACCGTGGAAACTGGAACTAAGAATCGTTGCGTGATGGAGGCCACGCATGTTTTGCGAAGAAAACTTAGGAAGATAAAATTTAGAGCTTTTCGGAAACGTGTCGGTCCACGAATTCTATCTCTTGAAAGCGTTGATTACTTTGGAGCAAGTGAACACTACTGAGTAGTCGAAAACAAATAAGAATCTGAATTAGCAAAATTGCGATGGTTGGGTATTGTAAACGTTCACTGTATGCAAATGAGTCATGCGATTTATTTTTGGTGATGATTGAAAAGACGTGCCATGTAAATCACTTTTTCGATATCTGGCAATGATGTTATTTCTCTGGAATCGAGGCCTTTGAATTTTCGTGTCTTTATACACGCGTATAGCCTGCGACCGCAGACGTATTTCCGGTCGTCGCCAACACGCGTACTAAATCAATTCAGAAACAAGTAAAAAGTATCGACGTCGATAAAGTAGGAAGTAAAAAACTTTTAGCGAGTAAATCTGTTTCGTTTCGTGCAGAATTAATCGCCTCCTAATTTCTCGATCTAATCTTCAAGCAAGCGAGACTGAATGCCGCTGTAAGCGGCTTCTTGTATATATAAAAACATAGTAGCTCTACTGGAGAGCACTATACTTAGGGAAAATTGAACGAAGTTTAACTTATCGGTCATTACATTTCGATCTCGTAGCAAATTGTAAACAACTTCCAAAGAACTCAGAGAACTTTGCACTCGTGAGATCCTGACCAGCAAAACATTCGGCTAAACTCCTTTCGGACAAGTCTTATAGGAGTGGTGGTTAGCCTGTTTTATTTGCGTAGCTGGTGGTACCTAGACCTCCTTTGTAATAAGTTCTAAGAAATAACCCTAGAAAACAGCTGACATTTTACATCGCCACTACTGGTTCCCTGTGAAATGACGCCTTTAGTGAGGAACTCGAGTGTAGAGATTCCATACTGATGAAGTGTCTACCAACAACCAGGAGCCCATAACCCAGAACTCGGTGGTGCTTCAATTCTGAGTGGTTGAAGCAAATTTCCCTCACAGCAGGACCAATCAAAAGCATTACCCATATCTGGGTAGTGACACGTCATCATAAAATTTCTGCGCTCGTTTCTCAGACGTCATTTCGCGGGGAAACCAGTGGTGGCATCACGAAATGTCGGCTGTTTTCGATTGCTATCTTAGAAAGTGTTGCTTACCGATAAACACCTATACTTACATCCCCTCAAGACAAAAGTGTCAGTTTGTTTATATCCCAAAATAAAGTTGTTTGCGCAGTTTCCTAGCTTTATACAATAGGTTAAGAGAATTTCAATTAGAGCGAGACTGTCGGCTCCAAAGGATTAATTAGTTTGGGGTTGATGTTGCCGTATAAAGCAGTGACATGCGAAACCTAAAACAAGTTTTTCAACATAATATAGAGTTAAATTCGACGATAAAAGGAAACGATATAAGGTTTACTGAAACGATGCCCTGGAAAAATGTTGAGCATGCCAATTTCGTGGCATGTCTCCCTTCCCCTTCTCCCCTTCTTCCTTCTCCCTAGCAAAAAAAAGAGAGACACACACGAAAGCTTTGCTTAAAGAAAAGTCTTCTTCCGGTCGTAAGATATCGTCAAGTATGAACATTTTTATCCCACTAAATTGTAAGCTTTTCATGAACTGTTTAAATCAAAAAAACTAAAACAAAGGACTTTGCGGAATCGAGTTCAAAGCAGATTTAAATATTTCATGTGAACGTGATTTTGTTTGATTTCCTCTATCAAGCAAAATAATATGACACAATTACTTTTTTCTCAGCCAATTAAGTTACAAAATACAACCGGTGGGGAAAATAAACAAGTTAAAAAGTAAAAACAACCTTGGTTACAAAAAGAACCCTATTATTCCGATAAACCAATTTCACCCCCTTCGTTTAATATTTCTAAGTCATAAATTGCTAATTAAAGCCACATTTCAATCCCATTGACGCTTTAATTCCATTGGTCCGCTGGCGACAAGATTTACTGAGTAGATTTCCCCTTTGACATATTCGCGTATTAAATTTTGTCTTGATCAATGAATTTCCGTCCATGATGTTTTGTAATTTCATTTATCAAGTAATAAGTCGTCAATTCGTTTCTCCCTTTTGCAATTGCAGATAATTGAGTGGCGACAAAACTGCGGTTTGCTCAGTTAGCGCAGATTGCCGCGTTATGTGATCTTTCTCGCTTGGTAACTTAACTCAGCGTTTCACTTTGCATTTGGCAGATAACATCGTTTTCATCAGAAAACGGAACAGAGGACAACATGAAGTTTTACTTGATTCACTTATTGACAGTGTGTCAAGTTTTGCTTGAGGTAAGCTGTATTTGAATTGAACACTTTTTATCCTTTGCATTTCGACGACTTTTCATTTCTCTTGAAATGTACCTACTAGATAGTCCCGAGTTTTCCAAAACCCAGTTATTCGAGTTTTTATTGTGGAAACTGCAAAAAACTATTTTCATGATGATAAGATATGTCTTAAATTTCAGTTTTTTTAGATTTTATATCAAAACTGTTATTTTATATGTTGATGCGATATGGTTGCTTTTTTATACCACAATATTTGCAAATTTCTTACTAAATCAGCAGTCGTTAATTGGATTATTTCAAATGATCACAAATTTGAATCTATCGTCTTTTCAGTTCAGTTCATCAAACGTCATTTTCATGTATTGTGACTGGACTTTGTAAATCAAATTCAATAGAAACTGCCCGTCTCTATTTCTGTGTGCTTTGTCCAAAATGGTCCGTATGACAAAAGGTTACATATAGTCATTTGCTACGTGAGAAAAATTTTCAGTATGAGTTCTCCACTGCATAATCTGGCTTTTTTATGAATAAAGCCTAATTGTTTGTGGTATTTACTCGAAAATTTTAGAAACTTAAGGATGATTTGTCGGGTGAAGAATTGCGAAATACGATTATCAGCACTTTGCATAAGACACTACACACTCAGTCTCTCAACCTGAGATTTTGTGCTGGCTGACAGCGAATCAGAATCAAAAACTAAAAGCAAATTTCAAAGTTAATCTCATCAAGTCAGTTCATTGAAGGCTATTTTGATCTTAAAAAGATTAGCTTTTCACTGTGCCTTTCCTTGCTCAAGAGTCTCTAAGGTCTCGAGCCTAAATTTCCGCAGAAAGGGAATTTGTTATTTTGGTAAAGTTTAAGTGTATCTTTTCATCAAAGAACAATCGTAAAATGGGTAGAACTGAGATGTTTGCTACTGTGTGTATAGTTATGCCGTACGATGAAGACTGGGCGAAGGTAGAGTCGAATAAGGAGCCCTAGATCCTGTGAACACACAAGTTTAATCTGACAAGTGAGGAGATGTCGTAGGATGCAACCTGCTTACTCCTGTAAACACACTTTATTTCAGTCGTAAAACTTTGGAAACATAACTTTAACTGTTCAGTCTGTAACTGGCTAAATTCTCCGACGCGACCATTCAAATGAAATCTTTCCGAGATTATTTTCGCATGGAGCTTTGTCTAGTGATCAGTGAGTGATTCTCAATGTTGTAGCAAATAAAACTTGTAATTTAAGAAAAGTAACAATTTTTCTGAGAATCTACTTTTGAGCAGAAAACAACCAATCTGGCCATAAAATGCCAAATCGGGCAAAAGACGATTTTTAGGGTTTTTGATCTAAGGCTTTATAGAGTATCCGAGAAATTTAAACAGTTCTCTAGATTGCAATAATATGTGATCGTGCCAACTTTTCCAAATGCAATACGCCAGTTAAGTCCAGGGGATGTTGTACTATAGTTTTGCATCAAGTTAATCAAAACCTTAACTTTCTTTAGGTCTGTCAAAAGGGTTCTCTTTGATTTTCAGCTTTGTAACATTGTGTCAGAAAGGTGTTCAGTTTTTGCAAAGTGTCAATTAATTTCTAATGAATAAGGATAGTTATAATCATATTTACTGCTTTTTTGTTTGTCCAGGAAGCTAGAATAGATGAAAAATTATCCAATTTTACTCAGATAATTTGGCTTTTGAATCAGATAGATAAATGGTTAGGAAACGAAAACAGCCATTGTTTCCACAAGCACGTAACTTTCTGAACTTTGTTCTTACAGTGTAATATTGTTTACATTGAAGATTAAGCTAAGATTCGAACTAATATAGATATTTTATATTAAGCTCTAGTGATCTGCAAGGGTTTTTTTTCTGTTCCACTTTATGATTTCATTATACCAACCTGATAATTGTTATATTAACATTTCGTAAGTTTTAAAGAAAGACTGATTGGAGAAGCTTGTACAGCAATTTATAAAGCTTTGACAGGCATGTGATGGCCATCTGTCTTCTGAAAGCATTTTGCAAGATTTATTTGTTTGTAAAAACTGGATTTGCCGCCGGATTTTCCGATTTTTATCTTTATAAAGACCGCCTTCATGATCATTCTTTTTGTCACTTTCTTCTTGTTTTTTTTTCTCTGTTTTGTTTTCTTTCTTCGCGAAAACGTCTGCGTGAAATTTCACCTTGCCTCAGTATTTTTATTTTATCATCATTATTTATTTTTGATAGCGATCTTTTTCTTTTTCTTTGCTTTAGACGTTGGCATTCTCTTCAACCAAGACAATTTATTTACCCCCAGAATCAGCCGGTATGTAACTATCGAGTGATCAATACAAACTGAATTTTGCAACAGTCCTAGACAACACCTATGACGTGCAGTGGCAACGCTGTGAAAAGATTTCAGTTAATAATAATTTTAATAATTATTTTAAATAATTTTACTTTATATATTGCGCAAAAATATACTGTGGATATGACCTAATGTTTTTTACATTAATTAAAAACTTAACTAAAAGAAATAGAAAACGAACTGTGAAATGCACAAGTAAAATATGACTAGTATAAGGAGGGTCACGAGTTTGATTCTCACCTGAAGTTCGGAATTTTTTCTGAGCTTTCTCGAATCAAAATTATTCTTCTTCCAAATTATATTGTGCAGTCTTGGTCTTGTGCGCGGGTAGACGGCCGAGGTCGTGAGTTCGATTCTCACCTAGAGCTCGGAATTTCTTCTGAACTCTCTGGTATCAGAATTCTCCTTCTTTCAATTTAAAATATAAGAACTCCACAAAATATTTAGTGAGTTAGTATTTATGATTTATTTGGCATATTCTCACGAATAACCGAATTACAATATGTTAACGCTAAAAGTAAACGCCCATCTAAAAAAATGGCTTTTAAAAAGAGTCTTTAAAGAATTAAATAGAGAATAATACATGGCTGCACGAATATAATATTTTTGAACCGAAAAGAAATTTCATTTCCCCAAGTGGCCACGTAATGTTCTATTTATCATTATTTTAAAAAATCCATTTATATTCAGAAGGCATATTGCCCAATTAACTTCGCAGATTAAGTGATATGTAAGGACCTTTATGCCCTACAAAACTATGCAAACTGAAAATTCAGGGGAGGGCTTTGAATTCAGCCTCAGGAGTCAGGAAGATCAGACTTGTGTAGCTTGTGTAGTTGAGTATGCAAGCCCACTTGCTTAAATCTTGTATCTCACTTCCCGTTTTATTGTGTATTGGTGTTGTTAATGTTTTTGTCCGATTGGAAACAAAGTTTTGAAATGGCAAAGTAAAAAAATTACACTTGGAGGCACGTAGATTAAGCAAATCAACCCCAGCTCATAAGATTTTGAAACGACAGCTAGTTATCCATTTGAATCATGCTACTGATTTTGTTGTTTCCATTATTCGTTATTAATTCACGCCCGGGATTTACGCCATATCACTGTGATTTGATCTGCCTTGTCAGGGTTACAATAACACTATTAAGATGGATGTGTTTTTTCCTTTTAGATGAATTGCATTTGGGTTGTTACGAAGAACAAAAGAACAAATCAAGTTTCTACCAGCCAAGCCAAAATGGATTGTCTCTGTATTGGTGCATTGAAGCCTGCGGATATGAGAAGTTTCCGCTGGCTGCAGTGTTTAACGACACAAACTGCCATTGCGTAGATGACAGCGTAACTCTCCTGATTAAAAATGATTCTTGCAACTCATCTGAAGAAGGAAAAATTTTCCAGATGTACAACACCAGTTGTTTTATGGTGGAGCTTGTAGAACTGTATCAAGAACTGATATTTGAACAGTTTCCTTCAAAGATAACACCATTACTATCCTCGAGTACATCTTCCGTCACGCTTTCCATACCATCAATGGTCACGACGTTAAAGAAATTTACACGGTTTTCTTCAACGATGACGCCATCGCTATTCTCTAGTATATCTTCCGCCACACTTACCATACCATCAAGCGTCACGACGTTAAATTTGTCAGATCCCATCCAATATTCCGAGACATTTACACACTTTTCTTCAATGATGACGCCATCACTATTCTCTAGTATGTCTTCCGTCACACTTTCCATACCATCAAGCGTCACGACGTTAAATTTGTCAGATCCCATCCAATATTCCGAGAAATTTACACAGTTTTCTTCAAAGATGACGCCATCACTATCCTCTGGTATATCTTCCGTCACGCTTTCCATACCATCAAGCGTCACGACGTTAAATTTGTCAGATCCCATCCAATATTCAGAGAAATTTACACGGTTTACTTCAAAGATGACGCCATCACTATCCTCTGGTATATCTTCCGTCACGCTTTCCATACCATCAAGCGTCACGACGTTAAATTTGTCAGATCCCATCCAATATTCAGAGAAATTTACACAGTTTTCTTCAAAGATGACGCCATCACTATCCTCTGGTATATCTTCCGTCACGCTTTCCATACCATCAAGCGTCACGACGTTAAATTTGTCAGATGCCATCCAATATTCAGAGAAATTTACACGGTTTACTTCAAAGATAACGCCATCACTGTTCTCCAGTAAATCTTCCGTCACGCTTTCCATACCATCAAGTGTCACGACGTTAAATTTGTCAGATGCCATCCAATATTCAGAGAAATTTACACGGTTTTCTTCAAAGATGACGCCATCACTATCCTCTGGTATATCTTCCGTCACGCTTTCCATACCATCAAGCGTCACGACGTTAAATTTGTCAGATCCCATCCAATATTCAGAGAAATTTACACGGTTTTCTTCAAAGATGACGCCATCACTATCCTCTGGTATATCTTCCGTCACGCTTTCCATACCATCAAGCGTCACGATGTTAAATTTGTCAGATCCCATCCAATATTCCGAGAAATTTACACAGTTTTCTTCAAAGATGACGCCATCACTATCCTCTGGTATATCTTCCGTCACGCTTTCCATACCATCAAGCGTCACGACGTTAAATTTGTCAGATGCCATCCAATATTCAGAGAAATTTACACGGTTTACTTCAAAGATAACGCCATTACTGTTCTCTAGTAAATCTTCCGTCACGCTTTCCATACCATCAAGTGTCACGACGTTAAATTTGTCAGATCCCATCCAATATCCCGAGAAATTTACACGGTTTTCTTCAAAGATGACGCCATCACTATTCTCTGGTATATCTTCCGTCATACTTTCCATACCATCAAGTGTCACGACGTTAAATGTGTCAGATCCCATCCAATATTCAGAGAAATCTACACGGTTTTCTTCAATGATGACGCCATCACCATTCTCCGGTGTATCTTCCATCACGCCTTCTACACCATTGAGCGTGACACCGCCAGATCCCATCCTATATTCAGTGAATTTTGGTGATGGAACAGCTAACAGTTCCCTGCAGGGTGGCTCTATGTTTACTCATCGGTATGCCACAACCGGTGTATTCAACCTCACTTTAACTGCGTCCCGACATAACTCAACGATCTTTAATTTAACCCGAATGATCCGTGTAATATCCCGTCTTCAGCTAACTGGTATGGAATGTCCCAACGCTGTAACACCTTGGACACGAAGCGAGTGTACTCTGGATGGCTTCCGTGGTAGTGACGTCTTAGCACTGGTAGTATTGAAAGGCAATACAAGCCAAAACATAACTATTTCAGGTATGTTGACGCTTTCCCATTTATTTGTTACTCTGAACTGAATCTCCTCACATACGCTAGTTTCACTTTAATTGGAACGCTATAGTTAATGGAAAGGACCCTAATCTATCTCTTAAAAGGAGTCTAAAACGTTGTCAGCATAGACCAGTTCTTGCACGCATAACGAAGAGACCAGGAATATTACTATCCGCCTCCTGTCTTGCCATAGAGTGCTACACCCATCTTATGGCTAACCCGGGGGGGGGGGGGGGTACTCCCATACATTACCTATACGGGTATGTGGCGCCCAACGGGGTCGTGATTTT
The DNA here is from genome assembly GCA_964035525.1 of Porites cylindrica. Lineage (NCBI taxonomy): Eukaryota > Metazoa > Cnidaria > Anthozoa > Scleractinia > Poritidae > Porites > Porites cylindrica. The sequence continues at coordinate 26,598,630 of OZ037780.1, forward strand.
AAAGCTCCTGATTTAGAAAGGGATATCCGTTTCAGAGGCATTTTCTAGAACGGGGTATAATATTTCGAACGCATGAAAGCTCCAGTTTTGTAAGCAACCATTTGAAATTATTCAAGGACAAATTGCTTTTAAAAATACGGCTCAATGCGTTACTGAAGCAAACTGTTATACTCTTGTTGCAGCCTAGAACGGAGTATAAAAAAATTGGCCCATTTCTAGAACGGGGTATCAGTTTTAGGGCGAATTCTAGAACGGGGTATAAAAAATTGGCCCATTTCTAGAACGGGGTATCAATTTTAGGGGAATTTTTTTTTAGAACGGGGTGCCAATTTGGAGTCCCGGGCGACACATACCCACCCAAAAAATACCCCAGTGCCCCCCCGGGATGGCTAACACCTAGGGAGGATAATGGGACAGTCATTGCTGAGCCAACAAATCACGGGAGGCAGACCTCCTGCCCTAATAACCTGAGAGGAATTATTATGTCCCAGAAGCTAGACTAGGTATGGCCCCTCCTTCTCATCATTCTCTCTTAACGTGTACGACTTCAGCTCAGAGGCCGAGGCTTAGGCCTTGATCCTACGGTCAGGGTGTTATAGTTTCTTCCACCACCAAATCGAATTTATTAGTTGTAGCTGGCGATCGGCCGTCTGGGGGATAGTGATATACTCCCCAGTATAGTTGCTTGAAGCCGCTAAAACGAGGATATAAGCCCCGGCCATGTAAAATAGTTGGCAGCGACGTGCGCCTTACTCATGCGAAGAGTCTGGTGGGATGGCAGAAGGAAGGCTATCCTGACCATTGTCGTCACCATTCGTCACTACTTTTAAAGAAAGCCTGACAAAACTTCAGCCACTTTATGATTAGGACAAAAAGTGAGCCCTAGATTAAATTAAAGTAAGAAGAAAGGAAACAAATAACCCCAAATTTCTTAATCTGTGTAGATTTGCCAAGAATTACTTTGGAAACTGAGGAGGGACGTCCCGTTACGAACAAAACCGATTTTAACGGTACTTTGCCTGGAACATTTATTCTGCCACCGCTGGAGTTCTCAACAGAAACTTCACTCGAAGCATGGGAATTACACGCCGAGTATCCTGGCCCCATTGAGCTACATGTGAGGCATTGATTTCGTCCTTTATTCAGGGGCTTTCTGGTGCGCTCTACAAACCAGGGTCAGCCGGGAGGGGTAGCAATACACCATTGTACCTTTCGTGTCTCCAGAGCACGTCGTTTCCTTTGGTCACGTAGTCAAACGTTAATTACAAATTAGGCCAAGTTGCTCTGGGGACGAGAATGCCATAGCACCCAAAATAATTTAGCCAATATACCCAAACGTGCCCCTATTTTTTTTCAATGTATCCTAGCCTAAAGGAAACGTAATATACCTTATAATGCCCGAATTCACTTGTTTTCAAAAAGATACCGTATTCCCAATTCTAAGAAAAAGGTCCTGTACCTTATTGTCCAAAACCCCGGCTAATCCTGACAAATATCACACACCTAAAAAGCCTTATTTCACTTGAATAATTAAAGAGCAGCGCGTGGAAGATGAAATTTATTCCTGCCACAGAAATAATCTTCAATCTACAGCAATAAGAACTGATCTGTCAATAGCTATCTTTTATTTCTATTTAGATCATTCGAGCACTGTAACACAAGTTAACGATGAACGAACGAAGGTCTTTTTTATCTTTGTTTTGTAGGTTTACCGGGCGGATTGGAACACAACAAACTGCACATTGACCTGTCACCCGCAACATACCAGCGGAGACTGGGTTCCATCCATTGGTCACTGTGGTCAGGTATGCATCCACGTTAAGTACTGCCAGCGGCCAGTACCTATCAGCTCATGTGCACACAAAACCGGAAACTATATCAAAGTTTATTCAATGGATGTTAACCTTACCGTGGGGTATAACTTAATAGTGGTACCGGAAGGAGAAAGATTTATTGCACGAGCAGGGGACGTTGCGGGATTCAGGCGAAACACATCTGGTGCTGCGCTTCAAAGAACTACCGCTGAACAGACTTCAGGAGCATACTATTCACCAGTTCACAATGCTTCTGGCGTAGGTGCACATCTTGAAAGTATGGTGCATCTTAACATCTCTTTTAGAATGAAGTTGCGTGGCTCGGTCAGGGTTCACGCCAAACTTACTGTTTCCTGTTTCTCAGCGGTTGGCATATATCCTCTATTGGTGACATTTGTGAGCGCTATTCCCTTGGGAAACAACACCAAAGCAATCGCGTTTCAATCCACCATTGTAGTGCAGACCGCAATTACCAAAATAATAATCAACTACTCAAAGTTCGTTGTAGTGAACACAACCAGAAAAACGACAGCGAATGTTTCGTCTGGCACAAATGTTACTTGCGAATGGAACATTCCTCATGCAAGTTTCTTGGAACAGCAATCTCGTCATTTAGCAGAAAATAACACAACGGAGGGTGCATTTTGCCACTTCCAGTTTCATTTTTCACATGTTGGCTACTTTCCTGTTACCCTGAGAGCGTTTAACCTTGTCTCGAATGAAATAACAACCCTTCCCGTACTCGTGCGCGAGATTATCCGAGGACTTAAGGTTGAGATGTGCTACAGCTCGTTTGCTTTTGACAAAGCACTCACGTGCTACAACTCAAGCGTGGAAACTGGTACCAACGTACGATGCTCGTGGTATTTTAATCCTCCTAGAGACTATATTAAAAAGGAGATTGGAAAGATAATCCTTCCTGGACTAACTCCAGTTGGAAACAGAAGCTTCACACTGTATTGCTACAATAAAGTTCCACAACTACATTCTGTAAAGTCTGTCAATGTTACAGTCAAGGTTGTCGAAAATCCACTATCTATCGAAGCTCCACAAATTGTTTCAACTGACGCACTGGTTAAAATTACCTGCCAAATAAACTGGTTTGGATCGTCGCCTGCGTCGTTTTTTGCAAAGCACGGTTTGACGGGAAAGAGGGGAACTGACATAGTGGCAACCCCGAATTTGACCTTAGAAGTAAATTCAGTCAAAAACACGAGTGTAGGTTATGTGGTTTTATACGAACGCTTCAGTATGAACAAAACACACAATGTAGAGTGTAAGGCAAAAAATCATCCAGATTTAAACACGTTTCACCAGATAACGGCAATCTATTCTATTACAGGAATCGACGTTATTTCTTCATGCAACTCAAGAATAGAGATAGGTACCAGATGCCGTTTTGAGGCTCAAATGTCTCGCGGGGACTCGCCAAAATACGGTTGGACTGTTGCTGAAGGAGACACTCGTGTCTATAATTACAGCGGTCGAACAATAAACCATCAGTTTAGAAGGGTAGGTGGTTCAAACATTACTGTTAATATTCGCAATAATGTATCGTCAAATTCAAAAAGGATTTCATTTGTCGTTTATTCACCCTCCTCTTATGCATCATCCGTGGGAACATCTCAGCCACTCACTTCTATTACGCCTTCGAATGCATTTCAAAATTCACTTTTGGTAACACCAACCCAGTCACCCAGATTCACCTGTCAGATCAGTTCTACAAGACAAACAAGTTTGTCCAGGTATCCGTTCCCCGCTACAACAGTCAGCGCTTCACTTTCCATCCCATCCTTGCAAAATGTGAAACTTCATCATGCCTCCAGCGGACTTGTTGGACAAGCGATCAATTTTTCTGTTAGCAACGTGGAGATGAAACCCTTGTTGCGCTTTTCATGGAACTGGGACGATCAATCGTCGACGGAGGAAGGAGGTACAGTCATGACGCACAGGTTTATTACACCGGGTCAATATTTTGTTTGTGTGAACGTCTCTTCTGGAATTGATCGTGTGGTACTGTGCGGTCACGTGACCGTTCAGCATCCTATTAAAGGCTTACAGATCAGAAACATAGCTGTTGGCTCGGAAAAGACATTAATCCTGGAGTTCGAAATTTTACAAGGGACAAATGTGACTTATTCGGTGGATTATGGTGACAATTCTGGTAAGTAAAGAATGACAAACAAATGCCTTTTAAAGCTGCAGTCGCTTCACTAATTTCGAGACAAATTTTAAAATTTCTTTTCCTTTTGATGGCTCAGACCGTTTGAGCATCTTTTTCAGTAAGTCAGTAAGAAAACATGCCAAAGAGAGATGCGAGTGGAGAAGCCGCGAAACACAACAAGCAATGGTAATATCCAGGGTAGAAAATATAAATCTCTCTTTTTTTGCTCTTCCAGTCTCGCTTTGCCATTTTCTATTCTCGCGCGTTTCGTTTCGCGTTCTCTTCTTGTGGCACGGTGTGGACCAAAACACAAGCTAATAATTCTGTTGAATCGGGCTCAATTTTTTTGTTTCCTAAATTTAATGAAAGGATAATTTACGCAATCATTTAGACCTTTTGCCATCCATGTAGCTTTTGCGTATCAAAGCTGACATTTGTGTTGGAAGTGTCGTCGATGTTAATAACATCTCAGTATTATCTCAGTCGGTAGAGCGCTTGAATGCAGAGAGGGACGTCACGGGTTCGATTCTCGGGGCCAGACCAATACTCAGGGTCTTAAAAATACTGAGAAATGAAGGCACTTCATTTGCCTTGCGAGCGGCTAGATCTTGGCGTGGCTCGGATGACCACGTAAAATGGCGGTCCGGTCTCAAGTAGGACACGTAAAAATAGTGTCTTGATTGGTACTTTCGTGCTAAAAACATTGATACTCAAATAAAGTGCATTTCAATTTCTTTCAGCTGTACAAGAGGAATTTTTGTCGTCTTTACCCAGAGTAATAAGAGTGAGGCATCAGTACGGCGAGCCCGGTACATATACCTTGTCCATTTCGGCCAAAAGTATGGTCAGTCCCAATACCTTTGTGCCTTCTAGGACCTTAAACATCATGAACACTCCCTGCGTCGTAAACGAGCTGCGCATGCTCGCAGTTGGAGAGAATAGCAGCGATTGTCCTGAAATACCACAAGAGTACGAGTACTCAATTTATTCCTCGCTGCAAATAGACTGTAGTGGTGTTGAAGAAATTAACTATGAATGGAAGGTCCAGCAACTGCTAAATGACTCCACTAATGATTCTGTTCCATTCCACAACCAACCTCTTTCCTCCGATGTTCTGTTTCTCCCCCCAAAATCCCTGAGAGGAGGTCTGTATAAATTTACTCTCATGGTCACAGCAATGCCTCTTGGGATATCAAAAGCTGCAACTGGATTTCTGCGGGTGCGTTTGGCAAAGCTGCTGGCCAGTATAGACTGTGGGAGCGAGAGAGTAATGTCTTGGGATAAAGCGATTGTTCTCAACGGGTCTGCATCACATGATCCAAACGAAAACGATGACAGCAAAGCTAGCTCGTCTCTGATCTTTGAATGGTTTTATTATTCAAGTGGAAACATTTCTGGTTTTAAAAGACCAATTGATAACAAGCAGCCCGTGTTGATTTTACCCCCAGAGAGCCTTGATTTCAATACAACGTATCACTTCGTTTTATCAGTAACAGAAGGATCAAGACAAGCTACGGCAATGCAGACTATTAAGGTTTTGGCTGGAAGCGTTCCACCTCTTTGTGTCAGGTTAGTGCCATTGTAGGGACGGGGGAACATTTTTCCAGTTGGTGGGCTGACTAGTGACCTGAAGTGGAGGGGGGGGTGGGGTGGGGGGGAGGCTGAGGAGACTCTACTCTTAGTAAGTCTCAATACTTCGGTAGAAGTGGGCTCCCAGCTCCCCCCGACTCCGCCATCCCTCCATTAATAAACGTTTTAAAACTATTATTTAGGCCACTAGTTAAACTAAAAAGAATATCAAATGAAAAAAGAAACTCTTTTAATAACCTTGCTCTAACACAGGTGCAAGGAAAATTGCGCCTACAAGTTGAGGACTTCTGAAGAATTGGTTCTTACCAGTGAAGGTTGTTATGACAACAAAACCCAGGACACAAAAACATGCAAATGGGAACTGCATGGAGTAAACAACACTTCGTATTCAAACCAGTTTAAGTTGGATCCAAGCGACTTGATTCCAAACCAAACGTACACGATCTTTTTCAACATGCTGGACAGCACATTTTCGGCCCAGTACTCGTTAACTACCGACGCGCCTCCGAGCGGTGGATCGTGCAGCGTATCACCTTCGGAAGGCGTCGCAATTAAAACACAGTTCCGAATTAGCTGCCAAGGATGGACAGACGAAGACAGCCCTCTATGGTACGAATATTTCTTTAAGCATCCCACATACGGATCCATGCTGCTCTTCTATGGTTGGATGCCCTTCACAAATGACTTGTTTCTTCCACCTGGATTGGAGAAACACAGCTTCAACTTGACTTTATTCGTGAAAATAACGGATGTTTTAGGATCGCATACGGTATTTTCCCTTCAAGCTAAGGTAATTAGATTGTATCGCCTTGTTCTGTAGTCTCAGGTGTCTACACAGCACAATTTCGACTTCACAATTTGTGTCTTATGTCATTCACATATTGTCAGATCAGAAAACTGTTGAAGGCCAGGTTCCGGCATTACGAACCTTTTGATCTGAGAACAATCACGATTACAAACAAATAGGCTCTAAGTTTCAGTAATATTCCTAGTTTTTGATACGCAGTAACAATTTCTGGCAGTTGCTCAAGTTTCGAACATTTATTGCACAACTCAGTAAAAAATCACTGCGAATAATGGTGAGCCCTTCTTTTTAATTCAGTGTCTCAATGTCCTATACGTATACATGGCTATCAAATGTGCCAAGCTCTAAGAAAATCTTGGTAGTACATCCTTTCCAAGGAAATTTCCTTAATGGTGACAGCTGAACAAAGGTAGTATCTCTGAGAATATTTGTAATTTGTTATTTTCACTGCTTTGTTGTAGGTCAGAAGTTTTAACTCTGATGCAGGGTCTGTTAGTTCCAATTTGAGAAAAATAGTCAGCGGTCCTCATTCCAAGTTAGAAAAACTTCTAGCCGCGAGAGAATTTCGTCAAGCAACCCAGTTAATGTCGACAGTTGTAACTATGCTAAATCGAGAGTCTATTCATGCCACTGATTCCCTGGATACCGAAAATCGTGTGGAGGTGTGTACTACATAGAGGAGAAGTGTGACGTCACGTTACCATGGTAGCAAAATTTCTGGATCTCAACAAACGTTCTTGACAGAGACGGTCATTTGCATTGCCGAACGATGGAAGAAAAGTTTGGGCAACCGTTTCCTTCCTGAATGCAATCATGCAGAGGAAAGTCATATTTGCAGGACCACGGTTTGTTGAGTTTCAAAAATGTTGCTACCGAGGCAACTTGAGGTAATACAGACGTCATTCTGATCTAGAAAGGTCACGTAGCCAATGGGAACTCACTCTACATGATCGTAACTATATGAATAAACGAATTATTCCACCATGCCCATACCTTCGGATGAGCATTTTTTTATTTGATCTTTTACCCCTCCACTCCTAGAGCGAATGATGAATTCTTAACTCATTTGTCTGTTGCATATTCTGTTATGTTAGTAGTATATGGTGCATGTTTTAGCCCCCTTTTTAGGTAGGAATCTTATGAACGAAGGCATGAATATATTTAACGTCGATAACTTAACAGGCTTCCGAATAAAACGTATGCCACTAAATATCACTGAATTTTAAAATACCTTACTATGCAAGTTTTCTTTTGCCGCATTAATTGTTCATGGTTCCGGTTCATTGAATCTCAGTAGTAAAACATAAAAGAATACAAAGACAAACTAACTCCGTTATTACTGTCCACAAGAGAATTTTCTTATTTCTCACTCACCAATGTTCTTCTCTTCCGTTTCCTCCAAAAATTCATTTGTTTCTTTCCTTCTGCTCCCTAAACATGCGTCTCATACTGCTTACGTTGCATTGTAGGTCCGAAGTAGAGTAATCCAGGGGCTATCTGGCTTAAGTTCTAGCAGCCCCCACGGTATTAGGCAAGCTTTAGGAGGACTTTTACCGGCCATCAGTGTATCCAAGGAACTCTCACCCGACTCGATGGTAAGTAACTTGCAACCTTCGAGGGCTCATGGGTCTCAATTTTGCACGAGAGAGTCTCGTGGGCCATATCTCTGTAGCATCGCAGCCTATAACAAAATTATGTACAGCCCATTGAACACAATCATATAAATTTAACCTTTGATTGGATTCTGCGTATTGGAGTACCTAATCTCACCTTAAAGAAAGGACTTCACTGAAGCCCTTTTTTTCATTATATGGCTGAATCCGGGAATGGATAAGATGAAGCGAATCCTACGTGATTGGTTACTCGAGCAGGCAAGACGGACCCATCTTGCGCGCTCGGTATTTCTCGCGTTAATCGCGCAAGAAAAAGTTCTCTCTTTTGGCCATATAATCAATCCCTTACTGACCAAGCCTGTTGGTTCAAGATGGCTGGGTATTGACCTTGTTCTTTTTTGAATGATAACTCAGATAAGAACTTGGCCAATATCTAGCCATCTTTACCTCACGCTTGTTCAATAACACATATGTATCCATGGTACCTTAGGCATGCGTGTCGGCCCCACATCGATATGCATATACACAGTTCGTGCGAGAACAATTTTGTCCTTCGATTACTGCCCCCGCCTCGGTCCTGTTCAGACACTTACCGAGAAAAGGAGAGTTTCCAGCTGGAAAAACTGAACTAGACATCATGAAGGGTTGTCTCATGCATATTCCGTCTTTATAACTGCCGTGCGGAGGGTCGAATTCGAGATACCATTTCTTATCGAAGAGGATTCACTTCATATGATTTATTTTGTCTACAGGTAGACGGAGCAAACGCTCTCACAAATATGGCAAAAGCTCTGGCTACAACGTTTAAAAGCGTGCGGGCAGACAGCATCACTAAGAACATTCTGATTGGGCTCAACTTTGTACTGGATGCTGCAATAGCTACAAGCAGTGACGTTAAACTCGAACAAGGTTCAAGTGAAATCAGGGACTGGATCGATGATAGTAACGAGGCGAGAAACAAAGATCACCAGGAAAAGGTGACCATTTAGAGCATTTCTAAGAGGCCACTATGGTCTGATACACTAGCAATTCTAATTAGTCGCTGCTAACGTACACACAAGCGATCCTGCTCTCTCGACGACGTGAAGCACAAGCTCGCGCGCTAACAAAGTCCTGGATGTTGCCACGAATACACTACACGTTTAATGGCAACCTTAATGCAACAACTATTTCTTGAGACATTCTCCTTGTAATTCACTAAAGCCCCGTGCAAACGGAGGCAACATTGTTGCCAACAACTCCCAGCATTCTTGGATGTGGCATGTTGCTTCCGTTTGCACACCTTGTTGCATGTTGTTGCGTGTTGTTGGGGGTTGTTGCACAAAGTGTGAAACCGGTCAAACTCCCAACATTTCTTTTGTTCCATGGTCGCCAAAGCGTAGCGAAACAACAGTGGATCCGTTTGCACAGCTCTTCCAACATTGTTAGGGCCACGCACACGAATTACACATGGTCTACAAAGTATTATGGGTTGTATCCTCCTACGATGCACTGCAGGTCCCAACATTGTTGGGAGTTGTCGCATCCGTTTGCACACCACTGCCAACACGGACGCAGTTGATTTTCCAACCGCAATCTCAGGTTTCTCATGTAAGTGGTACCTACCTTAGTCAGATTGGAGAAATGGACGCTCTGGTTTTTTACCATTTACAGGTGCAAACTAGTGAATTTCATAGCGGAATCGTTTTTACCATTTGCACAAATCAGTTCCTTTTACCAAAAAATGGCAGCGAAAGTCTGAAAATCGTATCACTAGTTTCAGCCTTTAACTAATATTACTAGTATCATCAAATAGAACGCGAATTTCGTTGGAAATATTCCGTCCAGAAGTACAAGAATACCGTTTCAGATGTTCCATTGCTCCCGAAAATTTTACACTGGAATAACACGAAAAGCTGTGTTCCATTTACTTTTCGTTCCGGAAACTTTTGTTAATAGCAAACAATCTTTGTGTCTTGATCTTCATTAATATTTAGTGTAAAAGAGCAACCAACAAATCTTTGGAAGGCATCAACTATTCTGCTCAGAAACTCTTGGATTATCAGCGAAAAGGAGACCCTCCACTTCACGTGAAATCAGGCCTTATGAAGTTAACGGTTACAAGCCAGTCTCCCAGTAACATTAGCGCCGCGGCCTTAGATGGAGGAATGGTTACCTTTCAATTACCAACAGAAGTGAAAAAAAATAAACTTGATCGGTTAGACGCGGTCAATACAAAGGTTGGTTTGAATATATTCAGTAAGTTTTTAACATGATAATACTATTATTTTTTGACGCACACACGGATGCAGTTGTCGGCAACCGACCTGAAAAATTTTACCCATTGTACCTCAGGAGACACTAGTATTGAGAAGCCTTGCACATACACGCGAGAAACACCAGTTGACTAGTTAGTATTTTTATATAACTCGACTTTACAGTTAGGAACGTGAGAAAAGACTTGTCATATCCAAAGGGTGACAAATTACCTCTAAGCCTTAGCCTGAGAGAACAGCCGACATTACGCGACGTCACCTACGGTTTCCTTCGCAAAATGACGTCTGAGGAATGGGCACAGAAATTGCGTGCTAATGGCGTGTAACTTCCCAGAGCTGGGTACTGCTTCTGATTGGTTGAAGCAAATTTCCCTCGCGACACGACCCATCAGAAGAACTAGCCAGCTTTGGGCAGTTATACGTCACCAGCATGGAATTTGTGCGCTTGTTCCTCAGACGTCATTTCGCAGGGAAAACAGTGGAGGCGTCACGAAATGTCGGCTGTTTTCTCATTTCTCAGGCTAGGCAAGTCTTGGATTATACACCCTTGCCTTTCTTTATCTGCCACTCAAGCTTCGGAATATCTAAAGAATCTTAAAAGTAACCTAACCTTCTCTTAATCCTAGGTTGTAACTATGTCCCAGTCTCCATTTGTAGCAAACGACGTGATACCAGTGACATCACCGGTCTCAACGCTCGAGCTCTTGGACGTTTCAGGGAAGGAAATAAAAATCCGGAACCTTACTGAACCAGTCTCAATATTTCTATCACTGAACGAATCAGAAAATAGGAATCCGGATAACATAAGAGGGATTGTTCGTCCCAATGACAATATGACGTTCTTCAAAATTACACTTGAAAAAGAGTTCTTCCTCTATTTACAAATACGGTGCTCTGGGATGATGGATGCTGGAGAAGAGATGATAGTAATGGGAAAGAAAAACGTAACGCCAAGCAACAAAAATTTTGATGTGTTGTGGACTATCGATTCATGTAACACAACTGTAGAGAAACTTTTATCTGGCAGTTATTTGAATACTTCAGGAGAATTTTATCTCGGTGTGAAATTATCGGATGCAGGTAACGTAACTAATGGGACAGAGATGACAAGTAAAATGGAGTTCAACATATCAGTGAGGTCTGTTGGTTGTTATTACTGGAATGAATCCATCCAAGCATGGACAACAAACGGTTGCAAGGTAAGAAAGACATACCAGTAACATGACAAGTGACTCTAAGTTGGGGGAGATTAGGTGCCAGCTTTTGGCGCTGAGAAGTCTGGTATTGTTTAGCCTGCCATGATGAGTTTTGAATGAATTTAGCTTTGTACCATCGACTAATTACAATGGATACTCGGTTTCTCGAGATTTTGGATAGATGTTGGTGAACCTCAATAAACGGGAACGAGAGTTGATCTGTTTTGAGAAGAGATTAGCATGATCCATTTGCACTTATGCATACATGAAACCTTTAAGCAAACTGATCCTCAAATTTGCTTAGCCTGCACATACAGCCGCCTCTCATCGCCCTGGGGACGAGGTTGATCGCTCCCCGATGCTGGGCACGTTTTGCGAATCTCTCCGTCGCGAAACATCAACTCCCATCAACGGGGAGCAGCAAACCTCTTCCCTAGCGCTATGAGAAGCGACTGTATATGTAAAAAAGCTGCAAGAGAAATGACATCTTAGCACGCATATATTGTATTTTGTAATGAGGTACCTGAATGAACCGGTTTCATGATTATTTCTACATGACCAGGTTGGTCCATCGACCACATTAAAGCGCATTCAGTGTCAGTGTAACCACTTGACCTGGTTTGGCAGTCGCTTGTTTGTGCCTCCGAATAAATTGCACCTGGATATCTTAGCTGTCAAGATAAAAGACCCGTCAAATTACGCCTTAGTCCTGGCAGTGCTCTGTACTACATGTGGCCTGTACGTAATTGCCCTTGTCTGGGCTCGACGTCAGGATCGAAAAGACGTGCAAAAGGTAATTCATCAGGATATCTAGTCGATGTAGGGGGGGGGGGGGGGGGGAGGGGGGTTGGGCAGGAATTTAGGGCCTCCCGAACCTCCATTAGCATTTTTCCTTCAGCTCCTGTGTGTCATACCCCTCTTCCCCTTCCCCCACCACCACTACCACCACCCATAGAGTGCAGTACTTGTTTTTACGGCTCTGTGAATTGTATAGATAGACAAAGCATTCTAGTGCCCATAGGGAAAATTGGCTGAGGGAGTGAACGGGAAAACTGTTATTGTCCCCAGAACGTGGAAACGAGTGTGTCAGCAAGAGAGGCCATTTGAGCATTTTTCAGTTCACTTTGAAAACAATGGACTGCTCGTATGATGGTACAAACGATAAATATAGTTAATTTAATTGTAGCTACAACTAAAGGTACACCATGAGTGAATCTGTATTAGATACAGCAGTAATACCATTTAGATTTCAACTGAAAAAAAAAAAAAACAACCCAAACTGTAAATGCAGAACGTTATGTTAGACACTCCCGGATCGCTTAAGGCGTGCAGTCGTCTTGACAAAATGGCACCATCAGTCACCTCCTTGTTTCTTAAATATTAGGGGCGATCTCACAAAAGATGGGCGGTACGAGATCATCAATTGGAAAACTGAATGGTGTTCAACTTTAGGTTTACACCAGTGTCTTTCTAATACCTGCGCCAAAAATAACTCAATTAGCATTTTATTATCCATGGAATTGACCACTTATTTGTTCAGTGAAGGACTGGCCGCTACGCGAAGTTTGCAATATATATTTTTCTTTTTCCTTATTCAGATAGGAACGACCGTGAGTCCAAGTAACCGACCAGAAGATACGCACGCTTATGAGGTCATCATCAGTACTGGTATGCGCAGACATGCTGGAACATCTGCTAATGTTTCTATGCTAATGACAGGAGAACGCGGTGAGAGTCACGCGTTTCTCCTCAAAAACAGCCAATGCATGACTCTTGCTCGGAGCAGCGTCAATTTCTTTCTTGTGAAAACTTCGGAAACTCTCGGCGAGCTCTCGTACATCCGAGTGTGGCACGATAACTTCGGAGGTGACCCATCTTGGTACGTGAAACAGATATCTATTCGTGAGATTTCTAGCGATAGAGTCTGGCACTTCTTATGCGAACACTGGCTTGCTGTTGACGAAGGCGATGGCTTAATAGACAGGATATTTCCAGTAGCAAGCGACGAGGAGATGAAAGAATTTCGACGCATGTTTGTGACAAAAGCATACAAGGACCTAACGGACTCCCATCTTTGGTTCTCGGTGGTCTGTAGGCCTCCACAGTCTCCCTTTACCAGGGTGCAGCGCGTGTCTTGCTGTTTCTCTCTTCTTTTGTGCACCATGATGGCTAACGCCATGTGGTATGAAGCTGACAAAGGTCGTTATACAGCAGTTAAAGTAGGAACGTTAGAATTTTCTTGGGAGCAAGTCTCCATTGGTATTTGCAGCAGTCTGATTGTTTTTCCCATTAATCTTATTCTCGTGCAAATTTTCAGACACTGTAGTCCGCGACCACCGCAAAAAAACTGTCGCAAACAAAGAGAACACAAATCGTCCACCGCCACCGAGATAAGTATGGTTAAATTTGAATCTGGGCAAAGTTCTATACATGGTCACTACTGCCCAGCTGGTGTTTACCGAAAATTGAATATTGTGTCTCCCAGTGAATCTATAGAATCACTTTCAGGAAAACAGAAATTCAACCAGACGTCCGCCATGCGCTCAATTCATTTTCAGCCCCCTTTCGTCTCTTTAGGAGCCAGCACCATGAATGATTCAACCAATGATGTTACATCCTTACTTTTACGGGAAAACGTCTCGGGGAAATGTTCACCAGTAGAGGCCCCTGAGAGATCAAATACCATGCAGGATAAACAGTTTTCAAATGGACGGAGACTACCTTGGTGGTTTGTATACGTTGGTTGGGCGTTGGTGACCATAACATCGCTGGCGGCTGCGTCTGTTACTCTTCTGTACGGTATCCAGTTTGGACTAACAAAATCTACACAGTGGCTGTTATCCATGTTCTTTTCAGTCACTCAAGACATTTTTGTGAGTCAACCACTCAAGGTGGTCGCCCTTGCGATCTTTTTCGCATATATTTTCAAGAAGCCAAACATAGTCATGTTTTCACAGTCATCATTTCACAGATCGGATGACCAATGGCTGCAGGAAAAACTGGAAGAGGAGCATACAGTTGTACCTCCCGCAAAAGTGCCATCAGAGGATACTCTCCGGAGGGCCCGGGACAGGGCTGCAAAAGAGCGCGCAATGCACGTTATCTTGCTTGATTTAGGGACCTATCTTGTATTCACTTTACTCGTTCTTCTCATCGCTTATGGCTTCCGTGATCAGGACGCCTTTCATCAAAATGATGCAGTTGCCAAGGTTGTACTGGATCAAAGCTACATTGAAAAGCCTGATGAATTCAAGGGAAGGACATTTTCTCAGGTAGCCCCCCACATATAATTGGACAAAGGGTACTCTTTACAACCCCATTGAGAGAGGGTCGATGGCAGATGAAAAAAAAAAAAACCCAAAACAGAGCTCTAGATAAAGCCAAAAAGAAGATATTGTAAAATAGAGCGGTACTTTACACCTTCTTTATTGAAACTCACAAGAACCTTATTTTGAGGATCACAAGAAATCCCAAATACACATTGAGATTTGAAACAGTGCTTTTACACCGAGGAAAAGGTGCTTTCTTGAAATCCAAGACAGTCTTGGGAGTCTGGATTCCACGTACTGGATTCCAGTCTTTTCCAGTGGTACTTGGATTCGATTGGATTCTAGATTCCAATCGTTAGTGGGATTCCGGATTTCTTGAGCTGTATCCCGGATTGCAACGCCTAGGATTCCGGACTCCACAAGCAAAATTTTCCCGGATGCCGGGAACCCTTACATGGGGTGAATTATCTTTGGGTGAAGTTCTCCGGTTATTGCCTTTTGAGTCTTATTTCCCGATCATATTCCCATTCAGAGCCTCTAAAAGAAACCGTGTGGTCTCTCATTGTACCTCTTCATTACAAGCTAAAACAAACTTCAAATACAGGCTAAACGCCATGTCATTCATACTTTACTCAATTCCTCTTCTTACGCAGTTAAGCCGCCAGAGAGACGTATGGAACTGGACTGAGAAGATTCTGTTACCCACCCTTTACAATCTGCCCTCCTACAACTACACAGGAAAAGCTCCCAAGTTCATAGAGGGTGAGAGCGGTCTGGTAGTGGGCGTGGCTCGATTTCGACAACACAGAGTAAAGAAGGGTAAGGAGGACACACTCTGAATACGTAACATGATCTAACATGACCTTGGCTCTGGAGAGTGCTTAGTGAAAGGTGGAGCGAGAAAATGTTTTGTGACTTTTTTAATTCCTCCTAATCCTACCATGAAAATTTGGTAAGAAGCGGTCTGTCACTTCCGTGTCTGGTTAACCTTGTCCCCAGGGCGCTTTTCCCTGGCTTTAGAGGTGGGGCCCCACCTCTAAAGCCAGGGAAAAGCGCCCTGGGGACGAGGCTGGTGTCTGGTAAACCAAAATATTTTACTCTTTCTCTGCGTTCACTCGCAAAATATTTTTCAACACTTGTGTATCCCGGCGGGCATGAACTTTACTCTCCCTATGTCTCAGACCTCATTTGTTCTTTGACAGTTAAATACAATTCATTCTGTTTGTTTCAGGTTCTTGCTCTGTGATATCCCAAGTAAGAGACATGTTTTCACGATGCGCTGACAACTACCATATGACGTCAGAAGACGACCAAGCTTACACCGCGGGCTGGGAGTCATTGATCAATACCACTGAGCTTCTTAAACAGACGTCATCACCAGACCCCTGGCGTTACAGTACCTCGAGTGACCTTAACGGCTACCCTTACTCAATGGGAATAAAAACATACTCCGGAGGTGGATATGTGATAGAGTTGTCCCACATTTACTACAAAGCAGTGCGGCAAATGAAAGAAGCAAAATCAAGACTGTGGCTTGACCACTACACTCGTAGCGTTTTCGCAGAGTTCACTTTGTTCAATCCGAACAGCAATCTCTTCTCTGCAGCTACATTTCTAATGGAGAGACTTCCAACGGGCGGCGTATTTCCCAGTGCGGAGGTTCTCTCGTATCGGCTCTACCGCTATGTTGGTGATTTTCAGTTGTTCATCCTCGCCTGTGAGCTTTTCTTCTTCGTTTTTGTTCTTTACTTCACATACCGTGAAACGAAGAAGATTTACAAAACTCGACGATTGTACTTTGCAGAGGTCTGGAACCTTATGGACTTGACTGTTCTTATTCTGTGCTGGATCGCAATAGCTTATTACTTCATTTGTCTTGGATTAAGGAAATGGACTCTAAACCTTTATCACGAAAACCCTACCAAATTTATTAGTTTTCAGTACATCTCAGCCTGGCAGCTCATGTTCGAGGGCGTGGTCGGAGTGACGGTCTTTGCCACATGCCTGAAATTTATTAAGTTGTTTCGATTCAACCGACGGATCTTTCTCCTATCCTGTACATTGAGACGCGCTGGTGGGGAACTCCTGCAGTATTCAATTGTCTTCTTAGTTGCCTTTATAGCGTTTGCGCAACTCTACCACTTTTTGTTCTCTACCGATCATGACTCATTCAACACGCTGTTGGGCTCCATGCAAAAGCTGTTGAGTGTGCTTCTCGGCAAGTTCAATATTAATGAAATGATGAGTGCACACAAGCTTCTAGGAGTCATGATATTTCTCTTGTACATGGTTATAACGAACTTCTTGTTGCTCAACATTTTAATTGTCATTATTATCGACTCGTTCAATGTGGTGAAACAACAGAACGACCAGATGAAGAATGACTTTGAATTGCTAGAATACATCATGGCACGTTTTAAGGACGCCTTTGGCATACGAACACTGAATAGAGAAGCTGCTCCCCTTTTTGCATCCCCAAACAACGATTTCACACCAGCATTAACTTCAAACTCAAGCAGAAAATCACGCGTAGAAGATCTCGAGGTTTTCGACAAGATGGAGGATGCCTTAGATAGACTGGTCCGTTATGTAGACACTGTACAGGGAATTGATAACGATGATGACATGCTTTGTTGTTATATATCTCGGAGAATTCACAGTGCACCTGCAATCAAAATCGAGACAGTTCCTGTTGATGTCCAATCAAGGCGAGCGCGCAGCTGTAACTATAATTTGTGAGCAGTCAACTTAGCTGGACTCCTGAGCAAACTCGTTAGAAGGCGTAGCTGGGTGGATGTATTGCTCGCGATTGTTAGCAAAGAGTACAAAAGCTCCCGTGGATGTCAAACTGTGAGAGGGACTGGGAGAGACCCTGGGAACGTAGTTGAAGGTTACGTAGCTGGTGGAATGAGAGTACACAAAAATGGCAAAGTCAAAGTCAGTGGCATTCAGAAACCATGGAAACTAAATTTCTGGCTTTCTAATTTTCGATGGTTTTGGAAAGCCATCCACCCGGCGTTTGTCACTAAGTGAGTCGCACTCTTATCCTCTCGCTACGCAGGCTTCAACTTCGCACTTAGGTTCTCACTCTTCTTAGACTTCGAGCAGTCTCTTATTTTTCTTTACAAAGTTACTGCACGCGAAACCCAAGCACGCGATAGGCGAGCGGCGAAGCCGCAAGCCGCGATAAACAAGGCCGTAAGCCCGAAAAGAAAAAATAAATATCGTATAGTATATAACAATCAATATAGTATAGTATATAATAAATATAGTACAAGTATAGTGGCTACTATACTAAGTAGGAAAGATGAAGCAGACTATTTTTCTCGAAACTTCGTGTGCATATTAAGGACAACAACAACTCGCCTCGTCCCCACTAACTTTTTTGGATTACGGCTTTTTTGGATCACGGCTCCGCCGTCAAAACTTCAATCGCGCCGACACAGTACCGCCAGCTACGCAGGCTATTGACTATCGAGTTCTCTCTTCTGTAAGGGATCATTCATTGTTTATCACCAGGGGGAGGGGAGAATGGGTGAGAAATTGACAAATCTTTTCCCATGAAGCCTCTTAGCAAAACTCCCCTATTCTATTAGGGGAGCATTTAAATCCCCCCCCCTCCCACACACACACTACACAGTTTTACTGTATGTACGAATACCGTTTTTTTGTGAGGATGCAGTGATGTAGCGGTTTAATGGCAGATTGGACTTCAGATCCAAATGTCATTGGCCTGAGGCCATGTCACTGTCATGGTGTTTTTAAAATATCTTATTTGTTTTAAAAAGAAAAGAAACTTCCCCCACCTGGTAGAGGAAATGATTAGTGGTGATCTTCCCTCCTAGGAGGAGTAGCAATCTCAGTTGCTTAAATTATGATACAAAAACAGATGGTTAACACTTTGTTAAAGTAATTTTTTGTATAATTGGGGAAATCAAATAAGGAAATTCTAGTTACAAATCATACTGTGACTGCACCACAATACTGTGCAAGACTGCACTCTAAGAAGAATCATAGGGATCCCAAAGGCTGCAAGCCATAAAATCTGGGGTACCCTGCAGCTCTTATTAGTACACTAAAATATCTTGTTGCTTTTTTTTTTTAAGAATTTGCCTCTTTAAAATTTCAAGGCCACCCTTAATAACAAATACTCTGCCTCAGGACCACCCTCTTTGCTAGGGCTAAAATTTTGAGTCCTCCCATTTTATCACCCATCCCCACCCCTCCATCCGATAAATCATGAGCGGTCCCTAAGTGTTAATCCCAAGAAAAGTGGGAGCTGAACAGGGTTATGGTAACTGGTAGATCCTGGCTTGAATTTTCACTTTACTCTTAGCTAATCTCCTCAAATTCAAGATGCACACTTATTACCATCAAGGTAAATCACTCAAAGCTTTGGGTCCAAAGCACACAATATCATTGTAAAATGTCTGTTGTAAGCTTTTTTTTTGGTTCTAATGATGCAATGCCTGAAGCCTGCAAAGCAAGTTTGTAAGTCAGGTAGACTGCAGTACAGTATTCATCATGCTGAGATTTAACACATATTTACTTGAATAAGGAACTTCTGCAAAGCAGACTAATTAGACATATATTATTCCAAAGCTGTTTAAATCAGGTTTTTATTGTCACAAATCCTTAATTACAGCAAAAAAAATAAGTCCACTGCACTTGTCATCTTGCAAACCAGCATAGAATTGAACTGAGACCAAGAACTTTACACAGTTTTCAGTGATACTTCCTCCACAGAGAATGTGCTTTGAAAAAACAAATAAAATAGAATTTTACACACACAAACAATTTTTAAGTTTCAGGAAGGTGCAAAACAACATGCAAGTGCTGTACAAAGTTTCCCTCACTGACAGAAAGGACTTGAGTTTGTATATTGTATTTTAGGTAGAATCATTTAAGGTCGATGCACTTATGCCACAAAAGGCATTACGCAAGCATCAGGCGAAGGGGAGGGGCATAAACCAGGGCAATTTAACAATTTCAGTTAATCCACAGCAAATGAAATTGATCATTCCCAGAAAAAAGGAGGTCATCTTCCTAAAAAGAAATTTAGGAAAGTACTTCACAGATTGCTGTCGGATATCTTAAAAAGAGAAGATGACTATATTGAGACGCCCTTAATAGTTGAAAAAGTTCGATTAATAGTTTAGTGATTTCTGTATTAAAGTATTTGTTTTGTTTGCTTGTTCAGATTTAATGTCATTAAAATAAAACTGTGATAGAATATTATTTATTGTAACTTAAAATTGTAGTTTTCCTTCCTTTCCTTTCCTATCTTTTTCTTTCAATTTATTTTTCTTTTAACTGGTCCGCCTAGATTAGCAATTGCTATTTTGCGGGCCAGTCTATTGTAACCAATAGTCTTATGAAATAAAGTTGAAGTTGAAGTTGAAGTTGATTACAGCCACCTTAACATAAGAGTAAATGTTTATCTGCTTAGCCTCAGCCATTTAAACATTGAATAGTGCTATCCACCCAATAATTCACTATCCCATGGATAAGTATTAGGAAAACCAATTGCACCATTCACTGGATGGAGATTTATCTGTTAAATAAAATTTATCCACCTTTTTAGCAACTGCATCCTGGTGTCAATCATGGTGTGAAAATCTCCCAACAGGGGATGGCTCTCTCTGCCAACTTCCAAAGAGTGACACACACCACCCCGCCCTCCACCCTAGAACTAACATTGGGGGGTTAAATATACCACAATGGTTACCGTAGTGAAAATATCATCGAAAAAGTGTTTTGTGTTCTTTCAATCTTCATCGCAATTATGTGAAATCACCTACTTTGTCAAATGTAGGAAACTCTCCTTGCCCCACTTGTTCAAAAGGGGGATAAGGCTACTGTTTCTGCCGAGTAGTGATTTATCTGGGCCCGGTTCCTTGAAAGATGGTTAAGTTTAACCCAGGATTAAGCCAAATTTTAAGCAAGGCTTTTTTGTCTAAGAACATGTAACTGAGCTTATGAAATACTGTTGTGCCTTTACGTCGAGAAAAAGAAATAATAACACAAAATTTTACTCTAAGAAATGCACAGAACGGTAAATACAAAAAGTGGAACGAAATTTTAATCCTTGATTAGTGCTAATCGGCCTTTTCAGGAACCAGGCCATAGTGAATAGCGCCATCCAATGTTCAAACTGGGGCCTGGAGTTGAATTCCTAAGAACTTTATCCAATTTCAGGA
>OZ037780.1:26624535-26867035 GCA_964035525.1 Porites cylindrica
TTTTTTTGTCCTAAACAGGGTCAGGGTTTCAAACCCTCCACTGGTCGAGTACAATCCCCCGCCCACCAGGCTCTTCCTTCTGTTTAATGTGGCCAGGTGTTACATGAAGTAATAATTCTAATGCACAAATGTAAATAGTAGTATTATGCTAACAGTTGAAACTGCGTAGAAGGAAACAAACTATTAATCTCGTGCAAATGTTTGCAAAGCAAAGCTTTATTTTGAATTACTTTTGTCACAAGCTGCAATACAATGCTAACAGGAAAGAACTTTTATTGATTTTCTCAATCTTCATTACAGGTTTGCCTAAATTGGTATTTTTTGCAGTAAAGGCAGTATTGCAGTTTATCCAGCTCTTTTTCATCCTCATATGCTGTGGGTCTCATTGCACACATTTTTTAGTCCAGGTATTCAAGCAGTTAGTTTATGGTACAGGTAATAAAAGGTATAGGAAAGACCAAATAAATAAGTGCTCAGACTCTGGCCTGTTTTAAGTCCCCTTTTTTCACTTAAGATCATTTGGATCAAGCGTTTACTATTACAAGCTGCCATCTGGCTGATCTGGGTTTCAACAACGCTGTAGGGGCAGGCATCCAGGTGTAAACCATTGGGGAGAGAGGTTAGAAAAAATGGGGAGACTGTATGTAATAACTTCTTCACAACTCATTTTAAATGAGTTAGTTACTCCAGTAATGCAAATCTCTGATTGGTCGTCAGTCAATATGTTTTAAATCGGGCTTCATAGCATATTTAGCAGACACATGGTAACAAATATGAAAATGGCTTTTGCAAATCTATTGTGAGAAAACACCTTTGCTTGGAAGTGGAGTTTCCAAGCGAAAACAAGAAGGAATGGTCAGAATTTGCTAGAGGGCAGGAAGGAGTAGATTTGCTTTGCCTTGCAATTGCATGTACAATACTGTGTACGTTACAGCTGTGTACATTACAGCATATTCACTCAGTAATGCCTGATGATTTTGACCTTTATTAATAAAGACCAGCAAGAAGCTAGGAATGCTGACAACTCAGCCAGCCATCCGTTGCATCTTAAATAAATTATAGATTTTCAGTTGAAAATTAATCTATTGTTTTTTAATTTCAAAATCACACCATAAAATTTGGTATGTATTACCTCTATGGGGAATATGTCAAAATTTTGATTTTTACGTTACAGTTGTAAATACAATGAGCATACCATAAATCCCCTATTAAGCCCCTTGGGGGCTTATTTATTTCAAGTAAGTTTGAAGGGGGTGGCTTTATTTAATTTAGCGAAGATGATGGTATCAATTCTCCACTAAAGCTAAAAGTAAAGTGGAAAAGCTCAGGCTCGTGAAGTTGGATGTCATGCAGCCAGGAGAGATGAGAAACAAATCCGAATCCAGCATGCGAATAAATCATACCAGATTGCGGATCAGTTCACATGAAGTGTTAAAGTCTACCATTTAAGAATAAGGGGGAGGGAAGAGGGGACCTTAAAAGAGGGGGGGGGGGGGGGGGGCTCAATAGAGGATTTATGGTAATTCTTTATCTCATACTTCTCATACTCAGCCTCATCCAATAACTGCTGATTGTTTCATTAATAGAATCCTCCAGCTATTCCATCACTTGCTGCCGTCTGTTTTGTAAGCATGTTATGTGGTAGCAAGTTCATTATTGATTGGCACAATTATGGCTTTACAATTTTGGCCCTCGGAGTGAAAAAAGATGGACATCCTTTGGTGAAGATTGCCAGATGGTAGGTTTCTTTTCTGGGGCCTTATGACCCAAACAATTGACAATGTCGAATCGGAGATTAAGTTCTTCCTGACGATAACTAAAGGGGCTGTGTTACATTTTCCTAGTTCATTTGGTTAATTTTGCCAATAACGTGTCTTTATATGATAAGGAAAATATTAACATTAGTGAGGAATCACAGCTTTGTTTGTAAGAAATATCTCTCACAAAGCATCATAAGTCAAGCGTTAAAAACCACAGAAATGGATCTGGAAAAACTGTTAGGCTAACAAGTTTTCAAAAATGACAACTGCAATCTGTTTTAATCTTCTCCAAGTTTTTCCATCCGTGCCCTCTTTTGTATACACTGTATGTTACCTTCTTTTATTGTCTCAGGCCATTATTCTTATGGTTGCAGCTCTGGCTGTTTGAATTTTGATAAATTTTGTGACATGGCTCCTTTAACCCTTTAAGTCCCAATAGTTACCAACAGCAATTTTCTCCTAACAATATCCATACATTATCATGAGATTAGGTTATGAGAAATTATTAATAAAATGATCACCTAAGAGAAAATACTTTGATCTTTTATCAAATTCTCTGAACTAATTCTTAAAAGAAATGTATAAAGATCAGTTTGGAGAATTTGTATGTGGATATTGGGGCTTAAAGGGTTAAAGCTAAGATGTCAAGGGAGAGTATTTTTCAATATCTTGTAGGTATGAGTTCTTCTTTGGAAGCATGTCCTCACATAATTTATGTGTCACTCAAGCAATGCAGAAGGATTTGTGGGATCACAGAGGAATTAGGTTTGTAAACAATGATTAACAGACAGTACATTTAATTATTGGTTTCATGAGAAATAGTTCATTTTGTCTCCAAAAAACAGCCAAACATTGAGAATTAAGGGGATCTGCAGTCATTAGTAATTTGATGGCACAACAAGCACAAGATCCAAGCGTACCATAAATATGAAAATTACAGTCAACAGATCTCAACAATCACAGGCTATGGTGCGTGGCCCCCTTAGATTAAAGAAAAACTGAGACTTGAGAAAAAATATTTTTGAGTGGACCCCCTTTCTTCAAGGATTTGATCCAATACTGACTCTCAACCTCTGCTTTCGTAGATTTTGGTATTTTAATTGGCAGTTTTAGCGACTTTTAGCAGAAAATAGTTTCATTCATTTTTGTTAGATGAATGAGCCAATGAGAGCATGCATATTTTTCGGAGAAAACCAGATAACAATAATATTTTGCATTTGTGTTCGAGTGGTTAATTCTATTGAGGCTAAAGGTAAAGGTTTTGCATTGTCAAAGTTGTACTTTGCAATAATAAGCTAAACAGTTTTGTAGCATCTTGATAGAATGTAATTTATGTACATAACAGTATCTAGTGACTGGTTTTGTTTTGCACACTCTCAGTTTTTTTATTGATGTCTTTCAGTAGATTGACAACTTCCTTTTAGCTCTTCAAGTTAAAAAAAAATACTTACAATGCATGTACAGCTGTGTACCATACTTGTTTCCAGGGCAGTCACACTTTATGACAGACCTCCATTATGTTTTCAAGCAGTGGATCTTACTTCACAGCATGAGGTGACTTATTCTTGTTTCTCTGTTAATAAAATAAATATTGTACAACATTGTGTGCCTTTCATTCTTTTGCTTTTGTTTTTATTGCATGGTAAATTTAGTATTTCCCATAGTTCTGTTACAATACAATACAATACAATGTTCTTTATTTTGAGAGGGTAGATATACATGATTAACCCAGTTAAGAGTTTTCTAACACATGGCCCTCTAAAATAATATCTTGTAGGTATGAGTTGTGTTCTGTTGACGGTATGTTGCTCTTAGTGCAGAAAATGAAAATGGGTACAAAAAGAGTGGTTGGAATATTGATATATTGATTTTAGAAACACGCTTGTAAGCCATCTAAAATTTGGGGAAGAAACCTTAGAAACACCGGTGATATACACTAATAACATACACGATTTAAATCAAGAGGTAAAACAATGCAATAATTATTATTATTTTGGGTAATCAGGTTACATTATTCTTGGAAGGTAATATCATCAATTCAACATTTCTATTTTTGTAGCTTTTTGAAAAACTATCAAAAGAGTATGAAGTTTTCAGTGCATTGGAAAGGTAATAACTTTTATGTGGCCTTTTAATGTAGTAAGAACTTTTCGAGTGACCTTCCCATTTATCTGAATAAGGACGCTTTCACATTATGTTTTAGTATTGTAAGTGTTAAGTTAACATTATTTTTATCCCATTTGAAGCCCATCAGAATACAAGGAAAATGTTGCTTCCATGACAGCATTTACACTCCAGCTCAAAGATGGGAGAGTTCTCAACAGACAGCACCGATCTGCTCTATTGGTCAGCAGTACTAGCTGGACAGGTAGCACCTACTTTCTTCCTTTTGAAACAGGAAAACATGTAGATACCAGTATGGCCATAGCAGATCAATCTTGTCTTTGTCTCCTAGCCCTAATTCATTAATAATTAGGGCTAGTAGACAAAGGAAATAAAAAATCAACATAGATTACAAAATTTTAACCTGTAACATATGACACACCACCTTATACCATTACTTCATAGTAAGACATCACACAAAACAAATGTTTTTTTTTTCATTTTATCACATGCCTTTGTTTTTAATTTTACAGAAGATGAAGACTTTTCCATTCTTTTGGATGCCCTTGAAGGTGAGAATTCTTCCTTAAATTTTCCTGTTTCTTCTGGTAGAACTCGTGAGATGGAATATGAACCTGTTACTTAATACTGGGACTTGTCGCTAATTTCTATTCATAATCTCTTGTTTTGTTAAATTTCAACAGCCTATGAGAAGTTTATCACTGAAAATAAGGAAAACCTTCCCTCGTTAGTTTGTGCAATAACTGGTGAGTTTTAAGCTTATGTCAAACCGTTTAGACAATTTTTTTTATGTTAAAACATTTAATGAAATACAAATCTGCTTATACATGTATTGTTGTTTCCTTTCTCAGGCAAAGGACCTTTAAAGAAATATTACCAAAACATAATTATTAATGAAAAGGATTTTAAACATGTGAGAATATGTACTCCATGGCTGGAGCCAGAGGATTATCCAAGACTGCTTGGTAGGCCATTTACTATATAACAATTTTTTGAAAGCTGACCTTTAAAGTTGTTGTGTGTCACAAGACACAAGGTTCTCATTGTTCAGAATGTCAGATGTAAACCCAAAATATCCGAAGATGCTGAAGATTATTTCCGAAGGCGTCGGAAGATATCTATAGACGTTTATCAGATTTTTGAGTCATTCTCCCTTTTTTGGCTCTTCAGTGTCTCCAACATCTCGCACAGCAACTGGAAGTCAAGAAGGCTCATGTGCTTGGACTTCTGTTTTCTGAGGATAAAAAGTGATGGGGTTAAATAACAGTCTTTGACGGAAGCAAACCAAGGAAGTTTAAACACAAAGTTCAAAAATAAGTTCTTGTAGTTCATTTTGACGTACATTTAGTTTCTCGGGCTGTGCAAGCTAAACGCAAAAGTTTAGGCGAAAGCAAATGGGAAAAGGAAGTGGTTTGCTTTGTTTAGCGCTCCCGTTAACTGTTACTTTCATTTTTCACAGTAACGCTTGCTAGTCAGGCTTGAATCAAAGGATAGCTGAGGTTGTGTCCACCAAGTTAACCAACTAGGAGTCATTTTCAAAAAACCCAGAAATTCTAATTTGTTTGAAGCCAATTAGTTAGCAAAATGTCCCATAAAAACAGAAATAAATAAACAAATAAATGATGATAATAATAATAATAATAATAATAATGATAATAATAATAATAATAATAACAATTTCAGGTTCAGCTGATCTTGGTATGTGTCTTCATAAATCATCATCAGGACTTGATTTACCGATGAAGGTCAGTCTACTAAGAGCTTCACCACCTTCGTTCTATGCTTCGTGATCCCTGCACTTGAGGAGGGTTAGATTGCTCCATACCTGAAGAAACTTCACCCCATGCTTTAAGTCAGTGATGGAGTTAAACAATTATTGTTTAACCGTCATAATGTACTCATGGCCATCAACCCGAAAGGGGGAATTCGGGCGCTACCAGCTGAATGGCAACCTCGTGCGCCCAAATTCCCAATTCAAACCAGGGTTGCCCTCCTATGTATGGCTTATACGGAGATGTGCCGTCATGTGTAGCTTACTGAAAACAGGATCCCAAATTCGGATAATTCACCTTTTTCTCGTCTAGCCTGCGAGCAAGTTCTCCATTCGCGGGAATTACGAGAAGTCACGCGAGAGCCGCACACAAAACAACAACGGCAACTTTGTTTGTACCCAACGGTATACTATAATGATTAATAAAACAAATTAACAAAAATATAGAGGAGTACAGGTTGCCCCAGATAACCATAGGAGCTAAAGAAAATGGGCAGCAATAAAGAGCAGCTGAAAGGAGACGTGAGTACGATGGGCCGCTCGTCCTCGCTCGCGCGTTAGCTCGCGCGCCCTCTCGCTTGCTCGCAGGCTATTTCTTGTCTCGAACAAGTTCAGAGACGTGGAGAATACCACCGCCTGGAAGCGGACGGTACATGGGAGTCGTAATTAAGAGTGCATACATGTATATTGTTCTTATCAGGTGGTTGACATGTTTGGATGTGGCCTACCAGTATGTGCTATACATTTTGATTGGTAAGAGTGCGGACTAACATTTCATTTTTCGTTATGTCACTACCTAACGAACCATGATGGTTTATGGGAATTAAGGAAAGGATTTTTGAGGAAGTCATCCAGGATGAAACCTCGTTTCTGTCTTTTGCATCTCATTAGCGTTCGACCTTGGACATAGCTGTTTTCTTCTCTTTTTCTTTTAGCTTACATGAGTTAGTGAAACATGAAGAAAATGGACTGATATTCCATGACAGCTTAGAGCTCGCTCAACAACTGAAGGTATGTTTCATGAATCTGGCACCATCTGTTACAGTCTTTTTGCCTACAGTAGCATAACTGAACTTCCAATAGACCGTTGCACCAAAGCGAGCGAAGATATTGCTTCCACAAAGTCGGAAAATTTTACAGGCGTTTGTATGGTGAGGGCTAGCCTGCGTATAGCAAGCGTTTCCGTTTGGTTTCGGAGCAAAAAGAGCTCTTGGAAAGGGACTTTCGATTTTGACCGCGGGAGAAATGAAACGAGAACCAAACCTCCCCGCTCTTTTACTTGCGCCATTTTACGCGCGGCGTTTGACTCTTGTTCCTTATTCTTTGCTCCTAAACCGCACAGAAACGCTTGCTACGCAGGCTAGGTGAGGACAAGAGCTTGCCCCCTACCAAACAAAGTCCTTGCAGCCGTTTTGACGGATTTTTGCTAACTAGTCCCGTCAACAATTAAAAAAACCGTACGGTGGAAGGGTCTTTTGACTAACTAAAGTCATTTATAGAGTGTAGACTCCTCTTGGGGTGGGGGGATACTTCCTTATGAGATGCTAATGGGGATGTGCTGCTGGATGGGGTCGCATTTTCACGACCGGATTGACTATAATGGGGTCGCATTTTCAATAGAGTTACTAGAATGGGGTCACACATTTTCGGATTTTTGGGGGTAAGGCAGTTCTTCATATTTACGGTTAGCAAACGTACCAGAATGTTTGTATTGCAGAAGAAAAGTAAGGTGTTCTTCATTCAATCTAAAAAAAAATGGGTCAATTCATAAAAATAGAAAATGACTAAGTTGGGATCGCGAAAATCACATATTTGCCCAAATGTGACTAAGATGGGGTCTATAATTGGCCACAGAATAGACCGTGATAAAGGGATAGGGGCTCTGAGAGGCCAGCGGCACATACCCAGCAAAAATTAACCCAAGTACCTTCCCCCCCCCCCCCCCCCCCGGGTCTCCTCTACCACCCTAAGAGCCTGCCTTAGCATAATTTAACAAATTTTATCTGTTGGTCAGTTGATGTGTGTATGCCGAGTTTCGTTAGTAACTATATAGGTGTCCCCTTTGTCGAGGGGTTTCCCTTGGTTAGTTTCAGTTTGTTATGTTTTTGAATCACTGAAATAAGGTTATGTATCCATCTTTTGTTGTTCTTTAAGCTTTTATTCTGATTATTCTTTTGACATTATAGCAAAACCTACCTATATGCTCTTCAGTATAGGCCATATATTAATAATTGCTCTTAACAGTATGAGTCTTTTCAGTCGCTTACGTGGTCTTCATTTTCTTTGACAGAAACTTTTCAAAGGGTTTCCTTTGAGCAAACCTTTACTCTCAAGTTACAAAGAAAATCTTGCAAGTTTTCAAAGGACTCGATGGGATGCGAGCTGGAATAAGATTGTCCTCCCTCTACTAAAGGACATTTGACAGTGCTTGTGCGTTTCATAGAAATGTTTGAAATGGCAGCTGACGAGTAAATCAGGAAACATTTACAAATGAAATGTCGTCAAGGAGATTTGTCATAGGCAATGAAAAACTCTGCTGGAATTGTCTCATCAGATTATGTCACTGTTATGTTGCATCCAGAAAAGGTTATGGTTTTTCATCGTGGTCTAAAGTTAAATGATAAAGAGGATTGTCGTTAGTTCATCTCACGACGTAATCACTTTAAGTGTAAGATCTCGAAGCGTCGAATGCTTACTCTTAGTCTTCGCACCACAATAATTTGTATCACATGACCAGCTGTGATTGGTTCATTGGATCCTCTCTTTTACGGCAGACGCTGAATTTATCCACTTATGTTCTTTGGCGTTAGTCTGTTGGAGACACAACCGACCCAACCTCTCTCTCGTCCTCTCTCGCACGAGAGACCTTGGCAACGAGGAGTTTGAGACTAACATCTTGAAGGGCCCTCCTCAACACCTAAATGACCGTCTTTTGGACTCCTCTCGGGTGGAGCCTTCCGGCATGGACCATATTAATGGTCAGACCTACTGGCCCCACTGGATCAGATAAATGGACGTTATTTGCTCTTTGTGGTTAATGTACTAATTTACGATGTGATAATTGCAAAATGTGTTATTAGAACCTAAGAACTACTGAACTTAACAAAATTAAAGACGCTTTTTAGTTAGCCCCCAGCCTTTTGGTTTCTAGTTTATACACAGGTTAAAGGTATATGCAAAGAATCAATTTAACTCATTTAAGATGTGAAAGCAAAGAAAGATATTCAATAATTAGGAGATTTCAGGTGCAAAGGGAGGTCTTTTTTAATCTTTCCAAAGATCAATTACCATGAATGAAATTCCCTGACTTTGGACAGCGTCTTTGGTCGATTTAACTTGCTTCGTCGTTTTTATTAGAGAGGTAATCTGCTGATTTACCCAGTTCGATTCTTTTTTTTTTTAGCGAAATCTTTACTTTTAAGATTGATTGGAGGAAGCTCTTTTCTGATAAGTTCTTTTACCTGCACTTAAGGTGCCTGAGTAACCATAGCGCCAGTTTTAGCGGAGTAGCCTCTGTTTTAAAACGAGGGTAAGTGCAAATCCCTCGATATTGTTATTTTTTTTATTTTCATGCCCTGATTTTCATGCAAATAAACACCTTTTTGGAACAATGTGTTGCTCTCGGCCACATTTTGAAAGTGGTGGTTTTTGGAACTTGGAAATGGCCTCCTTCTTCATTCCGTCCCGTGGGGATCAGTGGGCTTTTATATAGACCACTTAATTCTAAACGTCCTCTGGGGACTTATCACTTGGTCTTGCGACAACGGTAATAACCCCATCGTTTTTTTTTTTGTGACAAATTAATTAAAGATCATGGTCCTCAACGACCTCAAGAATCACTGCTCATCGGTTTCCTGCCGTGGTTTTGCATGTCTAAATAAATTCTTGCTCACACTTCCAGTGGAAACTAAATCAGTAAAAACTATGCAAGTAGCTAAACTCTTTTAACCGTCTTTTAACGAAGGTGTTCCAAAAACACGAAGATGAAAGACCAATAAGAGGAAAAAGACAAGAAACTGAAAAAAATAATAATAAAAAGGAAAGAGGAAAGGAGCCAGCTGAAAGAGCCTACCCCACTAAGCGCATCATTTTGGCAGATCTGAAAGCCAGTCAGAGAAAAACGTTCTTATGTTTCCAGTGCGGAAATGATTGTTCTTGAATGATGGCCACTGAAAAACTGAGACAAAGCAGTTAATCGAAAGTTGAACAAGGACTCGAATTTTATTTTTCCGGCAAGGATCAGCGAAACAGCTAGCCGGACGGGGAAACGCACGTTAATGTGGTAACTGTGAATCTGAGAACTATGTTTGTTTGCGGAAGCGAGTAAAAATATATCCTTGTTTACGAAAGTAAAAATATGTCACTGGACTGAAAAGCGAGCAGGACAGTTGTACTCTATGAGTGTGTGCGGTTGCCGTGGAGTCCAACTGTACGGTCACAAATTCAATTCATTGTCGCCTGGGCGAAAGTCTAATAAAAACTACAGTTACTTGTTTGGACAAGTGATGTGAACGAATCGCGTACGCTGCGGAATATGATTGGCTACAACAAAGAGAGTAGCACACCTACATGTATGTTAAAGGAAAGACGTGGCCGACGACACAATCAATACTAAAACTCATGGTAATAAGCGTAGAACAAAAGGATTTATTTATTAATAGAGGATTTTTTGCAGCACTGTTTTTAAGGGAATCTAAGGCTTTGTAATATGGAGTCTGTTGGGCACCCATTAGCGGCTTTCATTTGAAAATTTCTGGATTTGCATTCAAAGATTTTTGTGAAAAAAATTGTCTAAATATACTCGCGTGTGTGATACCAAAATTTGCAGCAGTTTTTCGCGCGTGGAACGAGAAGGAATAGGGACGGTGGGTACATAAAAGAAAGCACGATCATTTTTATCAATTTTAAAATGAAAATCAAAATTAAAATTAATCGCACGATAAGTTATTCAGATCGTGTGTAATAAGAATACACGTCGTGAGATAGACGCTTAGCGATTGTAAACTAAATATTGATTTTGACTTCTTGCCGGCGCAAAGAAAAGTTTTATTAAGGTCCCTATGAACTCCCTTGAACATGAATAGTATGATGATTTCGTGACTTCGCTTGGATAAAATTGGAGACGTGCCCTTACTGATTGGATCGAACCAGTAGTCAGCAGCGCCATCTGTCGACACTTGAAATGACTTTACAAACCGTCTGGCTCACGAGACATCATCATATCTCAGCGCGTGTAAATGTGCTCATGCGAAAAATGAAAGAAAACGCGAAGCGGGCGTTGCCTCCACGCGGAAATATAAGCATTTCCAGGTTTTGAGCGCTTAAACAAAGGCTTAAAGGATTGATAACCAGTAATTTTGGATAAAAACAATATACCACAGGATTGTCTCGAAGTCTAATGACAGAGAAGAATTTTATACCGACCACATGTTGACAGCTATTAATGATGAATGACGGGCCACGACATGGCTTTTTTCCAATGAAGATGATAGAAGGCGGTCCTCTTGTTCGTTTCCTGAAGGCGCGGATGCTAGGCAATTCAAATAGCTACACTCTCCAGTAATCGCACGCCTTGCCAATTGCACGCCTGGGCGTCATTGATCTCGCTCACTGAATTTCTCAAGCGTTGAAAAAAAAGTTTTTAGCGACGTTTTACCGATTTTATACTCGGAATTAGTCAGACGCGCGCAAACGACATGGCTACCAAAACGTTCAGATGGAATTTTGGGCTATTCAACGAAGCCTCGAAAAGATATCTCACGCTTGAGACCTTCGGGTTCAAGTTAAACGTGGACGGGACTGCGCTGAAGAAGAAACAAATGTGGACACTGGAGCAGGAAGAAGGTAGCAATATTTGTTATTTTCGAAGCCACCTCAACAGATATCTGTCGGCAGATCGGAGAGGCAACATGAAATGCGAGGACGAAGAGCGAGTCGAGGAAGCGAAATTCACTGTCGAGACACAGCCCAGCGGAAAGTGGGCCATAAAAAGCGTATATGGGGCATACTTCGGTGGAACTGGTGATCAGCTTAAATGTGTGGCGAAACCCGGCGCTTCAGAGTTATGGTGTATTCAGCTTGCGATGCACCCACACATCAACCTGATGAGCTCGCGAAGAACGCGCTTCGCTCATCTCAACACCAAGACGGACACGCTCGAAGCCACCGAGATTATACCTTGGGGAGCGGACGCCACGATCACTCTGGAGTTCGACGAAAAAGAGGGGAAATACGCGATCGCAGCGAGCAACAAAAAGTATCTGACGAACGATGGCTCGCTTGTAGAGGATGCCAGTAAGAAGAGTTTGTTCACCATTGAATTCCATGAGGGGGAGGTGGCTTTCAGAACCGACAAGGGTACTTACCTCGCTCCCGTGGGAACAGGAAAGATTCATGCCGGCAAAAACACCACCGTCGGAAAAGACGAACTGTTTGACGTCCAAGATAGCCCACCGCAAGTTTCATTCATTGGACCGAAACCAGGCAGGCGACTGTCAATTCACCAAGGTACGACTGTACAATATTCTGTTGTGTTAGTTTGTGTTTTGTTTCCCACTGGGTTAGTTCCGTTGTATTTATTCTATATAAACGAAGCCTTACCCCTGTCTATGAATCATTGACATTAACAAGCTCGTTCCGATTTCATTCATAAAAATGCAAATTTTTCTGTGTTTACAAGCCAATCTGCAGGTTTGAAGATGCTTTTGTGTGTCCGTTCTTCATCTTGTTTGTTGTTGACGGTGATTTGAATTGTTAACAAAAATGGCTTTGCACTCGATAAACTTGACCACGTGTGGGTAGAATGTAGCGAGTCTAAAATGTTGCAGTTACAGCAATCACTTCTGCGACGGCAATTATTTGGGCGAAAAAAACAAAACAAAACAAAAGTCATGTTTATGATGAATTTCAAAGAGATTAGACGTCCTGGTTGATTCCACGCGGCGAGAAGTTGAAAGCAACTGTGTACATAACAATAATTATTATGCCAGTGACTCTATAATAACAATAGAACAAAAAAAAACCGATCTTATTATATGACCAACAGTTCTGTAAATTCAGCAAATCGCCGATTAAAATTACTCACGCGTAAAAATATGCGTGAAAAGTGTTCATAACTTCTTTCTTTGAAGGATTTTTTCAGCTGCTGGGGTCAACGAAGAAAAATTGTTGAAAACTTCTGTGTCGTGCATTTATCTTGAATCTAAGGAATTTATTCGAATCGTGATCGCTGTTGCAGTGTTGATCGATAGATCTTTTTCGCCTCGAATCTCGAGTGTACAGAACGTGCCAGTATGGAGACACATACTAATCCATATCCCCTTGTGATCATAGTGCTACAATTTTGCCTTTCTAATCCAGCCATGATGTCACGCAACAAAGGCAGTGTATCGAGTTAAATAATGCTTATTGTCATTCTCATTGTCATTTTTGCTGTCCTTGTTCGTTTCTGAAAATAGAAAACCAATAGAAAATTTACGCTCTGAGTCTCTTTGACAGACAACTCGCCTAAATTGGCTGATTTTTAATTTCTCATTACTTATCGTGGAAACAATTCTACTGGAACCTGTACAGAGAAAATGCATTTTGAACAGTCTGCTTTCCTCCAAAATGCAAGAGCTCGGATATGTCATTATTTGAAGGAGTAAGGCTCTTTGTTGTAGAAGCATTCAAGAGTGTAAAGATAACAATGCCAATTTTGTCTATGATGAAAAAATAATCTTTTTGTTTTTGCATTCTTGGCTGTGATTTTCTTTCCATTCCTTTTACCTTAAAAGGTAATATATGTAGCTGATAAGCTTATTGTTTTTAATTAGTCAAGGATATGGGCATGCAAAATATGATTATATTTCTTTTGTGTACCTCTGACAAGTTTCAATAAATTATTGAGATAAATAAAACTTCATCCATAAAGACAATATTGTAATTGCTGCATATTTTAAAATGAAGATTTCAAGTTTGTTTAGAATGAAAGTGAATGAATGCCAAAAATAAAAATTCATCTGTGAGTTGTGAGCCAACCATTAGTTAGGCTGATAATACAAAAAAAATAACAGCTGACTACATAAATAATATGTTCATGCACTTCTGTGGCTGCCTAAGGGCATAAGATACTGGTCTAGGGTATTATGAATTTTTAGAATAATATATTTCAAGACAAAAATGATTAGAAGACCAAATCACCTTCCCTTACAATGTAGTTTATTCAATTAAGAATAGTTTTTGTCCCTTTGAACAATATCAAGATAAATATGACAATTTTTTTTTGAATTTATTCTGTAAGATATTCATTTGACCATTTGCTTACTTTGATCAATTTGCTTGTTTAATTTCCCTGTTGCCAAAGCTCTTTCACTATAACTGTCATGTAAAGAAGAAAAAAATATATAGAAAATTATCTGACCAACTTTTAACATTACAAAGTGGCTCTGAGGGTATATGCGTTTGCTGTTCAAGCCCTTTTTTTTAAGTTACTGAAGTTTATTCAGGGGATGATCGATCAGTATTGGTTTCAATCTTTTTTCTTTTACATAGTTTGGTTTTCAATTTTTTCAAGAGGTAACATTTTTTTTTCTGGTTTCAATCAACCTGTTTTTGTTTCTGGTTTTGCTGTTTTGGTCCAATTGTGAAAAGTCACAATTTCAGCAAAGTTTAAAATCGGTTATAGTAACAACAGCTACAGGTTCATTCGAAAACAAGAGAGCTGGAAATTCTGAAGTTGCCCTACATGTATTTAGAATATTTAAGTCTGCTGGTTACTGTTTTGTTGTTTGTGGGGTGGGGGGGGGGGGGGGGGGATTGTGATTTTTTGGTTTATGAACCCATGTAATGGACAGGGTTGATAGAGTTCATTTTCAGTTTTCAGTGTGAACTATGGTATTCAGAGATATGATGCCAGAAGGCCTTTCTCTTGTCAGAACGAATCACTGTCTTAATCCAGTGGTTAAAACTTGTATGTTTTAGATTTGATCTTGTTAGTTAACCCATACCATTCCTTCTTTTTAGGCATGGATGTAATTCTTGATCGCCGTGGTGAACTTGAAGACACAGAGATCTTCCAGTTGGAATTTGACAAATCAAGCAAGAAAGTAGCAGTTCGTGGCTCAACTGGAAAGTACTGGGTTTTGGGTGACAAGGGCATGACAGCATCAGCCGACAAGCCTGGACCTAACTCCTGGTTTGAGCTTGAATGGCATGGCAAACAGATTGTATTCAAATCCCACACTGGCAAGTACATTACAGGCAAAGACAATGGTCATCTTATTGAAGGTGGTGATGAGATTGACGAGGAGAGAGGATATCACATTCCAGAGCTTGTCAATAGGCCAATGCTGGTTCTCCGTGGTGATTTTGGTTTTGTCCGTGTTGGAGTCAAAGATAAAATTGAGAGCAATCAGTCAAAATATGATGTCTTCCATATGAAATGCGACAAAGGAATGTATAAGATCAGCACTGATTCAGGAAAATTCTGGTGTAATGATGAGAAGTTTAACATCACCCTGTCAGCTGATGAAAGTGGTGCCAGCGAGTATAATATTGAACTTCCTCAGTACAACAGAATAGCGATTAAGGCTGCCAATGGTTGCTACATCCAGGGTCACCAGAATGGATCGTTTGCAGCCACAGCGAAAGAAATTGGAAAAGCTGCTTTATGGGAATACTAATTAACAGGAGTGGAAATGCATTTATTTCACATTTTGGCAATATTTTTGAAAACAGCAATTCAAACTAATATTAAATTTCTAAAAAATAAAAAGCAGTGTAAGGAAACCTTTTCATGTACTCATGGCTGCAAATAGTTTCTTATTTAGTTGGACAAGCCAGAAAAATCCATGAGCATAACTTGTTGAATTTCTTGATCTACAAGGCAAGTCTGTGGTTTCAAAGTGATGGTCTCCAGTATTTGATCTGTCCTAGGCTTGATTACCAGCTGCTGTTTGGGAAATGAGCCTGCACTATCAGAAAGTCCAATCATTATGCCCAACTGCATGTAGGAGTTTGCAGAAAATTGTAGTCAGACATTGCTTGATGACTGGCTGTTATTTGCAGCAATGGGTACCAGTCTAAACATATTTTTAATGAGTAACTTGTTACAAACTGTTTATGTAATCAACAAGATGGTAATTATATTGAGCCTGTGCATTACTTTATAATAAGGTTAGTTATTTTTTCTTGGGACAAGATTATTTCAAGAGTCCATAGTTAACCTGTGCACTTTCACTCAGATTTATTTGCTATCCATAATTTGAAATTAGATTTACTATTTTATAAAATTTATTTGTCAAATTCAAACTTAAGCACTATTTCAGCACTAATAAACTAGTGTAGATCAAAGCAATGAATTTCTACTTGAAGGATTAAACTTCTCTTTCTACAAAGTATTCTGCAAAGATTAAAACCAAGAATTTTTTCCTGAGGAAATTATATTAAAAATTTGAAAATAATTATTTTCCCTCAACACTCCCAAAAAAATTTAAAAAAGTAAAACAAACAAATCCTTCATGAGTGAGTTGCTGAAAAGATGCTGAATATGCCCGAGTTAAGTGGCCAGCAATTGCTGTGTTTTTTTTTGTGTTGTTACTCCCACTGATATAAGCATTAACTGTTCATGCCACAGCCAGTGTTATGATCATTTTTGGGGAAAAAGAAATTAATTTTTGTGAGTGATTCTTGTGCCTTAAATGTGCAGAAGAGTGGCATGTTAACTTATTTGTTTGACTAGAATAAAATCACTCCCATTTATATTTGTTTAGTGACCAGAGAGTACTTGAGTGGGAGGAATATGAATAATACATAAGTTTTTTAAAAAACTCTGTCAAGTTTGTAACCATAGGTGACAACTGCTCTTCCAAAAATTAGTACATGTAAGTGAGGCTGTATGAGATGGCTGGGAAAATATAAGACAGCAATATGTATTATTTGCATAACTCTGAGTTGTCATTCATTGGTAGTTGCCAGGTCTGGGAGAGGGTGTTTTATGTTCTTGTGGTTTTGTGCATACCCCTTAATAACCAAGAGTGAGGTTGTTAGAGGGAAATCTCAGACAGAGGTCAATACATCAAGGCCTATGTCTAAGATTTCCCTGTATTATGACCGAACGGGTGAGGTTATTAAAGTTATTTATTTTATGGCCTTTTCAGCGCTATTAGTATAAAATAGCGGAAGTAATTGAGTCAACGATCAACTAAAACCAACAACTGGTCAGCGGGTAACTTTAAAAAAATGTCACCTCAATGAGTTGCACACTTGAGACCACGACACAGTCATGTGATAATGGTCAGCGGATACCCTTTTATGGACAGCTGTCAATTAACCATAACATAGATGCCCACTTTCAAGTGAAACACAGCTTGTATATGCCTTGGACACTTAGAGCATAATGCCCAGTCATTACAAGGAAAGCTTGCCCGCAGCCAATCAGAGAGCATGTACTAATGTGGCCATATTGTAATGAACCATAATGTTCCAAGCAAGCTCCCTTGCTCTAACTTACTGAGGAAGTTTGAGGGACATACCTTGCACTACTTCAGAATCAAGCTTAGTGCAGTGTTCCCCTCTTTTTAATGTTACTTTAATCCAGTTTTTCAAACTGTGTGGAGCCTGCTATCTTGTACTTTTACAACCTCGTTCCCTGGTTCTCTCTTCTACCCCTCTCTTGCTCCGCAGGCACGGGTGGGAGAGATCCCTGGAAACAAGGTTGGTACTTTTGTTGAAGTTGTTGTGGTGCAACAATGTTGTTGTAGTGCTGGTTCTTTCCCTCCCTGACTCCCCCCAACCGGGTACCGACATGCCAAGCTCCTTTTTTAGGGTTTTACTGAAAAAAATTTTCTATCTCTGTGCTCCAGTTTAACCAGCAGCTAAAATCAGTAGGGCAATTTCTGTATTTAAACACCTTATTTTCAGACTTTTGAAAACTATAAAAAACTATAATTTGTGTCGTTACCAACTGTTTAGGAGTCAGCATTAAAGCGATGACTCAAGTGATATTCCATAAGTAGCTACAGTATTTGATATGTCATTTGTTTGTGTCAAACTTCAATGTGATTTGGTTATGACATAACAGCTATAACACAGGCAACAACCTTCGTTTGAAATACTGAAGTCATTCACTTTCATTTCACAAAGAAGACACCACACTCATCGCCGCAAATAGAACCTTGTTTTCAAGTGCAGCAGTATTTTTTTAAAGGAGTGTTACAGTGGATACGTGTCTGTAATGAAAAAAATCTTCAAACGTATTGACGCGAGGACACCTTAGATTTTAGGCAGGTTATTTTCAATCTGTTTGTTTGACTTTGGGGGTGTTTGTTCAACTTTTTGGTATAAGTGCAAAAAAATTAAAGTAGCCTCGATGCTCGCTTCGCGCCTTTTTTTTGACGTGTTCTACTTTGCTTTGTGAGAAATCTAAAGGTCCTCAATAGCGTAGCATAACCACGTTTATCCGCTAGGAAATAAATCTTTAACGCCATACAAAGCATTAAGATAAAAAACTTCAGCTGAGCGTGAGTTAATTAAATTCTGCCGATAGCGGTGAATATGAGGCTAAACGTGAGACGCCAAAAATGCATGAAAAGAAATATTCTAGTACGAGTAAACTGGTAAAGTTAGTTTTCTGTCTTTTTAATGTGATAAACGAGCAAGGCTTACCTTTAAACAATGACTAGAGTGACTTTTTCAATCATACACGCTGACTGTCCTCCTAAACGTGCAAAATTTCCTGGACGACCATTCGCGCCTCCAAATCTCATTTTAAAACATTCTCGACCTCAGTACTTACGGGTTTGGGAATGGGCGCGTATCTCTTGAAGTCTCTCCTCTACAGAAGAGCTCTAGGTCAAGATTGATTTTAAAATATTGCCGGTTACTCGAAAGTCCCGAAAAGTTGATTTAGGTTTATATACAAAAGGCATAGGGCCCGAGGCTCTGGTGACGAAAATACCATTGGGTAGTTTAGAAAACGAAAGTATCGTGACTTGTTTACTGGGGATTCTCTCCCTCATTTGTGTTTTATTAAAGGGTCACTTACATGCTTTGGGCCTTTAACGTCTCCTACGCAGAAAAACTAGTTATTCTAGGAAATTTATGTTAAGACCTAAACTGTACAGCAGCAAAATAGAATTTCAACAGAAACAATGCGAATAGGCCTGTCCAGCCAATCACAGAGCGTGAAAAAGAGGTGCGAAGCGGCACACGAGTGTAAACGACTCACCGATCAACTTTCTCCCCGGTCAGTCCGGCGCTCAACCAGCCGGGAGCCCTAAATGGCAAGCCATAACTCACTCAAAACAATAACGTTTACGTGAAAGTACTATCTATGGGGTTAGAAACACAATACATGTCCTTCAGTAAGACTATAGGAGCGTTAAAAATGAGAAACGCACGAAACAGGAAAAAAATTCAGCTTTAGAAAAACGACATTCGCTGCTACATGCCCATATAAATAATGCACTAGCAAATTCCAGGGGCAGGGACACTGAAACAACTAAATACCCCGAGGAGGGGATGAAAATAGGATGGCAAATGCCCCACCCCGGGGATCGTCTCCAATCAGCTCACGGTGCTGACCAGACAGAGAACAGTTCGATCCGAATTCATTGCAGAGTAGACAAAAATGGTAGAGTAATGCCACTTTCAGGTTTTTAATGTACGACTTTTTGTTTGTGTGTGTCTGCCTCTCCGTCTTTTAACTATTTTTGTTAGAAACTTGAGTCGAGGGTAGAGTGTGGGCGTTCTCGGCGAGTCTCTCTCAGGTACAGTCCCGGATTGACCGAGCCGAGAACACGAAGGCACTTGGCTGACTAAACCGGTATTGTTTTCTTTCTGAATGATAGCAAGTTGAGAAAAAAAATTTAGGCCCACCTTTAACCAAAACAAAGCGAAACTAAACCAATAAAACAATTTAATACTTTCGACTTTTTAAAGAAAAATTATGATAAATTGCAACCTAAGGTATTGTACTACTAATACAATCGCAGTGCATTACTCATAAATTGTATATCTGACCAAACATTTGACTAACTGATAGCTAAAACAGGTGCGCACACGTCAATTTCGTGCTCAGGGCGTTTCCTTTGGAAAACAGGACGAAGCGAGAACTTGAGACCAGGACATCGGCCCGCTCACGTGTCTCACGAGGAACCATAAAACCTATTTTTCAAGGGAAAACCAGCCCTGGGGAAGATTTTGGTGTCACTATGGTTATGGAGGGCTGGTTCTGCTGAGAAGATGCGGGTAGTGTTTTCTCGCATCGTACAAAAAGAAAATCAATTCAGTGACTGAAACGGTTGTACCGTCATGGTCAAATTGAACCTTAATAATTCGCCCTCTTTAAGACGATCTTTTTGGTTTATACATGTACTTATAACAAATTCTCTTGGATCCCGAAGGCCAAACAAATAATACCGGGCTCTCTGTTAAGGAGCAAAACCATTCTTAATTGCTCCAGGGAAGTCTGATGAGTGTATATTTTATAGTGCGACTACAAACACCGAGACAACTTAAAAAGAAAGAGAAAAAAACTCACAATCAGATTACAGAAAGTCACACTAAAGTTGTTTGAACCAATCATCGGTCTCGAAGTAAACGATTGGCTAAATGATTTTTGTTGAGATTCATGTATTCCTCGCTTGACTTATTGGTAAGTCTTGTCTACTAAGAGGGTCTCAATGGGGTTAACCGATAGGCGTAAAACGGC
This sequence comes from Porites cylindrica, assembly GCA_964035525.1. NCBI lineage: Eukaryota > Metazoa > Cnidaria > Anthozoa > Scleractinia > Poritidae > Porites > Porites cylindrica. Next base: position 26,644,883 of record OZ037780.1, read on the forward strand.
CAAAAAATTAGTCGATAGCCGTAAAAATTGAAAAATTTTAACCGTTAGCCGTAAATAGGGCAAAAAAGAGTTAACCATAAAAGAAATTGTTCCCTAGATTTGTTACTTTTAAAGGGATGTGATCAAGGTTATGCGCATGCGCGCCGTTTGACTCTTCAGAAAAAATTTGTCGGGTCAGCATTAAATTCGAAATCGCTATTACCGGTACAATCATTGAAAATCCTTCGTTTTATTCCGACATCCGTAGCTTTGGCTGGCCTAGTTATACTTTGGTAGAGGTGATTAACGTGTGGTTGTGTTGTTTGACCGATTACGTTTTAAGAAGACGCAAAAAATAATGTTTTGATCATGGAGGTTCAGAAGAGCATCGTGGCCGTCCGGCAACAGGACCTTCTCAAGAGTCTTTGGAGATAGAGAAGCTTAGCCGATCGATTTGGTATGGTTCTAGGAGTAGTGTGTGGCTTGCGAAAAGAATGCACGACACTAAACTCACTTATGGTTGCGTTTTTTATTTCGCGGCTAGTGTGGCTCTGTACGCACGTTAGGTAAAGCGCCTTTTAGGTGAAGACCAAGACCCATTTCCATTTCCGCCGCTCTCTCGGGGAACTAATTTTTTTTTTCCATAGCGAAAGTGTAGCTTCTTGCTGGGGATTAATCTCTGCTATTTTCAGGAGGTCGTGCCTCGAAACACTAGTGAAACAACACGAAGAGATCTCACTGTTTGTAAAGCAAGTTGCCGATAAACAACATTTCCCTGTTTTTCTCTGACGCTACGGTAGACATTGCCATGCCTAGTCCCTGTACGGTGTCTTCCCACGCAATTTCGGTCAAGGCGTTTCGGCGAACGGCGAACTCGCTCCGACCACGTGACCCGAAACGCATTAGTCGCGCGAAATAATGAGGCCCACGGACAAGACAAAACGGCTGACAGTGGTTCCTTACAGTCCTTCGCTACCATTAAAAACTCTGGACACGGGAATTTTGTTATTGCCCGTTTTCACACTAGAGCTAGAAACGGATTATCCATCTGAGACTAGCCTGTGTATAGTCGCCCCCTTCCCGACAGACACCCCCTCTCCGATTTTTTTTCTGAGGGGAAGGGGCGGCTGTACACAAGCTATCTGGAACGGATAATCCCGTCTTCAAACTGTCCGTCGAAGTTGAAGGATAAAGTCAGGCGGATTGTTCATGCAAAATTAAAACTATTCCACTTTCAACTTAAGACATATTACCTATCTGACGCGAATCATCAAACGGATAACCCGTCTCACTCGAATAATCCGTCTCTAGGGTGAAAACGGCCATTTCTGTTGTAATGAATGTCGCGCCCCGGCCTTGAGTTAGGCGTTCGCGTGTGTACTTTGCTTTTTCACAAAATTTATTTTTAAATTGACTATTGACATTTTTATGTGTAAAATAATATTAGAAGTGGAATACTTTATAAAAAGTATGATCTATCAAATGTTAAAATTTTTCAAAAGAATAGCTTATTTCATATCCCGAGATGATCTTAAGACCTTTATTTTGCTTTAAAGATGCAGAAAATACAGGTTGATTAATATTTAACTTTTTGAAAAAAAAGAAGTTAATTTTTAACTTTTTTGTTAACCGTAACTGGAAAAAATTAGCCGATAGCCGTAAAAGAGCCAAAATTTTAGCCGATAACCGTAAATGCCACCACCCCATTGAGACCCTCTACTAAGTGGCCCCGGCTACCGCATGTAGTCGCACCGAAATAGTAACTTTGATTTAGCCCAGTTGGGTCCTATACGTACTATAGACATTCTTATAAACTGACAAATAATGGTAATAGAATTGAGTGAATAAATCAATTCGGTCGATCTGTGATTATACGGTAACCGGTCAAGTCACCCGAAGCTATATCGCCCAAAACCAGGGTCATGTCGCCCCAAAATTTGTAGTCAAGTCGCCCGAAATTTCAATAGAGTGTATGTATTACATCTCGTTCTGTAATATGAGCGTTAATGAGACAAAACAAGCAGGGTAATTGTCTAATCATGTCTCGTTCGTTAAGCAATGATGCTATGGTGAGACGAAACAAGCGGGATGTATGTGTATCACATCCCGTTCTTTATGGGATTAAGAGACTAAACAAGTGAATGCATAACAGATCTCGTTTCTTTGAGCCTTGATGAAACGAAACAAGCACTTCAAATGAGTAACATATCTTGTTCTTAAAGGTTTGATGAAGCGAAACAAGCGCAATTAAGATGTTAGGACGTTGCTGAGCAAGAGAAAATTTCGGGCGACATAACTCTGGTTTCGGGCGACTTGACCGTAAACTGATTGTACGCGTCATTAAACAAAATCGGAAGTCCTCGTATAGACAGAGTCCGATCACGAGTATGAGTACGGACACAATTGTATGACTCGAAGTTCTGTTACCAATTAATCATAACTAAAACAAACTAAAAACTTGGAATAACAATTGCTGTTAATTATAACTTTTTTATAATTAAAACGCAAGGTCCCTACAGAGTTTTCGCTTGATGTGAAAACTAACTGCAAAGGCAAATGTCCTATTACAGCGCGCAGCCGCGTATGATTGCAAATAGCAATATTTCACTTTTTTATAGCATAATATTTGCTAAAACCTCGTCGTAATATCTGCCGAAAATAAACAGCAAATATCTTCGGCTATTAAAATGAATATAAAATCAAAGCAACTTTTTTTCTTAAAAAAGATTATAGTACACAATTTGCTGACTGACTGACACAAATCGGAGAGGAGTGATTGTTAGTAATGTCTGTCCCATATCAACAAGTAGTTTTTATTGTTCCCCGGCCGTCTAGCTTTGGGACACCATTAAAACTAGTAATACGTTAATTTTTGGAGGCAAGGAGTGATATTTCAACTTAGAAGAGGAAAATATAAAAAAGAGAACTCTCGTCCAGTTTATGGAATCCAAGCTATCATTGGATTCTGGAGTCCACGCCGTGGATTCCGGATTCTAGATTCTTTGTCAGTGGAACTTGGATTTTGGATTCCAAATGTTAGTGGCATTCCGGATTCCTTGCCCTGCATTCGAATTCCAAAGCCCAGGAGTTTGGATTCCACATGCAAAATTTTCCAGATTCTGGAATCGGGATTCCAACACCTGGGGCGAAACCTCTCATATTCCTCGGCTATAATCCGCCCTACGGAAAAAGTTGGCGGCTGTACATTTTACCACAATTCCTTTCGAATCTAACATGGCCAATTACACATAAAGTCATATACATTTTTTTTTTTTGGGGGGGGGGGGGGGGGGGCAAATTCATCCCTGTTATAGCAACATTGCCTATCCTAGGTTTGAAGTTTATAAAACTTTTCTGTGCGTTTTTATGAGCAATTTTATGGTTTTCATGCGCTAAGAACTGTGGGTAAATGTACTAGCCGCCATCTTTTTAGGTATGGTGGATCCCTAAGGATAACTTCTCGCTTGCCTACGGCTGTATAGTGCAATTTTGCTATTAAAATTATAGATTACAATATTTCTTTAATTAATTTTCACTGTTCATGGCACACGTCTAAGAATTGATGAGTACCAAAACCATCGCTTATTGACAAAATTGAAATACGGTTACTTATGCTTTTTGCTAATAACATTTGCAAATCTAATGCAATGCGATAGGGAATTAAAACCTAGTGTCGCGTCCAATCTTTGGCTGTCACACGTCTGTGTCACTTATAAGTTCTTGTAACTCATTTTCATTCGGGTCTCCGCTGTCCTTGACCTTCCCATCAGTCTCCTTGGCTGTACTGGCCAGGTTACCTCGCTTTGGTATGACAGGTGACTCCTCTTCTGAGAGGCGCACCGCAGCTTTTTCCTGCGTCTTCACATACATGGTCCAGGGTGAAACGTCCGATTGATTTTTCTCTGGCTGAAACACGATGACGTACCATTTGGGGAGGTAGATACAAACCAGAATATTAACAGCGAACAGCAAATCCACGAAAGCTAAGCCCCAGATCTTCCCCTTCCCGACCACACCATGGCCGACGACGATGTAAACGAAACAGATTGCGTACCAGTTAAAAATACATAAAGACGTCCACCGCACTTCCATGTCATTCTCCGGGGAAATCTCCTCACTCAGGGATAGGACAGAGTACAGTGTCGCCATCACCATGATGTAGAATATGACAAATAAGAAGCCCCAGCCACTGTGTAAGGAGCACTCAATATAGACAGTAAAAGGGTCGTCCGTTGGGAATCGCACGATCTCGTTCGGTAGTAGCACCGCTAGGACAATTATTACTGCCACGTGGAGAATGACTGTTCCTATAGCAACGGCTATGCGCGGGGTACATATGCAGTTACCCCAACTTTCTTTAACTTGACCGTCAGAGTCATAGAACTTATTGTCAACATAAACGCATTTAGATATCAAGGCAGCCAAAGGAATGCCAAGTGCCAGAATGAAGAAGCCGCGGTATCCCTCGCATGAGGTTTCGGTGGGCTTGCTAAGAAGAGGGATAGGAATTAGGAAGAGCAAAATTACCAGCGGCAACAAGATCAAAAGGGCATTCTTAGCTCGGCGCATGACCGGTGTTTCTCTGTTCTTGAATAGCACCACCGCAACGTAAATACTGAAACAGATACAGGCTACCATCAAGAACAGCATCACAAGACTGCCAGCATCGCTCCAGTACGCATAGTCTTCAAATTGTTTAACACAGTCGTCCTTTGCATTATTGGCAGTGTAACCAGTTGGACATGCTGTGCAAGTTGTTGAGTCTTCCGTCCTGCTCACAGAATTTTCTTCGCAATTTAGACAGTGCCAGCAACACTCGCGTTCTCCTCGGGTTTCTTTAAATGCTTTATATGATCCAGGTTTGCAGGGCTCGTGGCAAACAGACGTCGGTGCCTCGTTCCCGTTCGTGTTCCATTTGATGTTCTTTGAGGGTCTTTGCGGATTCAGTTTGGGAGAGTCTGTTCCCGATTTCTCCCAGGTTCCCAAGTCAAATGGCTGAAGTTTAGACTTCTCGGCATCCGTAACCGCAGAACTATTTGAAGTTTTTTGAAGAATCGAGATCTTGTACTTTGTTTGAATCAAGTTCCTCTGGCTATTGAAACTGATCTGGTGACCACTGAGGCTTTCAAAATTCACATGCTGAATATATTTGTAAAAATCGTGTTTTTCCGGGCAATTGCTCTTGCACTTTTCCCTGGCAGCTAGCGCATGCGCCACAGCAAAAATTGAGTCGATGGTGCAAGTTGCACTGTCTGCCATAGACTTCAACTTGTTTACAATCTCCTCCAACTTAGTCTTGTTGACATTACAGGGCGGATTGCTGCACTGGGACGTAGTGGGAGCATTAGGTGTGGAAGGAGGGGCTGTTGATGAGGAAAGAGTTGTGTTAGGGACGTTCGTGGTCGCGTTAGTATTGGAAGAAGCGTTCGATTGAACAGAGCTAGGGGCCTGTGCCTGGGTTGGTGTGCTTGTTGTCATTACGGTAGATGTATCACCAGGAGAAGCAGACAGTGGACTTGATGTGGCCACAATCTGCATGATCCATTTGTTTCTTTCCGGAGTAGTGAGAAGGTCTTGTAAAAAAGCTTTAAACCCGACGATCGATGCTGAGGTGCCAACCTTTAACATCCCTCGAGCAGCGGTATTGCCATTTACAAAGGTTGCCTCGTTATCCCAGGACGCATCGCTAACCACCCACGTAAGATCGCTTACTTTCTGCATGAACGCCTCGTCAATAATGTCCTTGAATATACTCTTCGACGTCAGCATTACAATGACTGAAAAATTTTTCTCCGCCTTTAAAGACGTAATGAATTGCTGGATTTGTGCAGCGCTCGAGTTGGCTGCTAGCGAGTATTTCCATGCGGTGCAGACCATCTTTTTGTTAGCCTCTTGCTGTAAAATGTCCGCTCTATATTTTCCTTCAGCGCTGTCATCGTAAACAATGCCAACGTAAGTCCAGTTATAATGCGCAGCCAAATCAACAATCGCTTGTAAATTGGTCTTGTCTCTTGTGGTGGGGTGAAAAATAAACTTGGTTTCGGTCACTAGGTCCAGCTTATTCTTAGCTTGGAACGTTGAAGAGATACAGCTCATGTGTGGCGTTAAACTGCTGAACAGAAGCAGAAAGGCCCGGTGGTATTCCGGTCGCTGTTGTGGGAGATCGCCCACGGCTGCCACAAGGAGTTGGTCCTGCGGTCTTTTCGTGTTCACTACTAAATCCATTGCGGCCATCTCAGGCCGTGGGCATGTGTCCCATATATCGCATCCCAAGGTCGATTTCAGTTTGAAATGTTTTTTGCTATTTATTTCTTTTAAGGCAAACAGAATAGCTTCGACACTCAAGATACCTTGAAGGTTCGGCGAGACGCACGCGTCCCCTCTTCCTTTCTCGTGTACCGCTACGAGACCGCCGATGATTGCGTCGCCTTTGATTTTTAAAGATTCACCTGCGGAGGCCATATTTACAGCTTGTAAAATGAAGCACACGAAGAGAGCGAAGAAAACAACACTTTGGAAATAATTGTCCATTTTGTTTCCTCCTCTAGTCCAAGGGATTCGAACCAGGTCTGTTTGGTTATACCGTAGAAATAATTATAAAAGTGGGGTCGAGATTATGCAAACACCGTGGCTAGACTAGCTTCTCGGTACCTGCAGAAACCAAAAATAAAACCGTTGTAAATGACAATGGGCACCTTTTTCAAACTTAACTTAACTTATGATAATAACTAAACAGTCTGGAAGATTAAATGAACGGCAAATTGATGTTTCAAGGTTGACCATTGAAAAGTGTTTTTTACGTTATCGTGGTACTTACATATGCAGACGTACCTTGAAGCTAAGTCAGTTTGTCTAACAGGATGTATATGGTAACGGTAAAGGCCCAGTATATATAAACCTGTTTCTTCTCTAGCAGTGCTACAGAGCACCACAGTTAACTCTTAATCCCTGTTTTCTTACACCCAAGTGAGTTGTCAGCTTTGTGACAATCACAGATCACTTAGTCTAGATGAGGACAATTTGCATTTAACCCCAAACAAACATAATAAAGGCTATTATCATAAGCTCATCTTGCCACGAAAGACCTGTGGGCAGCTGCTCATTCATTTTTTAAAATATAAAAAGAAAATTAACTTCTTTTCACTCCCGATTGTGCTTTGTTGTGCTCAACGGCCCGTATTTTACGAGATACGGTAAATATTTCGAAATTACGAATCCAGACAAGGCTTCCAGTTCTGGAGGACCTCTTGGCTAGTTCACGCGAGCGCCCGCTGGAGTCATTTCTCTCCGGCTGTGACATAACACAAAAAAACTATCGAGACTCTTAAAAACCACAGCGACTTAGCAAAAAGAAAGATATCAAAACAAATGTAAATACGGAATTAAGAAAGAAAGATCAATCACTGCGAATTAAATTAAATGGAGTACTTGCAGGTCTTGGTTCGGCTTAAGACGATATGCTAACAATCGTTTTTTCGCATGATCATACTCAGTCTCAAAAGTATTGTGGCTGATTTTAATTGTGGTCAACATAATGCCTGTATGAGAGATAGGATAGAAAACATTGCGGCTTCGAAGGGAAACTTTCAAATATTTACTCGCCGGACAAAGCGGTGGACTGCAAGAAGACGCTGTGCCTTTGTTGTTCATCGCTCGGGATCCTAGTGAGGGGTCAGTATACAAAGGAGGGGGCTCTTTGTTTGAGGGCGAGACTCTTGAAAGTTACTCACTAAACAACAGTGGTCCAGTCGCGGCCAAAAAAACACATATAACGAAAAGAAATAACAAACAACGATTCACATGAAATAACGTCTTTTAATTCTCTTCTTACTTGACGATTTTATGCTTAGCAGATTAGATCACGGATTTGTGCCGTTGAACAAACTCAAATAGTATTCAGACAGTACAATTAGTGTATCAGGAAAATAGTGCTAAAGAGATCTTATTTCTAAAGCTTTTAAGGAACAGCCGCAAAAATTTCCTCTGAAAAGAAAGACCAGACATCATCCCCAGAGTAAACAGATAAGAGCACTCTATTTTTGATCGAAGTTTGGTCATATGAAAACAAGAGGGCAAGCTTGAAGCCGTGTTTGAATTGATGTCTGAAGATAATAACTGGGCCAAAACAGCTCGGCTCCATCAATTTGGCGAAGGCGTGGCCTATCTTTTTCTAGAAAAATCACTGCCTATTGGCCTAAACAACTTGTTTTGTTTCGTATGCTAAACAGAAAATGATAACGCTTGGAAGAGTATTACTAGATAACACTTCTGCGCTCATAAATTGTTATTGTCGGTGTAGAGTTTTTAAGCAAGAACACTTTATTAACTAAGCGAAAGAAAGGCTTTTTATAAACCAACAACAACCAACATAATCGTGGCAAAAATTTGTATAGGAAGATAAAGATTTTGAGAGCCGAAGTTTGTTTGAAGATTGAGATCTAGCAACTTGTTATTCACTCCGGTGACAGTCACTGAAATAACAACAGATAAAAACTAGGGTGGCAGGAGAAAACCTGACAAAACTCATGCATGGCAGGTCAACTAAGGAAGGTATGAAAGGATGGGATGAAGTGACAAGCTCAACTCAACGCGAATTTGTTACTTGATCATATCATACTGGGGTGGTTGACGAAACACTTTTGATAGCGAGGACCGAAATAAAACGGCTAAATCAACGGTTTAGCAATTAAAAACTTTGGATTAATATCACAGTACTGATTGTAACAGCTTATAACGTCAACCGTAGAAGAGAGTAGACCTAATCCCGGGAGTACTCCCTTTAATGGCCAATACTAGGAGGGTACCCTTTCGGTCAAAAATTGTATATAAAACGGTAAGGGGTTGGACATCGGGGCGGAGCCTCCCCGTAAAAAACGTTGTTGAGTTCATTTCCCCTGAACTACTCATCCATCAATCTGTCTAAAGCTGTTCCTAGTTTGTGCCCACTGTTACTAGAATCCACGCAAAAAATCCTCTTAATTTGCACGTACTTGCTTTGAATACCATTTGCTCCCGGCCACAGCTGATTTTTCCCTATTGGGGTGTATTACCTCGGAACAGATGATTGTACAAAAATGCCGGGGTCACAGCACGTAATTTTCGGTGTTACAGTGGAGCCTCGATATATGGAAGAACCAAGGGACTGGCAAATTTTGTTCTCTGTAAGGAGGCTTCGATATTTCAAGGTTCTTGTTAATAAAGTATTGCTATTACTGTGGTAAAGAAAATGGTTCGTTATACCGACAAATTTATTATATAGAGGCTTAGTTATACCGAGGTTCCACTGTGTAATCTTCTGAACACAGAAGTACGAGTGAAATACAAGTGGTCACAAGTCGTCCAAAATTCAATAATTCGACTTTTTTTGTGACCGAATTACAAATTTTTTTCGTATAATTATTCAGCCGCGTAGCATTGTTAACTTATAAACTTTGACGGTAGATCAATTCAGACTCATTCTCTCTACTTCTTTCTTTCATTTAATTCTGACTAGTTTTATAATTGACGTCTTTTGAATAATTTTATCGATGATCATATCTCCGTGATAATATGAATTCATATGCATTGTGTCCTTGACAATGTGCCGATTACTCGATACGCCAGATTTCACGTCATTTGTAGCTCAAGAGTTGGGAGGGAACAGACATTTCAGCTTATCTACTTCGTTGACCACAATGGCTGAGAGGTTGAACGTAAGCAACCAAAGTAAGCGAGAGCAATTTGATTGGTTTAGCGAATGCCAGAGGCTGATGTCACACACACAAGAAAAGTACACTTACGGAGAATGGATTAAAATCGAAAAAAGACGGGAAAAAGATTTTTATGATTAGAAGAGTAATCAGTGGATTTTTAGTACTAAAAGAGTTCTTTTAACTGTGGTTAATTATATCTTGCTTTCTAAGAGAGAAATTTGAGTTTTCTTATCTTTTTTCGCAAGTCAGGGCTTCTATTCTTATCAAGGTCTGCCGTGCTCCATTATTCGAATACAATTTCCTAATTATGACAAGATGATTAAAATTCCATCCTGTTGTCTGATATAAAAACATGAGTTCAAAATCGATATGAGAAAAAATTTATTGAAAAAATTTAATTAATGCAATCTTAACGAAAAGGAAAGAAAAAATGTCAGTTTGGGTCAAGTTATATGGCTCTCTTCCTTGATTTCTTCGATGCAACAGATAAATAAAGTCTCTTTTTTCGCTTTAAAACCGGCCGTTCATCCTCTCCTGACATATTCTTTTACTGCAAGTGTAATATCTAATAGGCAAAAAAAAAAACAGCCAACAAAAAATTCTGTTTCGTGCTATTGAGGGAATTTTTGTAAGAAAAAACTTGAGAAACCTGAAAAAGGAAAAAGGGTGTATATATAGTGATAATATTTTGCTGTTGATCTGCAATGACAGAATAATTTGAGATTGAAAATTCCGCTGTCGACGGTTAATTTCTGGCTTCGGAGAGTATAAAACTTTTAAACGAATCAATTCACTTCACCTCAATTTTTTAAAAAAGTATTTCGTGCAAAAAATAATGGAACAGACTACCGAAAAAAAGTAATTATTTGGAAAAAAGACGGTCTGATGTCAGTTGGCTTTCAGTTTTGGTGACCTTTTCAGATTGTTTTGTAAAGGTGATATTTTATGTCCATGATGTCGTGAGAAGTGCGCGTTTAATCACATAACGGAACAAAACCCTTCGTGTTGTTTAGCTCTGTGATATAAGGCGGTTAAAAGCCTTCCGAAAAAAAAAACATGCCGTTATTTAACATGATAGTTAAAAAATAAATTTTACTCAACTTGACACCTAAAGCTAGGGTCCAAACATTGTATAAATAAATGGCTCTAAACGGTTCAAATAGGATTAAGATTAGACTCGAGAAATCACCTTTAGTCGTCGTAAATAAAAAATCCATCGAAAATATAGTCAAAAGCACTTAGTATAAGGACATAAGACTTGAGATCTTTGAATTAAAGGAGAAGAAGGCAAGCCTACTCTGTGATAAGCGTCTTGCCAAATGTAGTCCATCCGTATGTCAAGTTGTGTTTATTATACAGCTGAAAACATATCACACATTTTTTAAACAAGCCGGGTCAGTTGGAAATAATCTGGTTGTGTCTGGAGATGAGAGAACCTGGTGTTTTAGAAAGGGATGTTCGATGCGGTTAATGTAAGACTAATAAAGTAACTCAAAATAGTAATAACAGTGTAAACGGTCATTATAAAATGGAGAACGCAAAACAGTACTAGTTATCATGGAATACCTAAATTGTATAACAAAGTCGACTTGATTTAATTATTTTGTAAATACTTTATCTGCTGCGCAAGTTCCAATGAATTATTTTACTCGTGTTTAGTCAGTATGGGTATCGCATGGTGCTGGAAAGAGACATGCTTTTACAGAAATCGACCCGGTAGTTTCCCGGTTAGTCTGCAGAGCAAAATAAACAGTGCGCAGCTCAGCCGTTGGACAGGGTGATGTTGCAAACACAAATCACGCTATACTTCTTATACGACAATTCTTACTCAAAAGAGAAGGACACAAATTCTTACCTTTCACCTAACGATTTCCTCTCATCAACATGTGTCCGTACAGAAACTGATGTAAAGCAGCGAGCTTGGCTTCGCCGTCGGGTTTGTAACCCGGCCGAGTGTCAAGTTATGTTTATGTGTTAGATCAATCACTCGAAATCGCCAAAGAATTCTGGCCGGACAATAGGATAGGCACGCCAAAAATGTTATAGGAGCCAATCATAAGAGCCTGCTAAGGTTAAGGACTGATAAATTAACTTTTGGTCACTTTTGAGCTAGGTGGATGGGGGTTATTTCAGACAGAAAAAGAGAAGGTTGACTGAAGAGAGTTAGCCCGTCGCAGACAGTCAGTTTAATCTCTGATATAGAGATGGACTGTATAATTATGGACTATATCGAGTTCTCTATCTGGATTTCAAGTGTCAAATCCGGCTGCAACCTACGCTAAAGAGAGTCCATGATTCGAGGTTATAGTACTGCCTTACAGTTATAAAACAAAGTGGGGAAAAATGCAGGCCCATACTTAACAATTCAACCTCTGCTCACTTTACTAAAAAATGCTCGAACTCTGATGTAGCCTAGAAAAGGTCAACAAGTTCCTAGGCTAACAACCTGTTTAACCTTTACTTACCACACGACAAAATTAGTGAAATTAAAGAAGAGGGCTGGTTTTCCAATACTGATCGCTTTTTTCAAGTCGTGAAAGTGGAATTCTAAGTGTTGCAACCCACACAAGTGGTACAAGTTGTGAGAAAAGGCTTTGTGTCGCGACCATGGAACGTCTCTTATTTCCAACTCGTGCCACTCCAACCCCGCCTAAAGCTCCTTGATTTGAATCTAACTTTATTACTTGAACACCCAAGGGGGGAGGGGGGGGGGGGGGGTACGCACTATAATGGCCTATGCGGGGAGGCTCCGCCCCGAAAGGGATATCGTTTACGAATTCAGGCTGCAGGTATAGTCAGGGGACTGAAATCTGTCATTGCTGTCTGTGATAGGACCTAAAGGGGCTAAAAAGCTCATTTTATGGCTGTGAAAAAGACAAGAAAACTTTCTGCTGATTTATTCATATTAAAAAGACGGTGCATTTACAGCAGTTAAAACATGAAGGGCCGCATAAAGTCCCTTTACTAATTATCTTGAGTGACGGTTGCTATGCTCAATTTCCTGTTATAATTTTACCTCCGATCTCGTGCATGTTAGCAGGGGTCAGATTAGCTGTCATCGGTAGTGATCTACACAGAGGCGATGAAACAATTCTAAATTTCGAAACTGTCTGTTAATATGGTTGAAACAATACTAGGCGGGCTAAAAACATGTAAATAAAGTCGAGCGCGGTCTTTTCAACTATTCTCCGGGATCGGATCAGCCCAATCAAGCCATCATTGTATGGAGTATATGTGAGTTACTTTTTGCCGTTTCCTGGTCGAGAATTTCTCTGTTGATTCGCGATAAAAATCGTTTCCCTTAGAAGCGATCGCCATGGAATGCAGCTTTCTAACCTAGTATGTAATAGGGGTATAAATTGTCAATTGAAGCAGGAGCCAATGACTCCTTATTAAAAGTATACGAGAGGGGTACCTATTCTATCAGAAAAGGTATATAAAAGGCTAAGGGTCGGACCTCGGGGCGGAGCCTCCCTGTGTAAGATTTTGTTGAGTACCCCCCGGGCTTAAACAAGCGGTAAGAATTGGACATGAGTGGTAGGTGACATTGCACAAGATCTTACCTTGTTCTGGGGGTGATTCTTTCGCCCCTGTTTTTTACCAATCAAGACCATATTAGATCATTTCAAATGAAATAATAGCGATAAGAAACCTCTCCGTTTCAAGGCTTTACAAACAGAGAGAGTTCCTGATGTCATTGCGTTTAGTGCTGGTCATATTTCGGTCCCTCTGCAGAGGAGGGAACAAGAATTGTATCCTATTCATGTCTATGGGCTTACTATGGGTCTATCCGCACTAGCAGACAAAATCGGGATTTTTTTTGAAACTTCTAAACCAAAAATTGCATGGTGATAATTTTTGTTTTCAAAAGTTTATCTGCACTGGAAACTATTTACTCTTATCAGGCTCGGTTAAATCTGTAACTTACTTCTACATCCTTAACATTTACCAATTATCCTTCAAAAAGTGAAACTTTGATGCTCAACATCCTGGCGCCTAGCTCTCTATTTTCCCCAAAGGATACCGTGTTCCTATAGTTTTTGATCAAGTATCCCATATGGGCGGCCCCTAATCAAACCGTCTTGTCCTTGTTAATAGGGAACTTAAGAACCACGACGGAGTTTACGACGACGACGTCTGTTGACTGGGAAAAGACTGGAACGAGAACGTCAGTTTCGGCGGGAAAAAGGAAACTTAAGATGCAGTCGGTCGGTAGGTCGACGACGACGACACTGAATGTAAACACAAATGTAAACTGTGATGTTCGTTCGTAACAAAGTTTTTCGCCATGGCGTCTTTTAAAACGACCCAAGATCTTATTTTTCAAGCCGTGCGCCTAATTTCATGGACGATGGAGAATTTTTTGAGTTGTCTGACCTTTACGAGTGGAAAAACACCTGCTTTCCGTACAAAGATTATTCAACTTTCGACCTACATGAGATGACCGAGTCCGAGTTCCTGTCAGAGTTTAGATTTGGAAAAAGCTACATTCTGATGTGATAGCTGTTTTCCATATAAAGTTTATTTCCTCTATATTAAAGATACATGATTTGTCTTACGTAAATACGTACAAATAAATTTATCACTTACAAGTTCGCCCGCTCGGCCTCCACAGCTGTTGTTATTCTTCGAAGCGGTAAAAACAATTCATTAGTCGAATTTTCAATCAACATCGCTTGCTAGGAGAAAAAAGGAACGATACCTGGATTCACGAGGATAAGAAAATGCAAAGGACTTCAAAAACCGCTTAAAACAGTGGATTTATACCTACGAAGGCTTGTGGATTGCAGGACGACGTGATTCTACTTTGTTTGGCGTCGTCGACGAGATCACGACAACGAAATTTACTGGCCGCGCTTGCGCAGTATTCCGTGACTCACTTCCGGTCGTCGTCGACAAAGTCGTCGTCGTGGTTCTTATAGTCCAGCTGTTATCGACCAAAAATATAGCGAATTGTTCACTTTTATGATAAAAGCATGAAACTTTGCCAGATTACAACCAACCCTAAGACTACCATTTCTGGATATGGAGCCAAGCCAAATTCAACACTGAACACGAGTACTGCGCAGGCCCTAAAATGGCCTACATGAAAACGAGGCTGACAGTGGAAATTCTTCTAAAATACCGGTTTTTAAGTGTTTTGGTAAATAAAACTTGTAGGTATCGTGGAAGAAGACATTTGCTTTGCTGTCATGTTATCTTTGGTGTCACATGACCCTTTCTTCCAAATATGGCGAAGCCGTTGTTGGGTGTCCTGTGCTTGAGCTGTCTTCTGTGCATTTGTGCGTTTTAAGGGGTGAGAATGGGCAACGATTCACACAATTTTAAATGATAACACTCTTGCAACTATTTTCCAATTATCAAGGGTTGGATTTGTTTTCATACAAATGTCAGTTACCACATGAAAACAAGGCAAGAATCTTTTAAACTGTTTGAAAAGCGTCCAGTTAGCACTGCGTGCTGTCATTTGGGGGTGGACTCAGATAACATCGCATAAAAGCTTGAACTGATCAAAAGTTGTGATAGTATGGCACTCTGGCTATTGTTTTCCATCTAAATGTAGAGCGCTGCTCAAAAACAAGGCAAAAATCCTTTTGATGATCTTAAAAGCTAGCCTCCAGTTTCTTGCCTCCACGTTCGGATACTGCATTAAGCTGTTTTATTATCCTTTCAATAATTAACAAAATCAATTACAAGGTTCAGAGCTGAATCCAGGAGGTGGCCCGGCCCAAATAGCTCTCCCCCCTTAATTTTGAAGAAATGCCAGTTTTTGAGGTAAAAATGAACAGGTCATGCAGTAGCAAGCGATCGTGCCTCCTCATATCTCTGTTTGTTATGTCTAAAAAAATAGATGACAGGATAGTCTTGTGGAGGCCATTTTTGACACACGCAATTTAAAGCTACCAAATTGATATTCCTTTAAATTTTATATTAACACATTAAAATATAAAAAATATGGTCAATCTGAATGTAATAAAAAAAGGCATGTTTCTCCCCGTTAAGGACAAGAAATCAAGCCTTTCAAACTCAGCTCCCTAACAATACGTCGAGCGCTTTCACAAAAAAAAAAAAACAAAGTTGTTGCCATGTATGTCCTCAAGGCAGAGTATATTTAAAGGCCATTGTTGATTTGGAATCATTGAAAATAACAATAATGATAATAATAATAATAAATACTTATATAGCGTCGATATCAATATTGCTATTTTGACCAGCGCTTAAAAATAAAAATATTTCAAAAAAAATTACCGCGATTGCATAAAGTATACATGCATAAAGTGCATTAACCTACCAAAAAGAGTTAAAACAATTTTGTCAACACTAAAACTATAAAAAGTACCTAGACTACTTAAATCGTAAAAAAACTGCATAAAACCTACTAAAAACGAGATTAAAAAGCACATAAAATCACAGCTTTCTGAAATGAAAATGTCTTTAGTGTCTATTTAAAAGATGCTACTGAGGGGCTACTCCTAATCGCGTAGGGCAATGATTTCCATGGTTGAGGAGCAGCAGCAGCAAAAGATGCGGTGCTTGAAAATTTTCTCAGATAAATTACAATTTAGACACACAAGCTGTAGGCAACTACAATACCACTCGATTGAAAGAGAATTTTCGAATAATTTTCACAAAATTACCATGTATGATTTGAGCATTTCAAGTCATTGTACTAGACGTGATGCAACACTAAGGCGGTACACTTTGGGTCCAAAGAGGGCTCGTTATCTTATAATTAGGGAAAGTTTAAAATTCAATTATCGACTTCTCGGTTAATGTTTTTCAATTTAGGAAAGTGTACCTCATATGAAAGGCTCATAACCAGTTATATTGGAAGAACTATAATATTTTAAAATGGTACAGAAATGGAATCCATGGTCGTGTACTCATCTAAGCCGAGAAAAATGTTATCTTTTTCTACCACAAAAGTTGATAATGCCAACGTTTTGTGCATCTAAGCAGCCACAGAGAAGTTGACCTTTTATGCGACAAAAAGTGCCAAATCAAAGGAAAATAGCCAAACATCAAACCATTAAAGCTGGTTTCTATCGCTAACTTTACACCCACAAGTGAGTTTTCTACTACAGACATCAAAGGGAAGTTAGGAGTGTATCCTCAACAGACCAGTTAATCAGAAACCAATGAAAATGGAAACTGATAAAAAATTTAAAATGCTGAGGATTTGCAGTGGGTAGGAAGAGATTCGTATCGGGTTTTGTGACCTGGGCGGTTTTATTATCCCACTCAACCCTAAGATCTTCGTTCTCATAGCAGCCGTATGTACAGCATTTTAATCTCTTCCACGAGCCACTTATTTCTGTAGACGGGCTGCTTGGGGTATTTGGCGCCATGTGTAATGACAAAGATTAGTTTCAGCTCATACTCCGCGAGCTTCATATTGTTCAAAATGCTCAGCGGGCAGTTTACTGGTACCAGATGAGCAGCAGCTCAGTAACAGAACTGAGTTGAAAAAAAGGGTGTGGCTCATTCATTGCTTATTTAACCGCAAGTCATCTTATTCAAAATGACGGTAGGTGCACCAAGTAACGAATCTGTGTATCCATTTATGTGCAAAGCAGAACAGAAACACCCTTCTAAAATCGGTGAAGAATAATAATCGAAACAGTGAAATCTTTCCATGAATAAGAAGATGAGAATTCAAATGTTGAAATGAGATTTTACTAAGCAAAATTTATTCCGCATACTTTAAAACTGTGCTGCACACATCCCACCAAAACATAAGTTAACGCTCTTGCATCTTGTTTGCATAAACTGAAACAGGCTGACAATTACTTCGTAGTCCAGACATTTCATATTAGTTTGAGTGATCATCAACAGTTAAATCAGAACCCATTCCACCAATGAGGAGATGCTAGTTATTTTAGTTATCCATGTATAGAATGGACGCCAAAGAAAATGATGTCAGTGCCACGTGGGCGTTGAGTCCTGATCTAAGCTTACATTGGTGTTGAGATCCCTGACATCATTTGCCAACTGAATGAATGTAATCGAAAAATTTGTGGGATATGTTTCTTGAAAGAGAAATTAAGGACAATCGATTTTCACGTAATCAATGCAAATTCAAGCACAGTGAGATACACAAGCCCATTTGATTATCGTAGATCCCATCACGTCGGACAGACATTTTTTACCTTGCGTTTGCGTTAGCCTGCGAGCAAGCTCTCTCGATTAACACCCCTCCCTCTTGCGTCTCCTTTTGAGTGCAGTTTGCACGTGGCGTTTCACGATAGCCCCAAACAGACAGCTAGATCGTAGGCTGCACTTGTTTTTTCCTGGTTGACAAGCGTTAAGTGCAAACAAAAGCGTTTGGGAACAGAGTTAGTTCAATTGGTTTTTTCGGCTTGCACTTGCGTTTGTTTATCCAGCCCTCATTATCTTCAATAAAACGACGCAAGAAGTGAAAAAGAAGATAAAGTGACCTTCATAGTGTTTCCTCAACTCGAGTAGTGCTCATGCAACATACCTGTCGAGCAGTGTATGAATGGGATATGTGTAGGGAACAACACTTCTGAGGCATACAAGTCTAAAGGTTTTAACTTTGACTAAGGGGTATATCGTGGCAGTCTGTGGTTATGAACTCATTAAATGAAAGAAAAACTGCTTCTTTGGGACGGTGTCGATTCACCATTGGCAAAACTGGTGTGCAACCTACTCTTAAGATACAGTGACATCTACAACTATCTTGAGGATACAACTATCAGAAAGGGGGGCTCTTCAATTCCTTCAATATGGCATATTTAAGGAAAAAGTCTATGTCATGTGACTTTCGATTGTCGTCTGTGGAGAAAAAAACTCTGCAAAAACGCCGTGCGATCACAATTTTTGATCAGTTCAGGCTTTTAGGCAATGGTGTATGAATCCAACTCAAGATGACTGACGCACGGCTAACTGGAGGCTTTTCAAACCGCTGAAAAGATTTTTGCCTCGTTTTCATGTAATGATTTGCATTTGTATGGTAAAAAACAGCCGTTGATAATTGGACAATAGTTGCAAGAGTGTTATCATTTGAACTTGCCTGAAAAGGTGCCCCTTCTCACCCTTTTAAACACACAAATGCACAGAAGTTAGCTTCAGCACAGGACACCCAACAATAGCCCGCCATATTTGGAAGGAGGAGTCACGTGACACCAAAGAAAGCATGACAGTAAAGCAAATGTCTTCTTTCACAATATCTACGACTTTTATTTACAGAAACACTCAAAAATGGTATTTTAGAAGGATTTCCACTAACAGCCTCGTTTTCATGTACGCCATTTTAGGGCCTGCGCAGTACTCGTGTCCAATGTTGAATTTGGCTTGGCTCCATATCCAAAAATGTTAGTCTTAGGGTTGGTTGTAATCTGGCAAAGTTTCATGCTTTTATCATAAAAGTGAACAATTTTGGTCTATAACAGCTGGACTATTAAGTTCCCTAATAATATTACCTCCGCAAGTCGAAGGTTGTCATTTCTAAACAACCCAGTCGCCGCTCAGTTGGCAGATATGACAGCTTTTCACATTTAAAAGATATTCAGTTTAGCAGTTTTAATTCGGATTAACAGCCTGTTGCATAGAAATTGCGTTTACTCGCAAGTGTATTAAATGAAATGCATAATCTCCATTATTTTCGGAACAGGAAAAAGGTGTTAAAATGATACAAAATTGACTGACTAGAGAAGAAAACGCACCGACAAGATCGTTGGAAATGTTCAATAATATCCGACAGTTCCTAATAGTTTACAAGAAATTAATTTTAACTGGGATTTCCATATAGGTTGAGATTTTGATTTCGACTCTTTGAAAAATTCAAACTGTTTTGACTTGGGAATGCCCAACAACAATTTGTTGTTAAATATAAGCTTGATCATGCCTTTAAGATCATTTTCAATAGATATATGAAGATGTATTTTGCATGTGTTCTGCAAGAACCTATGTTGATAATTGGATTATTTGTAAAGGGCGGTCAGCGGTGTAGCCGGTGTAGACAGGTGTTATTCATTATCAGTTGCAAAAGCATTGAACAAAACAAACAATTTCTTAACACAGGTAGCATTTCTTCAAGAAACCTCTAATTCCACCAGAAAATACTTTAAAAATATGATCGTTTGAACTGTACACCGAAAAAGAAAAAAAAACGTCAACCCCTGATCAACCGCGGTTTGTGTCGAACTTATGGAGGATCCCACAACACGCGGGGATTGCTTAATGAGTATTACAGTTAGGAAAAATATTACAATTAACTTCAAAAAATTAAAGAAAGAGATGCTAAAAAGACTAACAAAATAAGCATCTGAGATGTATGTCTTATAAGGCGATCATGTGATAGTAACTGAAACAGTCTAACAATGATTACTCTTAGTAGGCGTACTCACCACACACTATCCTCAAGGTGCCTGCGTTTCCAAGTTCGCGACGTTTTCTGGACTTCAGTGCAAATTAATAAAAACAATTAACACTAGGGCAATGAATAGTGCTCGCATACAAAATTCTTTTTCACAGTAATACATTCGCCATTTTTCAATCAAGAACCTCAAATATGGCTTGTGATACAGTGAATAAATCGGCCCCGCATGGGGTGGAAAGTTTTCGTCACTGTAACAAACAATCTGCTGGCGCTAATCTCTGATCCGAATTACGACCAATCAAAACACGTAGAGCCGTAAATGCGATCACCAAAAAGGCGAGAATGGAGGTCATCCATTCTGGGAGCAAGTTGACCTGATTTTCTAGACCAATTACTTTCTATGCGGAGCTTAATTTGAAAATGAAAACTTTTGTGTTTGCCACTAATGTACCACATGCATAATTTATTATCACACGCGCATAAATAAATCTATTTTCCTTATTGGCCGACACTGGGAATAATCGCTATCATCAAAGAAAGGAGACATGATTCTGCTAGTTGTTCATCACCGAGGGACGCCTTCCTTTTATTAATTTCGGTTAATTTATTTCACACGGTCTTGTAGTTTTGCAGGTGCATGGCATCCAGAGAAGAGAAATTTTGAATTATTTTTTTCGGGTGAGGTTAATTTAAATGACTGTAAATTTTCTTATTTTGATTTCGTATAATTCTTACTTAAATTGAATCATTCGCATTTTTTTTACAATTTTTATGATAATTAATGATAATTTCAATGCCGCACGTCTTTTATGTAAGCATCCGTGGCCCGCGAGAGGGTGTGAAAACTGGATCGGCCATGCTCGATCAGCTGATAACTTTCTACATTCGTGATCAGTGTGGTTTTCAAAGTTTATGTAAGGCTATATATGTTTACACTTTGTGCCTGGGTAAGTGAAGTCCTTGCCGGGCACAAGTGTGAACACACCATTTTTTTCAAATACGACAGACCAGTTCAGGCACAGGCAGCCCAAGCTCACGTCACGTGAAAGGATTAGATTAATTATTAGCGGTGTGCGAGCCGGGACGTGACTGTTCAACGAAGCAAGAACACACCATGTAAATAAGGTAAGACGTTTTTTATTGAGAATTTCTACGAGTATTTATCTTCCTAAATCTATAACGTGGATTCCCATACAAATCCTTTATAAATTCACGGCCGCCATGTAACCCAATACCGCTTTCGTTGAACAGTCACGTCCCGGCTCGCACACCGCTAATAATTAATCTAATCCTTTCACGTGACGTGAGCTTGGGGTGCCTGTGGTTCAGGCACCCTGCCGTAGCCTCCCACGCAGGCATTTTTAGGGGAGCTCGTCTTTCATCCCTCCTCCTGCTGGTGTACATGAGTACCAGATCGAGACCTTGTACTCGGGTACTAAAGGCGACCATCGGGTCCTCGCGTGCACACATTTTCTTTTAGTTTCGAGGCAGGCTACACTCTTTTTTTTTTATAAGAATATATTTTATAAGAATATCGAGGCTGAAATTTGCGAAATTTTAAGAATATTTTAAGAAAAAAGCCGAGGCTGAGATTTTGAAAAGGACAGATATAATTTTGTATGTTGAAACATCTGTAAATACTATACAATTTTATGTTTTTAACTTATCCGTATAAAATTATTCCAACTAGCCAACAAAACGAAAAAACCTGCACTAGCTATAGCAAAATGTTCAACGCTAATGACAGTTCGACGAACAGTGCATGTAATACATATGTACAGTCAGTTCAGCACAAAAGACATAAACTAAACCGCAAAAAAGTGTTATGACAAATTCTTTCCTTTTTAAATAAAACCTAGCGAAAACAAAAACAGCACTAGGCTTTATTTAAGAATAATTCAAGAATATTTTCAGCCTAAAATCGGCAGAAAAATAAGAATATTCAGCCTGGGCCGGAAAAACAACATTCTTATAAAAAAAAAAGAGTGTATAACTGCTCCGCACAGCCATAACTCCTAACCGAGCTATGCTGAAGTTTAGTGGTAGACAATAGCGATCGGACCGACCAAGTGTGGTGGACAAACCCTACTGAAAGTAGAAGCCTACTTCCGTGAGTGAATCGAATTCGAAGAAATCAGTTAGCTAGTTCCATTGCTTTATTCCCGGCTAGCTGCTAACAACGGTTTATTCAACCTTCTCCGGGAATGGACAGTTCTACTTTCTATAGGCGATGACTCTCGGAAGAGCACTACTACTTCATACTACTTTTTCCTTTTACGCTACATTTTGCCTATCCTGGACGGACTATAGATTATAGTCAATGATATCAGGATTAAATGACAGGTTGGTAATGATTCTACGTTGGCTCCTGTTTTTACTCTCAGTGCAAATATCGGTAGTTTCTAGGTGTTGCTGACGGGTATAATCACCAAATGACGTAATACAAAAGATTTAAAGGACACTGAACAATACGCACACAACAACACACAGGCGAACCAACAATGCTTTCCGCAACATCAAGAAACATCCAAAATGTTACAAATTAGTTGAATGGGCAAAGTTCTGTTACGTTCTACGGGTTTGCAGAACCAAGTGTCCCTTTATACACCCATACACTATGCTTGGCCATACCTTACAGGCTGTAGACCACTATCCTTACCTCGGAGTTTCTCTGTCAGAGAACCTAAGCTGGAAGCCACATATCCTAAACATTACAAACAAAGCCAATTCGACACTTGGCTTTGTCAAGAGGAACTTGCATCATTGCCCTCAGAGGGGTAAAGATCAGGCCTACAAATCGCTAGTGAGACCAAGGTTGGAATGTGGTTGTGCTGTTTGGGACCCTTATAGAGCATATCAGAAATCATGGATTGAACAGGTCCAGCGCAGGGCGGCACGCTTCGTAACAAGAACATACACAAGGGAGGAGGGATGCGTAACCAACGCCCTAAAGCTACTAAATTGGCCAACTCTCGAAAAGAGAGACAAGTAGCTAGACTGAAACTGATGTACAAATGTGTTACCAACCAAGCCGCTATTGATATCCCCTGCTATGTACATCATCAGTCTTCCCTAAAAACCAGAGCATCTCATCCACTGAAATTTATCCCACCTCAGCCATCCTGTGACACGTACAAATACAGCTTCTGGCCGAGAACTATCATTGACTGGAATAGCCTGCCATCTGATTATTTAACAATGGATTCAACTGCAAAATTTAAAGCCACCATCTGTCACTACAGTTTTTCAGTGTGATGTTTACCACCTTTCGATTTATTGTATTTTTATTTTTATGTTTCCTAGTAGGTAGTGCTTTAGTTTTTAGTGAGGAGCTTGCGAATATGTCTGTTATAGATGTTGCAAGATGATATAATTTTATAAATATAAATGTCGAGCCTGGGTGTCGTTCGAAGCATTCTGGCCCCAGTTGTTCAAAAGGTGGTAAACTCTATTCACCATTTAATCAGTTAAATCTTAGCCATCGGACAGTGATTTATTCGGTGGAAGGGCCATAACTGGGCCTTGGCTGGCTAGCCAAGGCAAAGGTCGAATCAAGCATTGTTTTCGAGTATGATTCCGTGTAAAGCAGGAACTCGATGACGGAGAGCAGAACTAGTCAAACCAGAAGAAAGCCCTAGCATGGATGAAATTGTCCGTGCCTTTTTCCTGTAATATCGAGTTGAGGTTATATCCAATACGTCTGGTAGTAATGCTAATTTGCTCTTAGTATTGCATCCGTAGACTAACAATCAACGTACATGCCCGTAACATCGATTAACCCTTTAACTCCCATCCAGCGTTTTTACACGACGACACGACGGCCATAATTGTGTTCCAAAACGATGAAACGGCGACCATGTTGGTGTTCGAAACAAATCCTGTGGGAGTAGAATTCCTTTCTTATGTAAAAGCTTTCTTTTGTTTCAATTAATTTGCATAGTTGCTGGTCACGTGAGTGAAAACGCTGTATCAAGTTATGGAGGGATGATTTGTTACTCTTGGTTATAATTAAAATCTGTGGACGCAATCCACGGTGTTACCATTCAAACGTATTTACCTCTTCAGCAGAACTTTTACCAGTTCTTTTTCTTCTTTTGGATATTCCAAAAGAGAATTTGAAGTGAAGTTTTATACATTGATCGCCATTAGGAGTAAGTCAGCCAAGAGCTCATTATGGCTCTTGGTCAGCTAGCGCTTGTAACATGAAAAGAGACTAATTAAAAAAACGAGAACACCTCAAAAGCAAACTGTCCCTTTCAGAAGAACAAAAAACGTTTCTCTGTACTGAATAAAGATGTACCTAGAAACTCTAGAGCACTGTCTTCCCTCTCTAGGCTCGATTTCCAACACTCTTTCGAGTCCCCTACCCGAACATGGCGACTGGTAATCGAGCCTTTGTCTCTTCCAACTGAGTGACCAGGGATCCCAGCTCAAGTACACTGCCTATAACAAGATTGTTCTACAGTCCCATATGAGGCTTTATTATAGCGTATTTTGATGAAATTTTAGTTCATTCCTTCAAAGAGAAGCCTTGAGGTGCTACCTCCAGGAGAAAAGTAGAATATGCAGTGCAATGTCAGAAATCTCAAAATCTTAGAAAATCTGTGCAGCAAAAATGCACTTGTTCCTCTTAATGTGATACTAAGATCAATCTTAGGGTGCACTTCAGACTAAAGTAGCTTTTAAGACCCCCGAATCGTTCTAAATATACTTAAAAATGCGTTGAATGTCATAAATCACTTTTTCCAGCTGTCAACATTTTAAGCAAGGAACTACTAAATGGCTGATTAACTGGGATTTAGGTCAAGATACTTGGCCACCGCCTTACACATCCATGCTTCTGTTATCAGATAACAACACCTTCATATGTATATACACATTACACACACTGATTTACTTGCAGCTTAAAGGGATTGCCAGTATCACGCTGTCAGTTACTCTTCTCAGGGGTTTAAAAAGCTAAAATGTTTCTCTCATCAATTGAATTTCAAAATAATGGCCCAGTTATGTTATTTAAGGCTATATTTAGGGATTGAAATTGTTTCCTGTCGTCTGTTGCAGCGGATGGCAAGGATGGACATCCATTCAAACTTGAAAACGTTGGGCCAACTTTTTCAAGGTTAAATGCAATGCGTGCAAAACCCACCAAAAAATTAACAGTGTTTAGTGTTCGATCCCTTATGAAATTTGTTTGATATCTTCTTCATTACTCTACAGGAGCACTGTGTGCAAGGGTAAAGGCATTGAGAAATGACTCCAGCTCGATATGCATTTACAAATTCTCCAAACTGATCTCCATACATTTCCTTAAAGAATTAGTTAAGAGAATTTGATAAAAGATCACAGTATTATCCTTGAGGTGATCATTTTATTAAATCTCATAGCCTTTTCTCTTGATGATGTACTGATAATGCAAGGAGAAAATTCATGTTGGTCAACGAAACCCTATGGTAATATCAAGGCGTCATCATAAGATCTGAGGGCCTGCAGGTCTCGTGTGGCAGTCAAAAAACCCTTCTTAAGCTCACGGATGACACAGTCATTCATTCATGAGTTGTTGGAGGCAGTTGAATAGCACTCACTCACTCGATTCTCATTAATTTATCCATTAAACTTGGATTAACCATTTTTTTCCTACTTCCCCTGCTCTTTTCCTTGGAGTAGACTCAGTAGATGCAACTGAGTGCGTCTAGGATTATTGGGGGTTAAAGATGGTTTTCGTGCTATAGGAAGTTAATAGGCCAAAGAACACTAACAATACTAGCTGCGAAAAATCATTATTATTTGGACGAATTGCGCGTGTAACACCAACCCTGCCGTGATTCTAACCGGGCTTAGCGACATGTAGACGAACTTCTTTTCGCCATCTGTGTCTGCCACATGTTCTTCAAATGCGATGAGACTGGGTTTAAGTTCGATCTCTTTCCATCAAAACCTTTAATACTTTCTTGAAATCTATCTTTGAATCCATTTGTCGGTTCGACTATCAAAGAGCTTCAGGCGACGTTTTACGGCAGAATGTCCACGGAAGAAAAAGAATTTTCATTCCTTAGCTGTGGGACTTTGTCTTTCGTGGGACTCTTGGCCTTGTGGTGAGGGTGAATTGTGGTGCCTGAGATATGAGTTCGACCACGGCTAGTTTTGTTTTCTTTTTTCTTTTTTTTCTCTTACTACTTTTTTATTTTTCTTTTCTTTCCCCTTTTCCTTGGCTTTTTGTCCATTGATTCCTAATGTTTGCCCATTTCCTGAACTTTGTTAGGTTAAGTCAGACACGTATTTTTAGTACATCATTGCATATTTTTATTACAGTAATCAGTCTACAAAAGTAAAGCAGTGGCTACATGCAGTCATAGACTGCCTTTTTATATCAACCTTTTTAAAACCTTTGTCCACACGTCGCTTACTGGCCCAACTTTCATCGCTAACAGAGCTTCCATTCTTGCTAAATAACTTCCATACGTACTCAAAACCCACCAAATCTTGTCCTAATTTAATTAACTTTTTCACACTAACCCGTTTCATCCATGGGCTGGATCACAGGACCGGAGGCTTTGATTTATTTTTAAATCTTGCTGTCTTTCTTTCGAGAAACAAGGATCCTTATCGTGACGACGTAAAATTGATCCAGCCTTTCTGTACATACATTAGCCTGTGCCAGGCTCTCGCGGTCAGAGCAGAAGAACTTAAAAACGAGCGGGCGAAAAACAGCCCACGCGGTTTTCACGCCACTTTCCTCGATCCTGCACTTTTCCTACTAACACGGTATTGCTCCTTCTTCTACTTCAGATATTCTTAAGGCTCTTCTGTGCGGCTTCCGCAGCGGTCTCTATTGTTTTTCTCGCACACTGTATATTGTTTGAAAGTCCACACGCTGCTTAACTGCTAACTAGACTACTCACACCCCCAGCCCGCCTCCTCTTAGAAATGCGTCAGCAAGTGGAAAGGATTTGTTTTATGTAAATTTCAGCAGAAATTGAGCGATTATTTAAGTATTTATTGTTTAAAAGTGTCAGAGACAGTAGTCTAACACTGACAAACAGGATTGAGCGCTTTTGTCTCGAAAAGAATTCAGGAATCCCGCATAATTCCATCCATTGTCTCGCGAGTGGCGTGAGTCTCATCGGACCTCCAATAATGAACTTGTTCTCCTCTGTTGATCATACTTCCCAGTTATACGGAATTTATAGCACTTTTCGGCATGATTTTAGAGAAGGAAGATGTATTACTACAAATCCACTTCACGAGGACTTGTTGCTCTAGGTGCCCCGCCTTTGGACAAGCTCGCTACTTTCATTACTTTTCCTTAACTCTCTTTCATAACAAAAGGCTGAATCAATATTTCACAGTTTATGGATGACATAATTGTTTCCATAGATGTGGGTTTGTTTGTAAATGCTTCATGCTAGTCAGGTTGACCGGCAGACGAAGAGGATGTTTTTACGACCCCTTTTACGTCACGTGAACCGCACCAACTTTCATATGCCAATTTGGGAACTTCATGTTCAACGTTTATTCAGGTCAGAATGACGAGCATGATTTCTGCAGCTAGTCCGTCACGGGTCATGCAACAGCGCTTCCTTGGAAGCAGACGTATACATCGCACCATTCCTGTATACTGGATTGGGAGAATTTGGCGCGCGCTCGAGGGACAGCAAATTAAGGGGGCCGGCGCAGGGTTGACCACTGGCTGTCGAAACGTCAATCGTTTTGTTTTGCTGTCGCGATCCCCCACAATCGATAATCACTCTTGAAAACAGCACATCAACATCAGATCATCGTGCGTCCGCCAATATAGTCTAGAGCTCATTGTACCACAGCAGAGAGTCAAAAAGCTCAAAAGGTCGTTTGTGGTTACAACAGATCTCCGAACACAGTTCATCCACCCTCGGGAAAGACATAACGGAGATTTCGAAGCGCTCTCTTTTGTTCTGAAAGACTTCTAAGCTTGCAAGAGAAGCACGAGTCCCTCCAGAATTGCGACTGACACTATCAGGTTCTTTTAAAGACTTGTTCGTGTAGTGCCCACGGTCTGTATTTGCTGACGGAACAGGAGTCAAGTTAGTGATGTAAAGAACTATGGACAGAGCCATTGTTGTTGGCGTTACATTGTTCATTTTTGTCGCGTTTGCTGTGGCAGGCGACGGAAATTTGCCCACGCAAAACCGCGCTGATACAAGGAGGAATAAAGGTAAATGGTTTCAATCTGTTATTGCATTTTCGTTTTGTGCACCAGTTAAAAACGCTTGTTCATCGTGAAAACAATATACAGTTAATATGAGCGCATTGCCAACGCAGTGCTGGCCTGATTCAAAATTACCAGTCTAACAGTGAAAGGAGAGCAAAAGGTAATGATTGATAAATACTCAAAACTATTCTTAAGTGATAAAAGTGACCAACCGTTTTAAAAAAATGTGTTTCGACTTGATTTTGTCCCTCGAAATAATCTGTTAGTACAAGTGGCTTATGCATTGTTACCGAAAATACATCATTGTATTTGATACTGACATTATTATATTTTATCAAAGAATATATACTGTATAGCATCGGGGTGGTTCAATAACAGCCTCATTATTTCGAGATCAACGATTAGTGTCAAGGTTTGCTAGCTAGATTGATATCTAGCCGCAACTGTTTTCCCTCATTTGAGGGGACAGTAGTCACGTTCCGTGTTCACGCAGTGATGTTTTAAATTGTCCAAATGCCTGACATTTTGACTTGCTCTCTGTTGAGTGAACTTAACGAAAAGTGTCATTTATGTGCGTGACTGGGTAGTTATTCTCAAAATGAAGCTTGCCTGAGTATTCTGAAGTTAAATAACTTGACCACTAAAAATTTTGTTGATATTGTTGTTTTCCTTTGCATGTCCAATGTAGACGCGGGGGTGGCAGCTTGCAATCGTACGATGTTGTGCTGCAATTTGGGACGGAAAGCCGTTCGCCTCTCCTATCCAGCCATGTACACCTGTAACATCGAAGCCCTGTCACGAGGTCTAGAACACCACACGTCTGTCAGCCATAGGCTGAAATACAGGCTGCCCAGTAACACACAGGACACACAGGCGGGTAGAATGGATGCTGCTAATTCACTTCACACGTCCCTTGGATTCCGTCGACGTTTGATGCTGTGCAAGACAAAGGAACCATCACAAAAACGCTGCTTCGAGGAGTGCTGCAGGAGAAAACTACGGAAAAATAAAGCAAAAGTGAAAAATGTTGCTAATAAGCAGGTTTCTCCAGATCGCAGCAACTTAAATAACACATTTTCGGCTGACTGAACTACAGGAAAGAGAAAGTCGCTGGACTCTGGCCCTAGCGAGTTGAGCAAAACTCTTGCATGGTTTGGCCAAGTTAGAATATTTTGTGTTAAGTTTGTTCTTTGCTCAATAACATGGGATTCTGAAGTAGACAGTAGGAGTGAAACATTTCTGGCCACGGGCTTAGGCTTCTCTTATTCCAGTTAATATTTGGAACCCATGTCTCGGGTAAAAATATATGATTGTCCGGGAGAGTCAGTGTTGTCTTACGCTGTTTTCACGCTATACTCGGTGGCTTTTCGTGTCGACACGAAACACCACCCGCATTGTGTGAACACTTATTCGATATGTGACTCTCCACTTTCCCGCCGAAATCACCGTTCTGAACATAAAGCCCATCTGGTATGGTCTTAGTGCCAACTCAAAGGCTACCTGGTATAATTTGAACATAGTCTTAAATATTTGGTACAAGACCCGAGGACATCAGTGTCTGATGTTTCGAAAACCTGTGGGGAAGTCGTCACCACTACACTATGAATTTGTCCTAATAAAAATAATAACAATAATGAATTTGTATAGCGGAAATTCTATACAATTTTCAAATGCGCTTCTCAAAAAAATCACACAATGGTCTTCCGCACAGGTTTTTGAGACGTCAGTCAATGTTATCAACAACGTCCTTTTCAAAAATTATCATTATCAACAAAATCATCAGCATTATGATTATTTTGATTATCATGTTATTACGCGGTGTTTCCAGTGACATATAAATTAAGAACATATTGAAACAAATATAAAGAACCAATATTATCAGTACTGTGACAGTGTATTTTTAAAGTAGCTGCATATTTTGCGGAAAAGGTAATATGGGGTGGACACGCTTGTGCACTGACGTGTTTGCAATTACAACGGAAATGTTTTGAGAAAAAGCTAGCATTACGTTTGGCGTATTGACAGTTTATTTTTCCTTCAAGTGCTTGTTTCCGGGGTCTTAAATCCCAAAGCCGACCACCGTTGACTGCATGAATTAAATGACCAAGAGTTGCCCTTGACAGACACCAGAAATTATCTTTTTGCACTTCTCGCTGAGCTTTATCATACATGACCTATCTTCTGAGTTTGCAGCTCCCTTGGTGATGAAATGAAATCTTTACGTACTTCTACGTAGTGCTTTAAAAAAAGTCAGTCATGATCTGCATAATTCTCATTTTTAAATGTGGTGAATAATACCAGATCATCTATAAGTGGTTCCATTATTGCGAGCCCCTAGAGTTCGAGCCCAATAATATCAGAGCTTGGAATTTGAGGCAAAGACAGTGGCTAATAGGCCAATAAAATGTAATCGCATGCTATGCAAACACTTCAAACCGCAATTTAGGTCATCACCCTAGGTGAGTGCATCCTGCGGTGTTAATGATGTGATAAAAGCTCCCTATACTTGTAGTGTATAGGGTATTTTAAGCGGTGGGAGGTGCTAATAGGTTCCGTCATATACACTGCCTGTATATTTTTTAAGAAAACCATGCTGATAATTATCTTTCGCGCCATCGATTCATCATTTCATAGTGCTTGAAAAGTAAGATAAGAATTTCATCATTTCCAGCTAAACCGCAGCCATAAATTTGAAATTGCTTATTAATAATGAAATTAATAGTTTTAAAGTTACACGCACACCACTAAGAATGGTGAAACTTTGACATTTTAGACGGTGGCCATTCTACTTACTAACTTCAACGTTATGCTCAAACATGTCAAGATTTCGCCAAAGTCTTAATTACCTTGTTCATCATAAAAAAATGTATTGCTAAATGGAACCAACAAAGCGTGCTAACTGACCTGAACGCGGGTCAAATCCCGACGTACAACAGGAAGAAATTTGCGGTTTCATAAGGAAAGAGATATTTTATTACGGGAAGGAAATAGTTAGGTAACATTTTTAAATATCCGGGAGTGTAATTTTTCTTTGAACTGTCAAGTCACTGTCCACAGGAAAGGATATGAGGATAAATATTATTATAAAGGAACAGTTTGAAAAAGAAAAAAAAACTGAGACTTGAGGGATTGAGTAGTTTTGCATTTGTCTGGCTCGTCTTCCACAGCAGGGCCGTAATCAGACGAAACTTCTTACTAAAGTAATATCAGTGAATTTAGTTTACAATGTATAGCCATCTTAGTGATATACTTTTTCGTTAGGCAAGCTTAAGGAACTTGCTGTTTCTCGGTAACTTCAATGATGCTGGAGCTCCGCTTCTGGCCTGCCCTGCTTCCGAAACCATTACCCTCTAGGAAACCATACAGAAGTGTGAAGAATTTTTTTCAACAGTTTATAAACTTTAAGACCAGTTCTTTATAACAGAGAATCTTCATAACAGTAATCTTCGGTGAAACAGGACCCTATTCCTTTAATTTTTTCTACATGATATTACGCACTAATGTTTGATAACCAGACACACCCTTTGCAGCATAACATACTCATATTACTTACATAGATGAGTACCCCTTGGAATGATTATACCACATCACAGCATATCATACCATTCGAAAGGTCACAAACAGCATGCATATCAAAGAAAGTATTGCTTCCGGCACATTCGGCCGATATTGTAAGTGTGTGTAATATTTAATGAGACCGGTGCAATGTTAAGTTCAGCCTTTTTTTAGCCACCGCAAATCAGATATTTACAGAATTTAAATTAATACAATTATAAGCTGATAAGGAGCCAGAAGGAACTAAGACAGGGGCACCCAACGAGAATATAGTTCAAAACCACTTAAACAGAATTGTTAAACGTATTTTAGTATTTAAACGGTAGATATAGGCATATTTTTATCCCCTAAAAATTTTTCATCTGTTCGGATTTCCTAGCTGAAAGTCAAGTGATCCGAAAATTATAGGTATCAAAACTTACCTTTTCGAAAATTTTAGCCAGAAAAAAGGCTCCCGAAAATTCTAGGTGACCTTTTTAGGGTAAAAATCCGTTAAAAATGGGCAGTTATACCATTTTTTAGATGTCCGAAAATCCTAAGAGAGGCAGGCAAGCAAGAAATTTTACAACAAATGTTCCGAAAATTCTAGATCTCAAATCGTCTTCCGAACAGATATTTTTCCGAAAATTGTCGTTGGGTGCCCCTGCTAAGAGGCTAAGAAAACCTTGCCTCCCTGGTAATGGCTGCTTTCAGTAACAAGTTGAAACTACAGTTAGGTGTCTTTCGTGTCTATTTCTAATTTCCATGATTTGAGCTTTGATTTTTACATATTACGTACGCTCTTTACAGGTAGCCATTACGAAGGAGGATTATGAGGTTACCCCATATTAATGATCTCTCCTTACAGAGAACCCACCCGGTCCAGGAAAGGTTGGCCACAACACCGGGGTCTACGTCCCATACTCATTTCGAACGGTGTTGTGGGCTCTCGTTTACTTCCTACAAGAACCAGATAAGTGAAAGGGCTGTGTGACGGGACCTACGATTTTTCGCCCTTCAACCGGCCGATCTGTTTGCAGTTGTCATTCTTCTTAGTTATTTTAAAGCCCTAAGTGATGGTCCGGCCGGGGTTACGTTTGAACCCTCCCGCGACCTCCCGCTCAGCAGACGGGCGCTCTCTCCCGCTGATATATCCTGTCCTTAAGGTTTGAGGTTTAGGGGCTTGTTTACAGTGGAACTTATACCTAGCTTATCCAGCTAGTTTACAGGCACTCCACTCAAATAATTCTGGTATAAAGGAAATTGAACATAACAGGATTAAAAACCCCAACTGGCAGGAAGGAACAAGTTCGCTATTTACAAGCGTGGCCGAGGATTTGAACTCGGGACGACCGAGGACAAATCCAGCCAGTCGCCAGAGCGGGACCCTGGAGAAGGGAATGCGAGTCCGACGAGCTGACCACTCGGCCACGCTGCCTCGGCCTTTTGCGTCCTCCAGCTTTGTTAGTTGCGATAATTTGCCGACGGAGTTCGCAGCGTAGCGTACATTCATTAACGACGATGAGGGTTCCTTTCTCCCTCCCTCTTCGCGTTTTTTACGTACCTTACCCCTCCACCATGACTTCTGTCAGGCGGTCTGTAGCTATAGCCTGTTCCAGGCTCAGAGATAGCGGTGAAAAGTGTTATTTTCGCTTTGCTCGTTTTAATACGTCCCCACTATCTGAGAGCCTGGCACAGGCTAGGCGGTCTATTAAAATCACAATTAGTCTAAAACGTTGCAAAAGTGCGCTATTTTCTAACCTCAAGAGAATCGGATCCTTATAAGTTCTAAGCCCGGGGGGGGTACTACCATATATGAGCTATATCGGTATGTGCCACTGTGAAGGTATGGTTTTCAAGCAGTTTACTCTAGGATAGGGTATATAAATCAGAACATTTGGGTCTAGAATAGGGTATCTTTTTTCAGGAAACTGATTAGTTGGTTGAAGATTTTATCTACGATAGGGAAACAGCTACTTTTGGTGAGTTGACTCTAGGTACTCTGGGTAGCAAAATTTAGCTGAACTAGCTCTTGTATAGGTTAAGGGTTTCAGGGTCCCAGCGGCACATCCCCGCCCAGAAATTGCTAAAGTATCCCCCCAGGGGTTCTAAGACGTCTTCTAAGTTTCTGTTATGCTCTTTCACAGAGCTCAGTCAAGGGTTTCATTAGTCCACACGGTACTGGCAAAGCTAGCCTGCAAAAATAGCAGTCTCTCCTCGCTCCTCGCCGAAACGTCCCTGGCGGCGAGGAACGAGGTGAGACGGCTGTTTTCGCGTGCTAACGCAAGGCTAAAGAAGCACCTCATAATCAACTCGACATTGGAAGACATCAATCGACAATGGGAGTGATACGGGATGCAATGCGTTCTTGTCGAATTTGTTCCAGGGGTGATTGAAAACAAGGATAAGGCCTGCACTGTCGAAAAACTATTTGATAGAAAATGAGCAGCAGCAGCCATTGACCTACACTGCTTCACACAAATCGAACATCGTGCCGGAGCGGTTGGCCGAGAGGTTTTGGTGCATAAAATCACAGTTCTCACTTCTAACTAGAACGATTTTCTTATAACCTTGAAAAATAGTTTCGTAAAAGTTCGTTACTTGTTTTAGAAGCCAATGGATGAAAATTAAGATCAAAACATGCACTCTCCACTCTCCGTTTTCCCGCCAAAGAAAAACCCTAATATGGAGAAGGCATCATTTGTTCGATTGGCCAATCGTGTTGCAGTACGACGTCAAAGCGAAGTATCCATTGATTTCTGGAAAGTTCTCGGGCATGAAGTATTTTCACCCGGGCGTTCGCTTAACCAACCAAAAGCCACGTGCCTTGTATCCGTTCGATAAACCAATCAAACTGCTCTATTTTCGTTCGTTTGTTGTTTCTGTTTTGTTTGCGCGCTTTCATTTCAAGATCATACGAAAATCACTCTATTACTTTCGCGTCATTGCCTTCCAGTTCTTGCTCCTATTTATTCGCTTCCCTGCTATTCGAATACCTGTTTACATTGCACCAAAGTGTGGCACGCCTTTGTGGCACGAAACCTATCCGATATGCGTCGGACACTCCACTTTCGAGGTTGGCACAGCGCAGTTTCGCTTTGTTTCGAAAATTGCGCGGAAATCATCTCCTTACTGTGTGTGAATAGAAGCTCTATTCGGTTTAGTCTTCTTGTCGGCGCAAAAGCTCTCTGGTATATTGTGAACATAACCCTGATCTGATACCTGCCAAATGGAGATTTAGTCAAGTTTGCTTTTCCCAAAGCAAGGGTATTTACGATTTACTTTCCAGATCGTCCTCGTTCCCAGGGTACTCTCCCACTTGGCCCCTGTAGGACGGGAAAGAGAGGACCCTGGGAAAGAGGTTGTTTCCAGATCCGAATTGGAATTTAGAAATGTTGGTTTTTGAAGGGAGAGGAAAACCGCAGCATCCAAAGAAAAACCGCTTGAAGTAAAGGCAAGAATCAACATAACTCAATCGTGGCGTGGACATGAGGACTCGAACCCAGGCCACAACGATATGCTCATCACGCCAACTCTTCGGTTCATGTGTTCTCGGCGATGGAAACCAGGGTATAGCCTAGTTCCCAGGGTCTCTCTTCCTAACTGAACCGTGCTTCTTCAAACATGAAAGGTTCAGCAATAAACGTAATAGTTTATAGTTTATGAAGTAATCTTTACTGCTAATCAGTTTGTCACCTTTTTCGAAAATTAGATAGACAAGATAAGAAGCAGACTTGAAGTCCTTGAAACGCCTGAACTATTTGATGGCTGCAATAAATCTTCACCTAACTGTAAAATGGATACTCTCTTCTCTCCTACATCCATTAGGCACCGAACTATCGAGAATTTCTCACACCATTATTTCTAAGTCTTGCAGTTGGGATCCTTTCCATGCCGCTTTACTGAAAGAACACCTTGACTTGCTTCTACCTACACTATGCAGGATAATAAACTTGTCGCTGGAATCTAGTCAATTGCCTTCTTCTTTGAAAACTGCCGTCTTATCACGGTTACTCAAGAAACTTTCTCTGGATCATGAAGTCCTTAGAAATTATAGACCTCTCTCAAATCTCCACGTTATTTCTAAAATTATCGAGAAAGTTGTGGCTGTACGCCTGCAAGACTAACTTGAATCAAACCAACTTAATGAACCTCTACA
This sequence comes from Porites cylindrica, assembly GCA_964035525.1. Classification (NCBI taxonomy): domain Eukaryota; kingdom Metazoa; phylum Cnidaria; class Anthozoa; order Scleractinia; family Poritidae; genus Porites; species Porites cylindrica. Next base: position 26,680,774 of record OZ037780.1, read on the forward strand.
ATTAGCCTTTTAGCGATTTCATAGCTGCGAAACCGCCCTCACTAGCGTTCACAACGACATCCTCCTTGAAAATGATAATCGTCACTGTTTTACTCCCTGGTTTGATTCTTGCAGTTCCGTTGCAGTCTGGTTTCAGGGTTTGCTTTAGATTAAAAAGAAATACATTCCCGCCCATACCATAGTCCTGGGGAAGAGGTTGCATCTTCCCATCGTCTTGCGCCTACTATTTGATAAGTATCATCTATTCCCCAGTGGGAGTTTCTGCGGAGGGGAGGGCTGCATATATCAAAGAATTTTGATAATTACGCGTAAAAAGAGGTTCGTGTACAACACTTGGCAACTAGTAAGAATTTCTCTTTAATCAGCTCCTTCGAGACTTCTCGGGCTATCATAACTGCCTCCAATTCTGCCATCACCCGCTCGTGTTTATATCGGGATATGCAAACCGTGAGCACGGAAAAGACTTCCATTGCTTAAAAATATCGCTAGAATTTTTTCCCCAACAACAGAAGTCCTCATTGGATACCTTGAGGTCATATGACACACACATATAAATTTTATACATATAAATATAATATATTTTATACATTAAGATTGGACTGCCTTTTGATTTCCGTTCAAATTTACTTATATAATTAGTGCAGATTGATTTCTTGGCTGTCAATCAGTTGATTATTTGTAGTCAGTGTGTAGTTAATTCGTTTCCGTCAAAACACTCTCCTGTTTACTTCTAAGAGCATTTAGGAGATTATTTTTATCAAGAGAGGATATCCCCTCCTGCACCATATTTATGGTGGCTTCTAGTTTTGAGTACGTGTTCGCCTTTGAGCGCACCTATGACCTTGGAATTTCAAGCTAGTCATGTCCTTCCCTGAAACTCTCACTCTTTTCCGTTTCTAGCCAACTATGGAGAGACTTTAGGGACAAGAGTGGCGAGTTTTTGCAATTTGGTTTAAAAACTCGTCCTCGTAATCCAACTAAAAGGTTTCTGATTTTGCCACCCAGATCGTTAGTACCACTGAGGAAGTGAATACTTAACCTGTTCTTTTCTAGCAAGAAGGAAGGATTAGTGTGCGGTGTAGGTTAGTGTGCGGCCTACTGTGCGGCAGGTCCCCAGTTCAATTTCCTGGTGTAACCTCAAATCCTTCTTTCGACTTCTTTCCTTTAAATACCCGTAAAACGGAGCACTGATGGAGAGAGAGAGTCGGGGTGGAGGGGGGGGGGGGGGGGGAGGGGGGTGGGTAAAATCAGCTTAGTGTGTTAGTCAGATTTCGAGCTACCGACGTAATATAAGGGCACTTTACCTTTTTTTTAATGCGTTTATCAGCTTCGGCCTCGGATGTTTTTCTTTGCAGGAAAACTAAGACAATTTGAGCACCTGGATTTTAATACACTCGGAAGTACATTTGATCACATATCCGCCGGATACCACGCGAAATCGGCTTTTAAAGAGCTCAGCTGCGCAGCAGGCTCTGAAGGTGAGACAATCTACTGACTCTCCTGCGCTAGCCTTATTAATGAGCTGATTCATGACTGTAAACTATAAATTGCAAACTGTTCATGCAGTTTATAAAAGGTAAAATACACCTGTCCCCGCAACAAAGTGATATTCTTCTTTTTGCTTCGCCCCCTGATATAATTTCCCATTTTTTTGCGAACGCTAACAACAACATTAAGTCACAAGTCATTTCATTTCTCTGTGAAAACTGACTATTGCAAAAAACGGCGTTTGAAACCATCACCAGGGGCCCGCCTGCCACGACTTATTTTCGATCTTTTTTTATATTCGTTTTGCTGTTGTTTTAAATAAACCCTCGTCATTTTTTCAGGTAAGCGCGCACGTGCGTACTTGCTTACCATAGCTAAGCTCCTAATATTGATTGGTTTCTGGTGCTGCCGAACTATTATCGATTTGGCATCGTGCTGTGGAGTGGGTAGTGGTAGTGTTTGTATTACATCATTTGGTGATTAGCGCACCATCCGAAACTGCCCTAACTGCTATTCACTGCTTAAATTTACTCGTTCAGTGATAAGTAGTGCGCGCTGTACTTGATCATGCGAAAGAGACTGCACGACGGGACAACCTTATTTAGAGGGTCCCCAATAGGGTTATTCAATCCCGTAATCCCGAACCAAAATTTCATGCAATCCCGTAATCCCGAGGGTTATTTTTGGCATCCCACCTCACGGGCATACTTCCAATCCCAAATCCCGAGCTTCAAATAAGGGAGTTCCCGGATACCGAAAAACTGGGACCCTCTATTTAGAGGGTGTCAACTTCATGCGATTCAAAATTTACAAATTAAATTTTATCTTTTTTTCAGTTAGTTGCTATCAGCCTCCACTAATGATTTTTTTTTAATTGTAACGATATAGGAATTTAGATAGGTGTCTCTAATTATCACGCCTGCTACCTAGATTCCATACACCTATGATATAATTATATCTTGTCTTTCAGTTCTGACTGCCGATTATAATAAGATTTGCCTGCAGTCACAAAATGTTGATTTTGGTTTTGCTCCTCGGATCCCGTTCTGCGAAATGTAACTTCCCGCATAACATGGTGTGCATGCGCAGAACGTTCAAATCTGCATTTTGGCGGGAACATGGCAAAATCTGAAACGTGAAGGTTCCCGAGTTATTTTTATCTACCATTATGCTCTTCTTCATCACAATCCGCCATTAACCTTCCCTTCTTAAAACCACATTCCACGTTTGTTCTTTATGCCAGTGATGCCATTTTGTAGAGGTGATAAAATGCGTCACTCGTAGTTTAACGCAAGAGTTACGGTGAAGTCAAACATGGTCAAAGTTTGTAGATGGAATGATAAGAGTAAATCTAGTTTTGAATCCAGGGCGGCCGTTCGTTATCTTATAATAATAATAATAATAACGCGAATATTTATACGGGATAACCTATCAGTTCTAATAAAAAGAACTGTTATCAAAAGGGTCTTGTAATTATCTCATAAATTACTAAAAAATAAAGAATAAAATCGAAAGAGGAAAATAAAATAAAATAACATTAAGAAATCTAAGATTCAAAAATCAAAATCTGTTAAAATTATTGACTTACAAGACTGAAAAAAGTTGTGAATTATGGAATACTATTGAAAAAACTCTTTTAAATTACTCTTAAAAAGAAACCTATAATTTAAATTTCTTAAATGCCGAGGTAAAGTATTGTAAACTAGAGCCCCTTGAAAGGCAAAACTACCCCGTCCAAATTCTAATTTGGCTTTGGGAGGTTTTAGTAAACACCCATTGTTTCTAGTGTTAATGTTGTGTTCAATTTTTGTAAAATATCATTTAAAAGGGGAACAGACGTTATCCTGAAGACAATCAAACACAAGCTGGCAAGAGGGGAAAAGTTTTTTCCTTTCCTGGGACGGCAGTTTGTGCTACTGTTGTTTATTACTCTATCTTAATACATCAATTATAACTCAAAGAGTAAACGTGACCTGATGTCAGATGATTTCTTTGTTGAATACCGCTGTCGAGATAAAGCAACTGTTTGCTCGGTGACCTTCTTTTTTTCTATGGCTCAAGACACACCAACAAAACAAACAAGGCAAGGCTATTATTCAACTATATGATACCTCATCGCAGCGGAAACAGCAACTAAATTTCTCTTTTCTTTGGAAGCATTCCATCGGCCAATGAAAAATCATAAAAACTCCCAAATATTGTCAAGGACGTTTTATACACTCCTGATACGCCCCTATTCGGACACATTCTCGAGATTAACTTTCAATAAACGCGCTAACGGTGCCAAGCGCGGCCGGGGAACATGAGATAGCCAAGTCACGTTTGTTTTCATTCCTTAAAAAAGGCGTTAATAGTGATAGGGAGACTAAAGAACATAGCTAAACGCAGAGAGCAAAAGACGTTCTTTATAAAATAAAACCGCTACATGAACTAGTTCAGTACTTCAAAAATTACGAGTTTCTCAGGATCTCCAGTCAAGGATAACAGCGGCAATTTGACGAAACTACTTTACTGACGCAGCAGTTTTAACTGAAGTTTGCAAAAGGGATTAAGCTTCGCGCAGCACGTACACCTCACACCAGTTTACGTCAGAGAGCCGAGAGTCAGAGAAATGTTTATTTACTTGTCAATCTTGTAGAATTGGTAGTTATATAAAAGAGATCAGAGACGGAAGGATTCAGCCCTGTCACCGCCCTTGACCTATCAATGAACCCAACGGATGAAGAAGCTGATAAAAAACATTTCTTGCGGCGAAATAGCTGGGCCAAACATGGCCTTCAAAAAGAGGGGCCTGCACTGACCTCAAAAGACAACCATAGTTTCAGCTTCAGTAAAGAGAAATCAGCTAGCCACTGCCGTGCACAATAAAAAGTTTAAAAAAGTACTTTGTTTCCACCTGCTGTGGGTAAACCTCTCGTTCTCTTTGTTTACCGCTACATACATTTGCAATCATTTATGTCCAAGTTGTAAACAGAGCTTAAAGTTACATTATGTTGATCATTCAGTGTAAGTCAAAGAACAGCTCTGTTGATATAATTGTAAATGCACGAAAGCCTGCTGAGATTTCAGATAGATTAGTGTTATTCTAACAGCGAGCAGGGGTCCAATTCACTATCAGTGCATATCTTAACGAACAACATAAAAACAATTACTTATAACAGTAAATTTAACATTGAAGGGAAACCAAAACCGCAAGTTGTGAAAATGGGTTTAGTTAACGACAGTTTGTTCTTTAAAGCATACATACTTTGTAAGATTCGATTTAAGTTATTTGACAACAACAAAGTTAGCGTACTCTTCATATTCCTCTTTAAGTCACAAGACCCAGAAATTAAGCCTGAATGTATTTCTGTTAGTTTAGCGCAAGCTACACACTAAGGAACAATAGTATTTAATTAACAGCACAAAAGTGGCTACATGCCATGTCTCTTGTTTGATATCAACGACTTCACCTGCATTCCAGTTGTCTAATAAGTTGTTGGGTACGGAGCCAAAAACCTAACAGCGGTACTTAGTTTGGAGATTGGTATGCTCAGATATGCGGCACACGATCCCTGTGCCATTCATTTAGCGTGTATGCAGCTCAGGTTTTTTTCTCGTTTTCTTGTCAACACGATTTCCTTCTTCTATTCCGGATGCTGTAAATTCACAAGTGCTTGACTATGAACAAAGCGGAAAAAACATTTTACAACACAAGATCCAGACCAAGTAGGACCACAAACTCTTTGAAGCTCAATGAGAACAAACTCCAAAATTCTCTTCGATGGACTCAATCGTATAAACTTTATCTTAGGGACGTGCATATTTACTTCCCCTTGTTTCTTAAACATAAACTGCCGCCATTTTATAGACAATCAGGCGCCAATATACAAAATTATAGTTGTCAAACAGAACTTTCCCACTGTTTTCTTTCTGTGTGTGTGCCGGCTTAGAACAATTGAGATTAAAAAACAAAAATGACTTTTTCGGACCTTTAAAGGGATTAGAAAGTATAATCTCCGTAACTATACTTTGAATGGTCAACTCTTTCTCCACTTTGGGATTTTTTGCGACTGTTAATTATGTAATTGAACTTTTACAAACAAAAACAAACAATCCCACGGTGGAATCTTGGAACAAGCTATTAATAAGCAGATAAAAAAACCACCCCCGTTTTGCCACTCCTGCCATCCAGCCAAATCCAATTATGACAAGACTATTTTGGGCCCATCTAGAACAGAAATACCAAATTGTGGGTATTTTTTTGCAAAAGAAACGTTCGATTCCTGTAGTGAAAGCTGCCATTATCACCGAAAAAGGCTATTGTTTGTAATGACTACCCCAGCATTCTTTTGTCTTCTCGCCTGTCAATCATCGTTAACCTCCAACCTGAATGACAAGTGATGGTATTAAAGTTTGTTTGCTTTTCTTAGCGATTATACATGAACAATAACGTCAACATATATCGCATCGCAACCTGCCTTTCCGGGTAGAATATCAAAACAAAACGTAGTAGCACGAGACCCTCACGCAAATACTACGCAGTCATTCATCCGCTAACAGTACATCGAAAAAATGAGTCTGTTATCCGTTTTCTGTATCCTTTCTTTAGGGATCTTAAACGTCCTGGCAAACGCTGCAGTCGTCAAAAACAACAGGCCGAAAGGTTGGCAGTTCTACGCAATATGATTATTTTACCGTTTTTCACCGATTTACACTATTCTTTTGCCGCTTTTTAGATTTGGCGTTGGTGACGACGAAAGCCCCGGTGTCAAAGTTGTTAACAGAAAAACCCACACCTAAGTTAGTTAGCAAAGAAAGGAAGCTCACTCGGAGAGAACGATGCTGCAACCTTGGGCGAAAGGTGGCCAAAATCGGAGAAACGTGCACCTATTCGCCCAACGTCGATCACATTTTCCCCAACTCGCACTGGCACCAAATGAAAACAGCAGTTTGGACAAGACGAAGCCAACCCATCAACCAGCGACTGCTACCCAAGTGCAAACCGTTCAAAGTTTTCTACGAGAAATGTTGCAACTATGAGTATTCGCTCATCACCGAGGATCTTCTTCGAGCCAAAAGGAAGATCAAGCAGTACTTGAAAGAAATAAGGAAACACGAGGCAGGAGTTGAGCGGGAAGGAAGTGCTGACGAAGTGGGAGGTCTTCCTCAGGCGCAAGATCAGAAACAGTTAGTAAATTCGCAATAGAACTTTAAAATGTTAACTATAATATTCAAACAATCTAAATTCAAACAGAGCCTTGACAATATCCCGAACTTTAAATTGTGTACATAAAAGCAATTGATTACGTTACATTTTTCAAGAACGTTCTGCTTTTTTCTACATTGAAGAGGGCAGTTGTATTATTCAGATCTATATTTACCAAACAAAGCAGAAGTTACTGAAAGGTGGTGGGCGAATCGTCCTTATGGTGTAAAATATTTGTCCAGTTAGTTGAATTCTTTACGTTTGGCTCAATTTGGCGCTTTGGAAAGTGAAAGATATTAATAAAAACTTTCCCGAAAACGTCATGTTCAGATCATAAGTATTTTTACATGTATTACGATGACGCATTTCAATACAATACTAAAAAGTAATCATACATGTATGCAAAGCTCTTAACATAAAGGCAATATCAAAGTCCTTACAGATGATTGAATGTACGATGACGAAACATGAACCACTAGAAAGTCTGTATAAATTACATGGCCCCTTACGTATATGCTTTTTGAGCTGCTAGTTAAATCCTGTAAGTACTTCTTGTTGTCAAAGTCATGTTTAAATCCCTCTCGCGAGAATGACAGCCATTGTAAAACGAATAAGCATTTTTAATCGAACAACGTGTGCATGAATGTTTCGACACTCCGAGGCAAGTACATTATATACAAACAGTGTGTGGTCTCAGATGTTCAGAACTTCGGGTGATCGTCAACGTAGCTGATTTCTCCGTAATGAAGTTCGGATGAAAATGTATAATCTCAGTTTTATAAAGGCATTGTTCAACATGATCGACAAGAAATTTAAAGTCGAGAACTAGAATACAGAGAAATACATATATAATCAAAGAAGACCACTTGTATATAGAAATATTTTTTCCATTATTGGTAATATCATACGAATTGTATTGAAATAATTCCTTTCTCGTAGCTTGTAAATAAAATACAGATGGACAGAATGGCTGTGACCAATGTTCCGCGAATTTTTCCCACGCCTTTGTCGCATTATTATCAACACAAATGAATTGATTAATATAACCTTTTCAAAGGGTCAACAATCAAACCTGTTTAATGACAAATGAAAAGAACTCTGATTAAACAGGCCAAGAACCCATTGTAATCTGTTCATCAGCGGAACTGGTTTTCTTCACAAGACGTTCGTTTCCCGACCCTACAACGCAACGGTACAATGTCTAAAGTTTGAGACAGGGCCAAACTTAAGCGACACTTCAAATATTTCCACAAGTTTTATCAACTCGCAGTAATATTGAAAAGGAACGAACGACAACACCCGAAATTATTTCTCAACTGCTTTCATTTATATTCCGGTCACGCTTAAGGGATCATCCAGAAATTAGCAAGTCCATAGAACACATTCAGCGGCTTTTCCAACACGATTGGACGATTGAAAAGTGGCTTGCTCTACGTTATGAATTCACGAATACAAAAACACAATTCGTAAGCCTTCTTTTAGGACTACACCTTGCATTTCACGCCCCTAGACCCGCAATAACCCATTAACGTCGAAAAAGAAACTTCTTGCCTGGACTGCTATTTTTAAATTTGAGCTGATGACTTGGATGTTTTAAGAAACAAGAAGAAAAATAGACTAACTTCCATCCAGGAAGGAAAACCGTTTTTAACTGTAAATGGCGCGAGGGCCTATCAAAACTCCAGAATGTTTTAATAAATAATATTCAACATCCGATCTAAGGAAAGTCCGAGTACCTTTAACCTCGATCCACGCAATAAAAAACAAACCGAAACCACCTGAAAAAAAAAAATGAATAGCTATCACCAGGAGCTATTTTTTGAAACGACGACAACATCAAACATGTTGTCCGGCAAAAAAATAAACATCACCTGTGGATAATCTTGCCATTTTCTTTTTGCAATTCGAGGTCGACAGAAAGGTTATCTACGAGCTAAATTACGTCGACTGGTCCTGTTTTCATTCACGCCCGTTTTATTCAGGTTCATGACCTCGACTATAGGATAAAAACGACGTTTAAAAGAAGTTATCATGCAAAATACAACTTAGGTGTACAAAGAGTCCGTTCCCTGCAGTATTTTGACAAAGTAAGATATCTCTACAAGTGGCCCAATTTGATGTGTCCAGTTCTCCAAGTATTCAAGAAAAGGAACTACTCGGCAAAACAAGCGGAAAAAGTTACTTTCGCATTCCAAGCGTACCCATGGCACACCCACGCGGCTTTTGACTGCCTTAAATGATACGAAACAGCTTCTTTCTCGAAGAGAGTACATGCCAAAAATCTGAGACTATGGGATGCCAGAGGATTCGAAATTTCTGGACGTCATTTTAGAGGCCCTCTTGGTGGGGTGTGGCGGGGGGGGGGGGGGGGTACGTATGTCCCTAGTCTGAATTTCAAATACGGTCGTTTCGCATTTTGAGGAGAAGACCATGTCCCTGTCGGTATTCAACCAATCTTTATGTCGTTTGTCCCCATTTCATCTAATACACTCCTCTGTAAGAGACGCAGTGAAACCCTACCCAGTGGTTTTACCGCCTCAGTCTACACAGTGATAATTTAGCTTCCCCGGTACCCGACGAACAGTTTATTTCAACCCGGCTAATTTTGTACTTCCCCGGTAAATTTCTATTGTGACTTTTACAAAACCAGAGCGTATTTCGTTATTCATATTCATTTAAAGAAACAAAAATATAAAACATTATCACCATTTCCAAAAAAACCGATCTCGCATAAAAAAGTGTATATTTTTTAGCTGTTCTTGCTAGAGCGATAAGTAAAAGTTTTCAAAGGTTTCATACCGGTAAAGACGTTAGCCCTGACACCCCTTTTAGCTTTTATGGGGGACACTCAACTAAGAAAAAAAAAAACAGTGGAAAATAAGCCAACCCGCTGACGTTTTCTCGCGAGAACCCGGTGAAGATATAGATTGCACTGCCTCTTACATAGGGGTGTTCTAGTCTTGTGCCCCTGTTTCGAGGCGTCGCTTGTCGGGATTTTACTTTTTCTTAGACCGCTGTTTTAAAGTGAAATATACGTCTAAGCCTGTAAGTGTTTATCATTTCTTAGAGAGGCAAGACTGTAAAATTTTCAGAAAAGTTTCTAATGCTAAAGGACATCCACGTTTATCTATTATGCCTCGTGTTAATCCGTCCAGATACAATCTTACCTAAGATTAACACCATGCGTTTTAAAAACTCAAACTCTTTTATTGACCGTTTAGTTTTTAAATATGAATTAACTATGTAATATCTGACTAGATTTTCAATTCTCATTTTTTACCTTTTGAAAATTTTACACTTACTTGTGACAAAAGATATGTGTCTTTATCTTTTGATGAATAAAGACTTTATTATTATTATTATTACTCTAACAGGGCTTCATTTTACATCCCCATGTGCATTATTGGATAACTGATTCATGTTAATTGCTCAAAGAAAATTCATCTATCCCTGAAATGATATCGGCTTAGTCAATAGTGCGCGCTGCTGTAAGCCTCAACATGATGTCTATGCACTAATCTGAAGCAGAAAGGAACTCGAACTTATCTAATTTGTCAATTCGACAGGTAGAGTCGTAAGATAAATAGCTTGCAGATGTTACCTTAACCTAAGTGAACTCACGAAACTATTTTGAGACAAAGTAAACATTGCTCAACATGCATTCAGACATGCCTGACATGCACTGAAACCGTTTTTTAACTGAATCGGATCTGCTTTCGAAGCAACGCCCTACACGTGTTAAAACAATTCCGGAATTCCTACCTATAAAACATTTTCCGTTTTGAGCGGCAAAGAAAGATTTCCTTCTAACTAAAGTCCATGGATTTTAAAGGTAAACGATCCTGACTGGTCATACCAAGGATGAAGTGAAATGAAGCACCAAAACCTTACCCCCGCGGGGGGGTGGGTACTGCTATGTATGGGCTATATAGGTATGTGCCGCTGTGAAAGGTATGGTTTTCAAGCAGTTTACTCTAGAATAGGATATATAAATCAGGGCGTTTGGGTCTAGAATAGGGTATCGTTTTCAGGAAACTGATCAGTTGGTTGAAGATTATATCTAGACTAGGGATTGTGGTATAAGGTTTTGTTTTGACTAGACTGTGCTAGCGATTCGCGACCTCAGTAGTTTCTGGAAAAAAGCTACTCTAGGATAGGGGAGATTTGGGGAGTTTACTCGATTATAGGGTAGCAAAATTCAGCTGAACTAGCTCTGGTATAGGTTGAGGGTTCCAGGGTCCTAGCGGCACATCCCCACCGAGAAATTCCTAAAGTACCCCCCCCCCCCCGGAGAACCTTACGTTGAGAAGCAGAAGAGGAGTGGATGTCTTCCCACAGTTCTTTTGCTCTCTTGCGGATTAATCACAACATGGCGGAGGGTTAACCTTACGTGTGGCAGATTTTACTCTGTTTTTCTCGAGATAAGAGCACAGCAAAAAAGAAATGACCTTATTTAAACATCAGCCCGGTTGTTCTAAAGTCGATTAGCACTAACACGGGGTTATATTTTAATCCCGGTTTCGTTTTCTTTTCTTCAAAAGCATTTTCTCGGATAGTTTTATCTAATCTTTTTAGCGCATCCAATCATCAAATCGTAGACAAAAAGAATTAAACTGAATTTTCTCTTTTAGCTTTCAGATCTAAATTCAAATTTCGTACTACTCCTGGGTTATCTTAATCCAGCTTTGAACTACACAGCTTATTGGACTGAGAGCAATGCGCAGTGTACGCGGTAACGACCCCGGGGGGGGGGGGGGGGGTACTCCCTTATAAGGGCTTAATGGGGACTTGCGGCCAGCCAGGGTATGTTTTTCGGGATTTTTGTCTTAAACAGGGTATCGAATTTATCATTTTTTGTGGTAATCAGGGTATCGATTTATCAATTTTTGTCTTAAACAGGATAAATGTCTTAAACAGGGTATCAAAAATCGAAATTCTGTCTTAAACGGGGTGGGAAAATCAGCGATATTTGTCTTAAACAGGGTCAGGGTATGAGGGGCCGCACCGCACCTCCCCACCCAGGGATATATCGAGTACCCCCCCCGGGGTAACGACACAAGGTATAACATGGTCAAGGATGCCTTGGAGAGCATCGGGAACTAACTCCAGTAATTCATCTTTCTCAGAATTATTTCACTGAATCTCCAAAATGTTGAACAAACGTAACAGAAGAAGTCAGACCGCAAACAATATACGCTTTGCCTTCGTTCTATGAACCCACATGAAATCTCCTCCCACACTAGTGACTCAGGGATAATCCAAGCCGAAGCTAGGGCCGAGGAGGTTCCCATCCCACCCTCCCCACCCCCTGCTAAAAAGCCTGATGATCTGGATATTGCAGGAGGAGCTCTTGAACTTCTCATAATTTAAAAATGTTTAAGATTAAGACAGGCAGTTTTGAATTAACGCTTGTGTATGTATTCACCGACTTATTTACTTAACCGTTAGTCCTTTCGTAAAAAAATAAAGGAATTATTACTAAATTTCTTGCGGTCAGAAGATGATTATGACGAAGTCTCCGGTCTTATTAAGTTATTTAATACTTTAGGTTAGCGTCTCTTCGTAATCGTTACGTACTTGTCTTGTTTTATGTAAGTTTATTCTATTTACTGTATAGTAGTGTCTTCACCATAATTTAGTCCATCTATATGTAAATCTTGTACTTGTAATATGTCTTCAGCTCCCCCCGCCTCGATTAGTTTATAAGCTATTTGCGGGTCGGAAAGTAATGTAATTAGTTATTTTTCCAATTTTCAATAAAATTTGTTGTTGTTGTTGTTGTTGTTGTTTGTTGTGCCTGTTTCAAAACTTCTATCTTCAGGGTCTGTATGTAGAAAAGTAAGATCTGATGACAGGAGATTGAAAAGGATGAAGATAATGACAAAATAAAAACATTACAAAACATTCCAAACTAAATGTCTGGAAGGGTTCGCCCTTTGTGCTAAGCTTTAGAGGAGTCGGCAATTTCAACCTCGACAATATTTTTTAAGTACACATGAATATATTTACAACCGCCATTTAATTCATGCAAAGATCTCCCATAAATCTTCCGGATCAATTCCTAAAATTCAACGCTAAAAAATACAATGACAGCAATATAAACGGCTTTGAAGCGGAGGCGGAAAAGGCTTACAACACAGATATTCCAATATAAATCGAAGTTATGTCAATCCTAGCTTTGGGCGTACTTAAAATTTGTATTGGATTACTAACCCCTATGCAGCGTAACTCCCTTTCTGCTCAAGAACCATGCAAAGCGGCTCTTACAAACAATAGTCAAACTTACGCCTTGTCTGGCTCTTTTTATTGTCATGTGCGCGATCTCGCTAATCCGTCTCCTCCCCCCCAATGAAGTTGTTGTTTTGCAAATTTTCTCCGTTAAATTGGGTTTTCTAATCGTGTTATGCTTGGTTTATTTGTTTATGATTCTTTCAGTTATTACAGGTGCTATTATAAACTAGCCGGCACAGCTAAGCGCATTTGCACGATAAACAAAACAAAGATCATTTTTTAAAGGTTAAAAGTGTAAGCCGAAAAGCAAACACTTGCGGCTGTTCCAGGGGCCAGAATTACCTTGAATGACACCACAGTTAAATAACTGGGAAATAAGAGCAGAGATTCCTTTTTCCCTTTCCCAGCGATTCCCTTCCCCTTCTCTTGTTCATCCGGGCAATCCCAAAGCCCGGGGAGCAGGGTTTATACCTCCCTTTAAAAATGACAGAGGTGTTTGTCCTACTTTTTGACGGATAACACGTCTGGATTGGTACCGTGCTAAAATCTAAAATGACCGCGTTGGAGTTGTTGCGGTACCTTGGAATCACTCGACCAAGGCTATGTATACAATAAAAGTGAAAGCTTATCATATCGACATGAAAACTACTCCGGCCTGGTCTGAAAACCTGTTTACCCCCCCGGGAGGGTACTCGACAAATATTTGGGTATAGGCGAGCCGCTGAGGGTTTGAAACCATGACCCTGTTAAGGCCAAATAAAATCCTAAAATACATACCCTGTTTAGCACAACACCCTCAATTTTATTACCCTGTTTGGCGCAAAGGAAAAAATGCATGCCGTCTTGTTTTCACGTTATAGTCACTGCTTTTGTATACTTGAATTACAAAGAAAATTCATTTAGCAAATCAAATCAATCGTGCAAGCTGACAGACTCACATGAAATTACATACCCTGTTTACGACAGACTAACACGAAATCATATACCCAGTTGAGGACAGAGAAGTCAAAAACCATACCCTATCCATTGGCACATCCACGTATAGGCCATATAGGGGAGTAGCCCCCTTCCCCCGCCCCGGGCTGTCTACACTCCCACGAAGAGTGGCAAAGAAACCTATCCGATCTGTGCACGATCCACTTTCAAAATCGGCACGGCACAGCTTCGCTCCGAAATCACCCTTTTATGACCGATATGGTCTTCGTGCTGACGAAAGAGCAATCCGGTATAATGTAGACAGAGCCTCAATGGTTATAACCGCTGTTGAAAATTGTCAGTGCCGTTCAATTTGTTATTGTAGAATTGGTACGTCTTAGGGATGAAAATGAATATAGTAAAAGAGGAAAAGTGGCCTACAACAGACGAAAAATGAGGCAAGGAGTTCTCTATTGGGAAAATGTATTCGGATGAGGGAAGTCCAAGATGACGATAACACGGGAATGCAAAGTGCCTGTGATGATGTTGACGATGATATTAAATTATTCTTAGGGTGGTTCCACTGCGCGTAGACAAAGAGAATTGCCTAGGACTCTTCCTAACAAGAAAACCTACACATCTTCGTTGTCACCACAACTGAAAAGCATTAAGAGAAAGGTAATTTGTTTAATGGCGAAAATTAATTTCTTTACAACAAGAAACGGCCGCGATGAGCGATCAGTCTGGTTAAAAATAATAAGTCTGTACCAATAGCTATGCACCAATTATTGAACACACCGCGACACAAACGATGAGAATTGTAAGACGAGTTAGAAGAGTTCATCCAAACCCGGCATTGTTGACACATCACCTGCGGCAGACAGCGTAGGCTTGCCAGAGAAGACACGTTTGGCCACCTACAAAAGAGGTAGCCACAGACGTTACTCACTATAGATATGGGGCAGAAGGACGGGCAGTAGCGTGCAGGGCGGATAAAGGTTGGGCGACGAAACCACGAGCGCTCAGCTCTTCAAGCGAGGTGTAGTGCGGGTTAGGATTGGTAGGAGCGCTCTTTCTGCGCTTCCGTTGTGTTTGAAGCCAGCTAAATGTAAGTATTCCGCCACACTTTTCAAACAGCTCGGGCTCTGGAAAAACGCGAAACATTTTCACGGTTTTTTTTGTTAGTTTGAGAGTCGATTCGAAAAAAGTTCAATTCCAAGGATTTAGAATGTTTTTCGTTATTTTCTCCTATTATTTAAGACATTTTACAACTCCTCCCCCCTATTTTGATCTGTAGCTCATAATTGGATCCTAGTCCACTGCATCACACCTTTTTGCTCAGACGCGCTCGTTTCACAGCCCAACCTTTGTCCGCCCTGGTCTGAGCGTGGCCGAGTGGTTAGGGCAAAACCCCCACAAAAAGACTGCAAGAGCTCAAAAATATATCCAAACCCTTTAACTCCCAAGAGTGAAGAATATCAGTTAAGAGAGAGGGTTAGGAGAATTTACAAAATAATCACCCACAACATAAATGAATTGACCTTTAAACAAATTCTCTCCATAATTCATTGAAGAAATGTATGGAGAGCAGTTTAGAGAATTTCTACACAGATATTGGGGCTTGGGGCTTAACGGGTTTATCCAACACAGATGTCCTCTAACGAGAGAAGACTGAAACCCCAAAATTGATAGCGAAGCATGTGTTCCAATACTTTAAAATAAGAAACGAGAAGGAAGACAAAAAATAGATCAAAATATGTCATTGTGTCTGTGTGTATGTAACTATCGCTATTTGTAATAACTTGTTATGTATAGTATAATAAGTATAGGTAATAGCATGATTAGTAGTGACATTTGGCATAAACACCACGAGTGATATTTCGAAATTGTTATACGTAATTTCACGAACCGTTAGGCGAGTGAAATTTGAGACAATTTTGAAACATCACGAGTGTTATTTATGCCAAATATCACGTACAAATCATGCTATTATTTGTTTATACTGCTACCCGCAAGAGGTTTGTAATTTTCACATGTAGGTATTTCAAATTAAGCTGAAATACCACTGCTCTAAGCCAATCAAATTGCAGAAATTTCTCATGTAGTAGTATAAAGCTGTTTATACTACTACATCAGAAAGTTCTGCAATTTGATTGGCTTAGAGCAGTGGTATTTCAGCTTAATTTGAAATACCTACATGTGAAAATTACAAACCTTTTGTCGCTAGTAGTATAAGCAAATAATAGCATATTTTGTACGTGATATTTGGCGTAAATACCACTCGTGATATTTCAAAATTGTTTCAAATTTCACTCGCCTAAGGGCTCGTGAAATTACGTATAACAATTTTGAAATATCACTCATGGTATTTATGCCAAATATCACTACAAATCATGCTATTACCTATACTAACATAGAAGATTGTGATTTTAAATTATTTGGAAGACAGTCGACGTACCAGCTTGCATAAGACCCCAAATAAAATAATGTGTCTTGTCTTGCCACTGGCTTAGGCAGAGTGGAAATTCTTCAGGACCGTCAGTTCAAAAAGTTGGTCATCAGGCTTGATTATCTACTAAGATAACCTACTTGGGGTGCATGATGCATGAATTTAAACATGTGTCAAAACTACATCTAGAGTTATGAAAATCAGTTGAATTTTCCTGGTCTCTTATCTGCCATTTTGAAAAGCCATCTTAAAAACCTGCGCCAGAACAAAAGGCTACAGCAAAGTGGGTGAGAGCCAGCGGTGTCCTTACCGTCAAAATGTCACTCTTTGTAATGGAATCGACTGCAGCGGCAACTGCTTCAGCTGACGTGTAACTTCCTTTCGCTAGTATCTAAAAAAATAGACAGACAACGCACAGGTTGTTAATCCGCCCCCATTTTAACGTACAAACTATTGAACCGTTGTAAAGATACAAATTTTAATTCACAAGGATTTCATAACAAATAAGATTCCTAAGAAAGTTAAAAAATCATCATCATCATCATCATTATCATTATCAGGGATTTGAAGCACCGTCGAGGGAGGTAGCGAAAACGTCTTTAAAAGAGTGAATTCACGCCGTTTCATCCAAATTTACCGCTCTTATTCCGTGTCATTCAAGTTGTAAAACGTAGGTGAATTTTTTTGGAATTTGATTCTTAAGAACTGTATCTAAGTTTAAAAAACGAATTGAGTTCACTTCTCAAAGCAAAATAAGAGAAGACGCCTTAGAATTTATTCTCTTATTTGGTATATAAATAATAGAACTCACCTGAGAGCCAATATCTTCAAACAATGTATCTTGGCTTTCACTGTTCATAAGCAAATGCGCCTTCATCTGATTCCTAAAGTACAAAACTTGCGATACTTATATATTTCTTCTCAAACTCATTAATAATTCATTAAGAAAATACAAAGGAAATTAATGTTTAATGAGTGTTTGGAAATCGGATGAAACACTGCTTAGTATTTGCATCCTTAATTTCTCCTTCAAAAATGATTTTGTTTGAAAAGAAATATCAAACATTCGACACAGTGTTTCATCACCGGATGAAAGACCTCGAAGTTCGTCAAAAATACTCCGCTGCGCGTCGTATTTTCAACTCTCTTCTCGGTGTTTCATCTGGTGATGAAACACTGCATCTCATGTTTGATATATTACATGATTCATCGAGGACCAAAAAACAAAACAACTCATTTATTAATATCTCCGGAATTGGAGACACTACGAGTATCAATAGCTCTGCATCAATTAAAACGAAAAACACGAAACATCAAATTTATCAACAGTCAAAATTGCGTTTGGAATTGCAGCTAGGCCTAAGAAAAAACAAAAGACTTGAAGCAGCAGATTGCATCTCAGAATATTACAACATCGCTAATTTAAAAGCAAATCCAGTTAAGCGATCGCTTCGAGCGAAAACTTTATTGATTTCTAAAACCATTCAAATGTAACCTCCTGAGTTTTATTGTAGAGTTGCTGTTCTACCGGTGATATCTTACAACATAATCGGCATTTAATTAAAATTAACGTGTTTTTCTAATTTTTGGGTTTTTCGGAAAAAAAAGTTCCCCCCCAAAATGTGGAGCATGGTACATCGGAAACAATGTGGGTGCGACTACTATTCTTCGTTGAAGATATCACTTTGAGTAACTAAGACTCGGCACTCACTTAGCTCGTGTTACGTCTTTATCAGAGATATCTCCTTTAGAAGCCTTGGAGAACTGGCCAATAACTGATTTCATAACCTGCAGAAACATTGTAAGTCAACTGGACATAAGTGATTGTCACAGTGCAGTGGAACCAAAAGGTCAAAATATTACAAAGTTGCTGCGACAAGTAGCAAACAATCATGAGGTCACGATACTGTTATTGTAGTCCCTTCGTGGGCAAGGTTTCTGCGATATCTTTGTTTATAACTTATTTGAACCCACTGGGGGTGGCTCCTATGTGAAGGAGGAGGAGATGTTTATAAGGGAAGAGGAATTAAACTCCTACAGGAGAAAAACCTGCGTGTGGTTCAGGATTTATTTGACTGCTAAAAGGTACCACTCTAAAACAGAAAGCCAAATTACAAAAAAACTCTCTCCTTTACGCATTTTCTTCGTCTTTTTTCATTATTCTTTTAAACACAGCCCTAAGAGATATACCCATGTGCTTTAAAACATCAGCGTTCCGTCTTGGAAATTTGAAGCGAAACCAAAAATCTACAATTTACACTCCTAAACAAGACGACAAGCATGTCCGCCCTTGTCATATGCCTGCCCCTGCTCCCCTTCCCAAGGGAGTACGTTATTTCTGGACTTCCCAATGGCTACTCCTTTGCCAGATCCTTCACAAAGAAACTAGCTGGTTTGTAAATAAATAGAAATACGACAGTATTAAGACCACACAATTATGATGATGATTATTATTATCATTATTACCTGTGGCGCAATTGCAGCCTCCGCAATAACATAACATCCAAAGAGACCACCATCCGAGTAGCTGGCATTAAAAGCAGAGGCCTGATACAGTAAAAATGGATACAATTAGGTTATCCTTACACAAAGTTGCCTCACATTTCCCTCCTAATTATAAGCTCAAAACAGTGAACTTGTGATGCTCCTGAGTGTCTGTGGATAAAACTCTGAAAGTTGGTGTCCATAAATTTGCTTAGGTTTAAAAAGTGAACTAAAAATAAATTTAAAAAAAGAAACCTACAAACGTTATTGACACTAGGTCATCATCAAGTTAAGAAAATACCTCCGCAAATGGCATATTTCATACCCTTACGTAATTTCCGACGGCAAAAGTTTCGCAACGTAGGAGTTTATTTGGCTTTTCAAGGTAGGATGGGCTACATGAAATCTGTGAGCAACCTTTGATACATTGTGATACTAATCAAAACAACTATCAGAAACAAGTTCTTCACCGAAATTGTATAACTTACTCCACAAACGCCACTGGCAGCCTCTGTTGCAGCCTTCATGAGTCTAGAAATTAAAATGGCATGTTTGAATAGGCCTAGACACGTCTATCTGAGTGGGGAGCTCACGCGAGAAAGCACGCAAATCCCTCTCCTGGGATAAAACGCGTCTCCGCATGAATTTCGCACCTGCTTGCATGAAATTAGAAACCCCACTAGAACTGCGCCACTAGACCGTATTTGAAGATTTGCGTCCAGTTGTGGCCGTATGCGCCAATATTTTTTAGGCTCACTTAACATACAGCATGGATTGAATGCTATAACCTCTTCGATGTTTCCCTCAGTTGCGCAAGAGACCATTCACGTTGCCTACCGCGAGCAGATGCGCACCGCACGATTTTTTTAACTCGCTCGGACGAAAACACATACGACTATAATTAACAAAGGTCATTCGACCCTTCGTGTGCGGTAGTCTGCCATGCACACAAAAATTTGGCTTATAATTTTGAGAAAAAATAACACCTGATCAGAGGTACTTTTTACCTGTTTGTTGCCACGTTGCTTCCCCATTTGATGTAAGGTGTAACGCCCAGGAGTTTCTGTATCAAATGACAAAAACAATCATTGAAACCAAGAGTATCTTTTTCACAACACAAATATACTTAACTATAAGACAGGAATTTCAAAAACAACAACCTGACGATCGCAAATATTATTTATCAGTGGAACCTCACGCTTAACATGGGCCACTTCAGGTCGGTTGTGGAGGGGGAGGGGAGGTGGGGCTTGATATCATTTCTGAGGGAAAGGGAAAATGCTTACTAAAAGAACCCAAATGGTCAGAACGAAATATACATCAACAAAACATTGGGAGCTTTGGGCGATTTTCGTATGACCTTGAAATGAAAACGCGCGAACAAAACAGAAACAACAAACGAACGGAAATAAAGCGATTTGATTGGTTCATCGAATGGATACAAACGCGCGTGGCTTCACGCCCGAGAACTAGAAATCAATCGATACTTCGCCCTGACGTTATAATGCAACATGATTGGCCAATCGAACAATGCCTTCTCCATATTAGGGTTTTCTTTGGCGGGAAAACGAAGAGTCCACGTTTTGATCTTTTCATCCATTGGCTGATACAACAAATAACGAACACTTACCGAAACCATTTTTCAAGGTTTTACGAAAATCGCTCTATCAGTTGGTACATAGTTCGCTATTAATGGCCGTTACAGGGAGATGACTTTCGCAGTTAGGACGCAGTTAGCGGCCATTGCCGTTCTAGACTGCCTGAGCTAGCCGATAGTAACGGATGCTTTGCGGTTGGAAATGATCACTTTTTCGTAATTTATAGCGCGATTGGTTAGAGGGAGACCTCACCTGATACACTGAAAATGCAAGCAGATCTTTACTTCCAAGGCTGAAAAAATAAAGTTTCAATATAAGTTCATTTAAATTGGGCACAGTCCACCTGAAAGGACATTGATTTACAATAACTATTTTTACACGCTGAGATATTTAGCGAAAAGCAAGCATTATCTTTAATTGCCATAAACTAGTGAACATCTACACTGCTTCTGTAAATTTACACCAGCTTAAACAATCTATACAAAGTTTTACTACAAAAAATAATAAGGGATAAGGCATCCGGTATCCGGTCGTTTCGCTGCATAATGAAATCGTTTCGCCGCGAAGTTGTAAGTTGTTTCGCTGCACCACAAAGCTGAAAACTGCTCCAAAGTTTGCTGATGTTCATTTAATTTTCGATGATTAACTCAGTGAAATGGTAATTAACTCGTTAGGATTATCGGTTTTTAGTTAATATTAAGTGTCTTTTAAACGGTTTTATACAGAAAGTCAATTTCAGCGCCATCCGGACATGATGCAGCGAATCGATTTGTAGCGAAACGACTGGTAAACAGGTATGCTTTGGGCACTTGGAGGTGTTGCACTGACTAGAGTCGACTGGAAAATATATGAAAATTGGCTGCTCAGCAGTCAGATGAAGCTACAGTAGCAGTGTGTGCACGTAATAACAATACCCACTAACCTCGGTCCTTCTGTTGCAAGAATGGCATGAACAAGTGGACCAGGCCTGAATGTCAACACTTCTCCTGTTAATACAGGACATTATTAAAAACTGAATCATTGGATAATGCAATTCTAGAGCTCTGACTGGCTTAGCCATCATGGTATATGAGCCATTACACCATGCTCCTCAATATGGCCACTGCACTCATCTGCTCAAAATTAAAAACAAGCTGAAAATCGGCTGTTTTTGCAAACAAAGTCGGGAAGAATTCTCGATATTTTGTGTGCGTTTTTAATAAAACAAACCATCAGGAACAAGAAAAAAAAAACTCTGACACTAAGGGTATAATAACCACCCTCAATCTTCAATAAAATAGCTGGCTTAAGCACAATCAAACTTTCTTCAATGTATTTGCCTAGAAAGATTTACAGAACTTGCTTTTCACTCTCATCTTCTTGAAATCAACTGATTCTGGGAAGGGCGGCTGTAAAAGCGATTTATAAGGTGAGCAAGGATCTCTAATTCTGTTGGTTGTTTCTCTGTACACAGAACACTAATAATTTTACTCTGAACAGTTCTGTGCAAAACTGAAGTTCATGTGAAAAACCTTTCCAGCCTATGCATGGCTGTTTAGTGCGTTTACACTGGGTTAAAAAAACCTATAGGCATGATATAATAATATTATCAGTATACAGTTTTTGTTTTATAAAACAATGACTAAATGCATTGCCTACCTCCATGGTATTTTGTAGCTTCTTTAGGTGCAGTTTCACCTTCTGGAAGGAAAGACAATGCTCCTTTTGCCAGGTCTACCAGCTCATTATGATCAACACCTGTTCAGAGATAATTATAAGAAATTTTAAAGCATGTTTAGTCACACCTTTTTGACCTGTACAGTGTATTAAATGAAAACCTATGGGACCCTCCCTAGGGTCACCCTAATACAGTCAAAACTTGTCTATAACAGCCGTGTTTATAGCAGTCAACCTGTACATTAGCCACTGAACCTTTCCCAAAATTTTGCCCTATATTAACAATAATTGACTTATATATAGCATTCACCTGTATGTAATGGATGCAGTCACCCTTTAGACTTCCCAATTTCATTTGTTTGACCTCTATACAATGGTCACCAACTACCATTAGTGAATCATAACAAGTTTTATTCAAAAGCTCATTATTATTGCAGGGCTGTGCTCTAACAGAGCCCGGTGGTCCGTGACGCTTTCCTTTTGCTCTCAAGCGACTAGTAAATCTTAGATTTTTCATACAAATCATATGCTGGGCATCCTAGATTTTATAGGATCGGAGCATTGGGCTCCCCACAATTTTCCTTAGAGCACAGCCTTGTATTGTAGCTACCAGGGCAGGGATCTCACTCAAATACAAATAAACAAATGAATAATAAGGCCTGGAACAAGCCACAGGCTGTAAAGACAGTGGCACTGAGGAGCAGCTGAAAGAGTTTGCTCAACACTATGGACACAAATAACTGTATTTTTTCCTTTTTGTCATTGACATCCTATATGGAATCAAGCTTTGTGCTTTGAAAATCACAGCAAACCATAACTGATTGAACCTTCATCTTGAAATCCACACTGTTATTGTGAAAGTGCCTATGGTAAAGCCTTTCCTACAAGGAGACTTAGCAGCACTCAAGTATAATACACCTCCTTAAAATTTAGGGGCTATTTTCAGAATTTGTTTTTCAATATTATTTGAATTTAGTCATGACTGCTTGTTTTGTCCTCAATTTCAAGCTTGGACATTCTAAAATGTTCAGTTAAAATTGACTAAGAAAAATGAAACCTGAATTAATCCAAATTTAACCCTAGGTTAGTGATAATGTAATAGGGAGCTTAAGCAACAACAAGAGCGACTGCTACAAAAGCGTCACTTAAAAAGTGCACTCACGCTGCCTCAAACTTTATCGCACTTATTCCATCTTGTTTAATTCATCAATGTTGGCAAATTTGAGTTGAATTCTAAAGGACTGTATAAAAGTTCAGGAAAAGAAATAGGAAGTTTTTGTCTTGTGTTCCCATCCTCGACAAAACATGAAATTACAGGCACTTTCATGTTGTACATGTGCAAAGACGGCGAGGAAATG
The DNA here is from genome assembly GCA_964035525.1 of Porites cylindrica. Lineage (NCBI taxonomy): Eukaryota > Metazoa > Cnidaria > Anthozoa > Scleractinia > Poritidae > Porites > Porites cylindrica. The sequence goes on from OZ037780.1 coordinate 26,704,141, forward strand.
CACCAAAAAGCGTGATGCATGATGTTCTGCTACTATAAACCTATTGCTTCTTGGCCATTCTCATTGCTGTAGCCGTCGTTGTTACTTAAGCTCCCTAATGGCCTTTGAATGACTGGGATCCAGAAATTATAGTTCCTGCATGTCTTATAGTATTTGCTACAAAATAAAAAACAAACAAACAATCCTGCAATTTCCTTTCAATACCCACCTACTCCGACCAAAGCCATGCGCTGTCCTACATAAATCTCACTGGTATAGCTTTTCAACTATCAAAAAAAAAAACAATGCAAAAATTTAGAGTAAAATTTCAGTTGCCAGAGAGTAAATACAGGAAAAAAGGCGTACTGACCACCTACAAATAATACATACAAGAAACGACATTTGATAAAGCCAGTTTCTCAGCTGGAAAAACCAAAACAGAGGGAGAGGTAGATTTACCAGCTAATTTAATGTTCTGTTCTTACCACATCAGAAGTGAATTTGCCTGCTCTGTGTGGTAAACAATACAGTGAATTTCCCAAGGTCTTCCTGAAATTTAGACCAAACAAAACTTCATGAGAAGAAACACTAACCCATAAGCCTATTCAATGATGACTTGTGATGTTAAATACGTATGTTACAGGACAAATTTGACTTCAGGTTGAAAATTTTTAACGTCGGTTGATTCTCAATTTCCTTTGTTTTCTAGGACTAGCAGACATTGGAAAATGAGAATCAACCTAGGTTAAATCAAACATTAACTAGTAACATATACACAGGGCTGTCATTAAGGTTTTTCAGTAACTGGCCTTCTTAGGGAAAGTAGCTGTCTTAGTGTTATGTTTGATTTATTTTTAGCTCATGGATGACGTACACTGTAGTCATTCCATGGCACTCGATCATTCGTTCACTCACTTGACTCTCATTAATTTATTCATTAAATTTGGATTCAACATAATTTTACTCCTACCTCCCCTAATAAGTATTGGTTTTGTTCCAAGCATATTATGCGCATATGTTTGACAGATTCTAGCGAGTACTAGAAAGGCATATATTTTTGCCTGATAACATGGAGTAGATGACTTTTTTTTGTGGCAAGCTGAAGATGGGTTGTCATATAATGGAAAGTTAAAAAGGCCAAGAACACTGACAACACCAATTCTGATGCATGTATATGTTGAAAAATTTGGGGTGCATCTTATAACCAAGTGCAACTTATAACCGAAAAAATGTGGTAGTTAATTTTTTATCTCAAGGTACAGTTGCTCGAAAGATGGTCAAGTTTAACCCAGGATTAAGCGAAATTTTAGTCAAGGTTTTCTTGCCTAACAACATGCAACTCGAGCTTGCAAAATACTGTTGAGCCTTAATTCACTCCAAGATGCGGTAATTATAACACAAAATGTTACTCTCAGCAATACATAGGAAGCCGGTTAATACAAAAACGAAACAAAATTTTAATCCTGGATTCGGCCTTTCAGGAACCAGGCCCAGGTTTTTTGTTTATCTTTTGTTTTTGGGTATGGTAATGTAGCTAATGAAGTTGAAACAAAGAAAAATAAACATTACCTGAGAAAAAAAATAATTACAACATATATGTGGAAAATGGACACTGAATTGTTAAAACAACATGAAATAATTGAGCAAGGGTCATTGTTATTGATTTATTGTGTGCCAGTTTTTTTATGTACATTCCTTCCCAATAACATGGAGAAGATGTGATCAATAATTGAGTTAATTGAGTCAATTATTGAGTGTGAAAGAGCTATCGCATAATAGCCACCTGACAATGGGATTTCATTCAGTGAAAAGCTAATAATATGACAAACCCTAGCTGCGATTAAATGGACCTCAAATTATTAAAGCGAGAGTAACGAATCCACTAATTAACTATTAGTTGTATCTCAAACGGATTACATCACAACTGTCAAAACAAAACAAAATTCTCAAAAGAAGAATGAAAGCCCCATTCAGCTCTAACAACAAACAGAGTTCTTTTAATAATAATAATAATAATATAATATACAGTATTTATAGAGCGCTAATTCCCAATGGTCCAAAAGCGCTTTACATAATAAAAATAACAACAAAATCCTAAACCTACAAAACTACATTGTCATTCTATAAAAATTCCTAATGGTCCAAAAGCGCTTTACATAATAAAAATAACAACAAAATCCTAAACCTACAAAACTACAAAACTACTTTGACAGTCTTCTTGACGGTCTTAAGGCTTCAACTTAAAAATTAAGTGCCTATGTCTCCGGCTACAAAGAATGAACCAGAATTTTCAACTTAAAATGATATTTTATTTTACTGTATCACAAGTTTCCAGTATTACTTCGATTATTGAACTGTCTTATCTACACTTATCCAATTCATCCATGAGCTGGCTCACAGGAGCCTTTAACGAATGATCAGACTAAGGGTAACCGGCTGAATTAACTGCCATGGCCCGTTTCTAATGACAGCCCCTATATATACACACACACAAACAAGCAAAACTTCACTAATTCTAACAAACCTGAAAGCAATTCTGTGAAGTTCCTCCACAACATCTGCACCAAGAATAATGAATACAAAAATAAGTAAGAAAATTTCTTATAATGAGCTCTTTTGCTATTTATAACCAAAAGACACAAACTTTATTTTATAACTATGTCCAAGCAAGTGACGCATTGAAAACTAGCATTCACTGTTGTACTTAACAAAGGAAAATAAGCGTAGTTCACTTGATTTTAGTCAGTTTGAGCAAAAATTCTCTGTCTAGACTTTGACACAGCAATTAAGTGATAAACATACTTATTTCTGCTTGTGTGTCCTTTACTGCAAGATCTAATTTCAAACGCTTGACTGCTTCATCAAGCTGAAAAAAACAAGATCAATAAATGTAAAAACAAAACTTTTGGACAAGCCAATCCTGCATATAAAAAAAATGACTACCACCTAGCTTGTGGAAATGTTAGTCACTGTCAACAACACTCCTATCCCCCAGACTTTCATAACTCCACCTACTTATGAACTGTTTAAAATCTTTATTTTAGATGTTTGTACATCCCATTTGCTGCTCTTGAATAGATTTTGTACATAGCCTTATTTTTTAACCTAACTTGTAGTAATAAATCATAGTTTGGTACACTCTTTGGTATGCCCTTTCATATAGGAGTCCTCCTTCAGTGTTATGACATTGTACAAAGTAGATTGAAATCAATAACCATTCTCACCTCCCATGGGTAGAAAACTGGATCATTTACAGCTCCAGCAAGATTATCAACAACAGACTCCCTGAAAAACGAATTAATGTAATCCCATGAAATGCAAGATATCAACTTTCTTTTAAAAAAGTCATATGGAAAATGTGTTAAGTGTTTGCTCCACTTGTCAATTAGGCTTCGTACTCCTTTGAGCTCTTCAAATTTCATGACTTTCCATGACCTTTTGACGTTTTCCAAGACCTTAAGTTTAGCTGTCAGTCTCAAAAATTTTAAAAACGTTTCTTGTCTTAGGGTATTTTTTGACCTTTAATTGTTTAACAGATACAAACACTGGTGTCAACCAAAATGCATGCCATTTGCGCTGTTTAATAACTCCTCTCTATCTTACATTATCCTTGCCTTGTTATCTGCAGTAACTAATCTATCAAACATAACTTAAATTTTCCATGACTTTTAAGGACCGACAATTTAATTCCAGGACACTTTCCAGGCCTGGAAAATTAAATTCTTAAATTCCATGACTTTCCAGGTTTTCCTCAACCTATATGAATCCTGTCAATTTCAACTGACAGGTCATGTACCATAATAATATTGAACAGTTCGATTTTTCAGTCAGTGACACAGGCTAATTGGAATGAAAAATCTGAGTGCTCCCAATAGACGTCAAATCTGTGACATTCTGGTTAATAGTCCAAGCCGCAGTTGTTCAAAAGGTGGATAGCGCTATCCACTGGATAAAAACCCAATTGGTTTTCGTACTAATTATCTAGGCCCGGTTCTGCAAAAGATGGTTAAGTTTAACCCAGGATTAAGCTAAATCTAAACGAGGTTAAATAAATATTTACTTTTAAACAGAGTTAACAACAAAGAGCGTGGTCAGCGGTCAGTAGTTTGGCTCAAGCGCGGTCAGCCTTGCTTGCATCACCTCCATGTGCTCAGTACAGTGTTTCCATGGCGGCCTTTCTCTTCGTTTAGCCTTTGGATCATTCTTTCACCCCCATCCCTCTCCCCCCCCTAATTCTTCCACTGTTCAATCAGCGTGACAGGTGCTTGGTTCCATCGGTGTGGGGGCTCATGGCTCGAGGGCACGGGTTTGCCAGCCTTGGGGGCGTAACTCTGTCTAGGGGCTGGACGTGCCAAAGGTGGAAGCCCCTGGACATCCCGGGCACCCACCTCCACTCAGCGACGCAGTTGTTAAACAAGGTTTTCTTGTCTAAGAACATGCAACTCGAGCTAAAAAAAGGTTGTTGAACCTTTACTCTGAGATACAGAAGTGATAACACAAAGTGTTCTCTAAGCAATACATAGAAAGGAAAAATAATAAAATGGAACAAAATTTTAATCCTCGATTAGCGCTAATTGGCTTTTCAGAAACCAGGCCCTGGTGGATAGTGATTTATCCAGTAGATAGCGCTATCCAACTTTTGAACAACCAGGGCCAGATGCTCCTGCAATAATTACCAAATCAAATTTTATATGTTGAGCACATAAAGAGTGTGTTAGAAAGTTGAACATTTAGGTAAACAAAACTCACAAATTCTTGCGAAGACAGTCTGAGGAATAAATGAGGTGCTCCCTGTTGCATGTTGCCCTATTGAAGTAATAAAAAAAATAAATAATAGTTACAAACTTTTTACATGTATCTAATTACCATAACTTGCACTTGACAAAACAAGTTAGCGTTTCTTACTCAAGACTAGCTCCATTGTGTTCCAGCTCCCTTGCGATTCTAAATCCTGACCGCTGTTCATTTCCCTAGCGATATTAATATCATAAATTCATCATTTCAGTTAAAAGTATAATGTATGTGAGTACTGTTGGACCTCACATAAGTGACTGAATATGGTGGTTACTTTAATAAAGGAGGTAGTCTCTTGCAAGAGGAATCAACTGTAATACTTTGACTGGGAAACAGATCTAGGTACAGTGGAACATCAATTAACAAAGGGTTTGGGGAATGGCAAAATTTGTCTGCTATGACAAGGTTTTGTTAATATATCAAGGTTCTTTTCCACACTAATACTACGGTAAAGAAAATCATTTGTTATACCAAGGACTTTACAGTACGGAGGTTTGGTATATCGAAGTTCCAATGTATTTTCGATAGGCAGTCACTTATGAGAAGTGGTTGCAGGTGGAGGTTTGACAGTATTTTGTACTGACAATAAAACAATTATTACATTGTATCCATTATTATTAAATTTTATGACCATTGTTATGTTATCTCTGTGTTGTAGTTGTTGTTATTGCTTCTTAATCAGTAATGCGACCTGTTTATGGGAGATGGAAATACTGAAATTAAGTTTTAGTTGTACTGACATCAGTTTCTTGTTGAAGGACACTCTACGTCAGATTAAGACTCCCACGTAATATTATAAAGTCAGGTAAGAAATTCCACAAAACCCAGCAAATTTCATGCACATGGACCTTCATTTTTCTTTAAACAAAACAGTACATTTTCAACTTGTGAAATCCACATCCACCTACCAAGAATGCAGCATTGCGTAACAAATGAGTAATCCCCAATGTGCTTGAGCTCTCATGGCGACTGGCAGCATTGATAAATAGCCCTACTCTACTCTTTGGTGAATATGTTTCCAAAGAAACAACCTTGAGACCATTTTCTAAAGTGGAAACCTGTCAGAAAGACATATTAAAGGAAACCATTTTATTATTTTATTTTCAGGTGCAAATCAAAAAGATAAACATCACTGCAGCTTTTGGCCAAAGTAGAACCAGATTCTAGGAAGGGCCTGAAATCAAAGATATCCATTCAACAACAATTACAGTAGATAATTATCAGAGTTTGGTTAAGTTTAATAATTACTTATGCAGGGTGCAAAGAAAGTCAGTTTTACAGCCTGCCATTTGGGCAAGCTGTAGGTACATGTAGCATGTACTAGCCCACAAGTCATTTCAACTAGCCCCAAAACCCTTTTTGATTAGCAGGATTGATTATAATCCTTCCATGATTTGCCCTGTCGAGCAAGTTGAGGACAAAAATCACTAGCCCAATAGCAAAATCCACTAGCCCTGGGCTATCGGACACCGCTTTCTTTGCACACTGCTTCTGGATAAACCATTGCAGTGAGTAAAAATAATTGTGACTTTTGAATTTTGATTATTCCAACCAAAAGCTGTCTTACATTCTTCTGTAAATAGATTATTTTAATCTATTCATTTTCCACCCTGCATTACAAAGCTGGCAGTTTTGCTGGAAGTGAAGCTTGAGCCCTTCCCTAACAAAACCACCAGCTACACAGGCTACCCTGTTTTTAATCAAATGTAAGTAGAACCCAAGCTTCATTTAAGATTTAATGTAATCAGGCTTTTGTGTACTTTATGTTTACTAAGGGGATCTGGATGGAAGTAAACTGTGCATGGCATTGTGGTGGTTTTTGATGCATGTGGACATCACCCTAGTCAAGATGTTTTATAATTATAGGCAAGATACTAGGATAGCCAGACTAGAAAGAGACAAAGGCCTAAACTTCTGTGGTATTAATTTATTTACATGTAATGCTATAAAACCTAAAAGTTGAGTGGGTGGCAAATTAATATTCTACTGTGTGAAGGCTCCTTTAAATGCAGACTGATCTGTGGAAATGTGGTTATAGGCCCAAGACCAAACTAGGGTCAGACAAATACTTGTAAAGGTGAGTACTGCATTTCTACGTCAGCCATGAAACCAGCTTATTATTCTCAAAATTATGCTCAGCTGAAGAACTATACTGCTAATTACATGCACAGTACGCTGGACTAAAACGACCTTTCCCCCCCTCCCATTCCACAAAAAGAAACATTCCAAAACAGTCCTTGATAACGTTTTTAATAGCCGGTCTCTTCACCCACAAATTCTCCTTGTAATATTTGACTTATTATTTAGAAACTTTAGGTAGCCAGTTGATTTTACTGCAGTATCCCGCTAAACAAGCCAGCTATCAGCTACTTATGACAGCCACGGATAATAAACATGTTACTGCCTTGGAAGCGAGTGACAAAGTGAGATATAGTACAGGCTGTGGGAATTGCAGCATTACACGAGTGTTTCTTGCATGTAAATCCACCATATTACTCACAAATTATATGAGAAATACACGTGCGAAACATGCCTGTAAAAAAATACTTGACAAAATACACATAAGCTTATGTGAAATTTTATATCTTTAAAAGCATACCACATTCAACCTCAGCCTGTGCTGTCAAGGAATTAGCAACATTGTTCGTCAATAGTTAACCTTTAAAAACATGTATCTACAGTTTGGTTAAACTAAAATGCTTTGCAATGAATATCCGGTAAAAAGTTGGTTTTTTTTTTAATTTCATCAGGTAAAAAGTTGCCGTTGTCGGCCGAATAATGGTCTTGCAATGACTTAATAAAAGAAAACACACAGAAAACTGCTGACTACAGTGTATGAAGTGGACTGCAACTTTTCTGTTTTAACTTACAAAAAGATTCTTTCATAGATTAATAAAGCTGGTTTGAATGTGAAAAACATGATTCAAAATAATTTGCATTTTGAATCAAGACCTATTAGTTACTATTGAAATTTAAATGCGAAGAGACTGTGATCAATTAGCATCATACGATTTCTTTTAGATCTGCCTTAAAAAAAAATACACATAGCTTGCTTGAGGAAATTTCTCTGCGATTAACACATGCATCTTACACGTAATTTAAGCTGCATGTAATTGTTTGTGTAAAATTTTACATGCATATTTTTTGCTAGTATCCACCATATTGCATGTAATATACACATGTGTACAAGTAAATGCTGCAATTCCCGTGGCCTGTACTAAAATCAGACCTTCACTATGCTTAAATGCACTGGACCCAGCCAGATGAAATTTAAAAGGGAAAAAAGTGCATTTCAGGTTAAATACGTACATTACCAGTACATTCCTACATTATGCATTTGGTTCAACTCATGAGAAGTTTGGTGTCTGAATAACCACCAGTCCACAGCCAGTATTCCCAGCTGAGACAGGGCGTGAAGAATGGCTTAGCCAATCCAAATTCAGTTAGCAGTTTCACATTGAATCAGAAGCTGTACTTCACATAAACTTAATTCATTGAGTATGATTTGGCTCATGTGAAGTACAGAGTCTGAACAGGTCATTTCAGAGCGAGTAGCTGCATCTGTACCCCTTTAGCATTTGTTTTCCGAAAGGTTAAATGTGTTTACGCTTTGCTCTTTCTTTTTTCCTGACAAAGTAAAGACTCTTACTACCTAGTCAATCGTTCTGGGGCTGGGGAGTGGGGGCTTAAATATGATACAATTGACGGAGAGTGTTTTGACAAACCTGGACGGTCTGAGGAGAAAGATCCTGGTCCGCACTTCCCGTTTGTAAATCCGATAAAGGCTCGTTCAAAGGAGAAACTGCATATGCATATAGTCTCTTCTACAGTAAATAAAACCGTGAAAGTAAATCCATGATGAAAAAAACACCACTAGAAATCGAATATAAGCTTACATAAGTTAGTTGTATAAATATTACACTAGTAAACACGAACACTACACTCAGTTTACAATCAGTTAAATGAGAGAAGTGAGGATTAGATCAAGGTGTAATAGCATCTTCTAACCAAGGGTGACGCTCTACAGCTCACAGTTCTCGAAACGTTTGGTACACTCTTCCATAAAGGCAGCATTTTCACCGCTCTATCCTCTCTCGCTGTTTCTTTCCAGAGAACCGGAGTATAGAATTAAGACCATAATACTTTTTAACAAGAACCCGCTGATCAAAAGTAATGGCACATCAGGTCATTGCAACTTCTGGTCTGTTTGTGACGCAATCTCACATCCATATTAGGGCATTGATCATGATCTAGGCGGCCATTTTTACCGGATTTATCTCGGTGTGTTGAGGTCTCGTTATCGCTTCGTTTTTTGCTATTATACTCGTGAGTTTTCTGAAAAAGATGAGTTCTAAAGGTGCTCGTAAAGATTCTGTCTGTCTCTGTGTTGTCTGCTGCGAAGACGTCGAGTTCTACGCCGTTGGATCGTGTGATCATCCAGTCTGCCATAAGTGTTGTGTTCGAATGCGTGTCCTTGGCAAAGAGACCTACTGTCCAATTTGTCGCGCTGATTTGACTCAGGTAAAAGGGTTCTTAAGAAACAAAAATACTTAAATGTAGCAGGATTTAACGTTAGGCTCAAATATTTATTGTGAGAGGCTGTGTTTAAAAACAGATCGTTTTGTTTACCACCCAGAATTTTTCCTTCTCTGGGCTTTTACAGGTACACTGTACAGTGTAGCAACAAAGGGTGTAATTATGATGGGAAAGTATCCTGGAAAGGAAATCGATTGAAAAGAAAAGCGATTGTGGTTCCTTTTTGTGACTACGTAAGCTGGTTCTAGAGTTTCCTATTTTTGCTGCGACATCATTTTGTACCCGCGCGTAAAATATGCTGATTAGTATTTTATTTTTATAAAAGTTGATTCATTCTTAAAGTATGACCTCTCATGTTGCGGGTGTAGGTTGTATGTATTTCCTCCCGTCTGTTACGTTATGTGGTATTATCTATAATGTACAGTCATTTATTTTGCTCTAATGCTGGCAGGAAACATTCCCCTTTATCCCCCTCAAGGAAGTGGAGATGGATTAAAAAATGGGCTGTGTTGCAGTTGTGTTTTCGCTTTTTTCTCTAAACTCTATTATTATTTTTTGGTGCCTAGGTATTCCTAACTCGTGAAAAAACCAGTTATGACAAGCTTGTTGCAAGAAAGAACTCCTTTGTTGGTGACAAGCGTCCGGGGATTCTCTACCAGAATAAGGAAATCAAAGCAAGTGTAAAACATCTTATGGAGCATCGCTGCCCATTCTGCCCAAATCGTGCACCAGAAAGGCATTTTGAACGTCTACGGGACCATGTGAAAAGGGAGCATGGAAAATTTTATTGTGATCTTTGCGTCGCTCATTTACGGAAGTTCAGTTTTGAGTTCAAAGCATACACTCGTTCAGATTTGGCCACACATCGAAGAATTGGCGACAAAGATGACAAATCGCACAAGGGGCATCCCCTATGTGAGTTTTGTGATGAGCGCTTTTTGGATAATGACGAGCTGCACAAACATCTGCGAAAGGATCATTTTTGGTGTCATTTCTGTGAGCGTGACGGCGGTCAGGATTATTTTCCTAACTATCAAAACCTCCGTATCCACTTTCGTGATTTCCATTTCCTTTGTGAAGAGGGAGACTGTGTTAATGAAAAGTTCACCTCCGTCTTTCGTACAAAGGTTGATTTTCAAGCCCATCGTGCTGCAAGGCATTCTGGGAACTTATCAAAGGCACAGGCTCGTCAAGCTCGTCAACTTGAAGTTGACATTACATTTGCTCCTCGTCCAAGACCTCAGGCTAATCAAGGCTCCATTATAACTGGCAGAGATTATGCTGAGGTTAGGGCATCAGAGCAGAGAATTAGGAAAAGAGATAAAGGAGTTAATAGAGGAAGTGCTTCTGCAGATAACAGGTGTGTAAAGATCTCACTCTTATCTGGCCCACCGAAATTCCCAGAAAATCACATTATAAGGCAAAAGAAGGTCGATTTTACTGCCATTCAAGCATTTTTCCTGGAGTAGATTCGGCATACGACACTTACTGTCATTAGATTCACAATGACACTAGAAAGTATTGGAGATTCACTTCCATATATCCTTGCCTTGAAGTATATATGGCAGTGCTGTTGGTAAGGGCAGTAACCCAGCTGAGGTCTTATGGTTGATCAAAGTGGAAAACTTACCTTGCAAGCAGAGACTCCTTTTTCACAATAGATGTGTGCAAAAAGTAGCCTCTGACGACAACTGTCCTATTTTCTACCATGCATGAATGACTTTCCTCACTCCATTTTAGACCATACATACAAAGTAATGGTACACCCAGTTCCTTGTACTTCTATTTCTTTGAAGTAAATAGCCATGGATGCAGATGTTTAAAACATAAATTATTCTAGTGTATAAAATAAGAAAGGTTAACATTTTTCTTAGGGAGGGAAAACAACTGCTGTTGTAAATGTAACCGCAACTCCTATATGAAGATGCTGTTGCATTAAGTCACTAAAAAATGTGAGCTTCATTCATCTTGCAAAGCAAGCACACTGGTAAACTTGACACAACAGCAACTCAAGCTGACACAATGGCCAAACCAGTCTAGAGCTGGTTAGGAGCTCTCAAATAGTTTAAGACTGAATTAGCTTATATTATCTGCACTGTTCAGTCAAAATTTCATGTAAAGTGCAGCTTAGTTTGCCTATCATATTTTCTCTAGACCATATAAAGCCATTAAGGGTTGATTGGGTCAAAGTAGAAATGCTTTCAGGAGAATTTGACATAAGATCAAGAGCTACATGTACCAGGGCTGGTACTTTCATTAAGTTTTGAAGCAGCCAACACAAATGAAGATTGGGTTATACTGTACATTTAACGTCTCACAAAAAATTTTTAGTGTTATTTTCACCTTTCCAACTGTTACATCAAGTGAGCTCAGCCATAACAGGTGTTACAAGTTACAGCCTTTAATGACAGTTGTGCATGTAGGGCTTCTATCTAGGTACCCCTTACAATTGCCAGGCCTTGAATAACTTTCAAGGAGAGATGGTCTTCAGTTTAGGTTTGACTAAACTGTTACCAGAAGCATTAATGTTATTTTTTTATTGATACAATATTATGTTAGATCGTTATGTTAAACTGACTGCAGAGTACATGTGGTAATGAAAAGTGTTTTCGTCCTCTTGTTTAGAAATGAAAAACTAGAACTGCAGACTGCAATGGCACTTTCTTTAAGCAAAGAGGATCCCTCAGAGCTGCCATCGCCGTCATCCAAACCACAAGAACCAAAAAAGCATAAATCCGAAGACAGAGGCAATAATGGAGAGTTCACTGCAAATGAAACAGCTGCACTTGCTGACTTTCCTGTGTTAGCTGGTTCTCAGGAGGTTTCATTTGTAGTTGATAAATCAAAGGAAACCAAAAAAACTACTACATCATATTCTTATGGTCAAGCTGCAAATGCTTCTTTACATTCAAAAGATGGCTTTCCTACTTTAGAGGCTTCTGCTCAATTATTACAAGAACAACCTCACACCATACCCCCTGGCTTTGCTGCAGCTGCTCGTCAGCCTCCATTATTATCAGTGCCACAACAGACTTCCCGTACGAAGCCTCCTCCAGGCTTTCAATCCTTCTCACAAATAGCTAAAGGAAAGGTTAAAGAAAATATTGCACCTGTAGAAGATACCACTATCTCTAAATCGGAAGTTAAGACAAGTAACAGTAAACAAGAGAGAAACCAAATGCTTATCGAGAAGATTAGGGGCTTACTGGGATATGATAAGACCAAGTTTGATGAGTTCAAGGCAGTGTCTGGAAAGTTTCGCAAAGGTGATTGTTCTGCAGCAGAGTATTATGCGCATTGCTGCGAACTCTTTGCAACAAATTTCTCACAGGTTTTTTCAGAACTTGTGGATTTGTTACCTGACGAGGAGAGAAAAAATGAACTTCTATCAGTTCACCAGGATGCTAAGATCAAAGCAAAACGTGAAAGCAGTAGTAGAGGTAAAGTTGGAAAGGCAAGCAAAAAGGCCCCTGGGGTGTGGCACAGTGAAGGCACAGCATGGAATGTTGGAATACAAAGTAATGGTGTATCTGAAATGGAATTTCCGTCATTACCTGCATCATCTAAAAAGTCTTTTCAGCATAGTTATAAACCCCCTACAAGTGCCACTGTACTTAAACAAGCTTGGATTAGAGGAAAATAGGTCGTTTATATTTCATGGGGATTTTTCTGTGGAAACAGGAAATACATAATTTCCTAATTACATGAAATTTGTTGACGCATTATAGTTCTTTGCATTTTGATTTTTTTACAGTGTTTTATCCTGTAAGGTGTTTGAATTATTTTCTGCTGTATTGTTTTGTTACTTAGGGGTTTTTTGTTCATTTGAAGGCCACTTTGGCACAATAAAATAAATGTTTAAACAAATTTTGTTGACGACCAAATTACATCATTATTCAGCTAAGATATTTACCAGTGGACAGTACACCTTTTGCTGTTCTGTCCAACTAATGGCCTATGGTAATCCTCTAGTTGCATAGGACCACAACATGTTTCATGTTTTAGATGTTAGGGTACTAATCATAGCTTTTGTTTGCATTGTAGGACATTTTTATCTCAAATGCAATAGCTAGCTGTGGGCTGGATTTTAAACTAATATTGGATGAGGTTTTTGTGATATCCATGATAGTCATGGTATGTAAGTGTTATCAGCCAAGCCGAGGGCCCAAGGCTGATAACATTATTACTGAGACCTTGATTATTCCAGATATCACTTCTAGATGAGTTGGGTGTAAATAAGTCCCAGTTTACAGCATCCTGTTTTCATACTAAATTTTAACCTCTAGCTTAAGACATTTTATGGGTCATTTCCACATGAGTTGATTCAGTCAAGGCATAAAATAGGTTCAAGTCCTTGGCTTAGAGTGATTTTACTTAACCCATAAGCGTGATACTACGTGCTATCATGCACTAATTCTATTGTCTTCTCTTGCTTACTTGTGGCTATTAGCCCTAGTTTTTACTCCAGTTTACAGGTCAAGTAAAATTACTTTAAAGAAAGAGGAATATCAACCCTAAGTGCTTCTCTTGTTCATGCACAAACTGCAATTGAATTGAACGAAATTCATTGTACAGTTTTAATGCTTGAGTTTGTATCGAAAAGATCGGTTTCCATAAAAACATACATTAAGGGAAAGAAGATGCATTAAATTCAAATTAGTAACAGATGCCAGTATTGAGACCTGGGAACGAGTTTATTTTCGTTCTTTCAAAGTGTTACAGTCAGTAAGCTTTTAGTCAACAAATCATGCCCATTCAGCTCCTCCACTGGTTGCATCTGCCACAGATGTACCCCAGTCACTGCTTGGTTGCACCTCTTCAGCTCCCCACTCTTTGGGTGCAGGGTCACCCCAGTCCTTGCTTGGGACTGGGACATCTGCCCAGTCCTTTGATGGAGCAGCAGGAACTTCACTGCCCCATTCCTTGGTGGAGGCACCCCAATCCTCACCACCAACCACACCAGATGGGACTGCTGGAACTCCCATCTGCTCAGCACCCCACTGGAAACAAAAGAAATAGAATTCAAGAAAAATGCAAACAAGTACTAATCTAAGCTTTGGATGCCTTTTATTTAAGTTTGCCAGCTTTTATTGACCACTACCAGGTCAGCTCTCACCTACAAAGATCTCACAGCTAATAATAACTTATTCTGAGTATTCATATAGATGGGAGTGGCTCAAAGTAGGGAGCATAGCATTCCCTATTTTTCTGCTTTGTTCTCTCATGTCTGGATAAGGCTTTGCTACCAAAGACAGCACCTGCATCCTCAGCAAGAATTACATGCATTTGACTGAACTAATTTCAGTCAAATTACTATGGCTCCTTATTACAGACTTGCAGACCCTTTGCAGTCTATTTGGGTATGAATGTAAATGCATGTTCCCCCTTTAATGTAGATGTCCTCAAAGGAGTTTTTTGAACCCTGCGACTATGGAATTGATCCAGAGTGTCCCCGATAATAATAAACCCTTTAAGCCCCAATATCCACATACAAATTCTCCATACTGATCTCCATACATTTCCTTAAAGAAGTAGTTGAGAGAGTTTGATAAAAGATCAGAGCATTTTCCCTGAGGCGATGATGCTATTAAATCTCATAACCTTTTCTTTTTATAATGTATTGATATTGTGAAGAGAAAGTATTGATGTTGATCACTCTTGGGACTTGAAGGGGTTAAGAAAGTGACTGCACCACTACTAACCTCTCCAGCACCCTGATCAACTGTACCAGCCCAATCACTAGCATAGGTGGTGGCTGGCTGCACCTGTTCTTCTTGTTCCCGTTCCATAACATCTTTCTCAACCTGATGACGAAAAGAATGAACTGATTTTATGCCACACTTCAGAATACAATAAATTTATTTCCTAGTTTAGGTAAACCTAATTATCCTTGTACCTTCTTCCGAAATGCCAGTAACAGTTGGTTATTAAATTACAGTGGAACCCTGTTAATATGGTCACCAAAGGGCCAAAAAACTTTGGCTGTATTAACAGGTGCCTGTACTAACGAGGTTTTTTTACAAGAAAATGTATGGCCGTTTTACCAAGCAGCCAAAAAAAGTGGCTGTAATCAAGAGGTGAACATATTAATGAGGTGGCCATAAGGTGGGGTTTCACTGTAGTTTGTTGTTCCTGCCCTGAGTGTGCTGTTGCTTAATTCAGTTCAAATTTAGCTAACTTTGGCCTCAAAGTTTTGTTAAACTGACTTCCTACATTAAACTGAAATAGTGATTGGTTTCAAGTGAACAGAAAAGACATGCAGCTCCCATGAACTGTACTTTCTGATCAAGAAATTTAGCAGTTGCAGGTGTTTTGGGGACAAGGGGGCTTGTTTCTGTTGCCTTTTCCACTGTTCTTTTGAAGGGACATGCCATTCATGAGAGAATCCACAAGAGCCACTAACTGACTCACGAACTGGTTCATACACTGTCAAATCATTGCCTATGTTGCTTATAAACAAATATTATTTTTGTTATCATTACATCTTCTGGATCCCTGTAGAAGTACAGATCTGGCATGATATCCCAAGGATGCTGACGGCTGATGCTACCACGCATTCGCAAGACCTCTCTTGCCAGTAACCACCACATGAGACCGACAGAATGAGCACCCTTGTTGTTGCATGGGATTGCTACATCCACATGGGAGAGTGGAGAGTCTGTGTTGCAGAATCCAATAACTGGGATGTTCACATATGATGCTTCAGTTACGGGCTGTGAAGAATATAGTTACTAGTATCAGATACCAGGGAAACAGGTGCAACACTCCTACTCACCACTCCTAAATTCATGTTCTCGAAGTATATTATTACACATAAGTCACCCTAAAATATTGCACTTCTTGCTTCAAATGAATCAATGTTTTGGTGCAGTCTGATCAGTCATAAAGGATCATTAATATTCCATTACGCCTTGAATATGACCTAAAGTTGTAATTTTTAAAAGTTTGGTGAACATGTTTATTTGAGAAGAAACACAACCTTACACTTCAAAGGTTAACAGGGTATTATTATTTTATCAAAGTGTTCAAGACAACATGTTTTCATAACTGAATAGTGTCAATCCTAAGAAGGAAGAGGAGCAGATAAGGCATCATTTTATTTTTGTTGGGAGTCTTGGAAAATTTTTTGAAATTGCAAAATTAAGTGCCATTAAAAATTTAAACAAAAGGTACTCAAAACCCATAATTAAAAGAAAAGGAAGAAATCAGTTCTAAATAAAGGCATAATTAACTTGATGTTAACTGCCTTCTATGAATTTGAATGTTTTTTACCTGTTGGTCAGTGCGTGGGTCACAAACAACAAGCAGTCGTGGTTCCTTGAAAGCTGCCTGAATTTGATTGGTAAAGGTACCTGGCGTGAAGCGTCCCGCCACAGCTGTAGCTCCAGTGTGGCTTGCAAACTTTAGAATAGCACGCTATCAAATACCAACATAACACAACATTAGTTCGTTTACCCCAAAGTGGCTTGTTGGCCACCATAGGGGGATTGAGATCCCCTAGAGTCATTGGCTAATCTGCCTTATCAATTCAGTTGATGAACCCAAATTCTTGTGTTTCTGTTACCAAAGATACATTATCAACAAGACTTAAACTGGCCATTTTAAATACTTCTTCATAATGCCCAAGATGTGAACGAAATCTTGAAGATCCCCCTCACAAACACTTTGAAAGGCAGGAATTAATGGTCCTGTTGTAATTTTATCCAGCTTGGCTTTTTTTCCCTTCGTTTTTGTATACAATGTGGTCATCTATGTTGTGGTTTAATTTTATCCTTGGTTTAAATTTTATTCTCTTTTGTTCATGGATAATTGTTTCAGACTCATTATCATACATTACCATATTAATGAGTCAGAAACAATGGAAAATAAAATTTAAACCAATGATAAAAATGAAGCACAACATAGATCTATGTTAATCAGTTTAAAACAAATGCAAATTAAAGGTAACCAAGAAAAGAATTAAACCAAGACACAGACACTGACTTCACCGACAAGTATTTAAGCAACCTCAAAAAATAATTGTTGGTTTGCACCATCTAAAGATCGTCTCATGAATGCCATCTACTCATGTTTTACAGTACATGAAACCAGAAACAGTCCATTCTTCATATGAGTTACCCTCACTATGAGGATAATGCTACAAAATCTATGACTAACACTAGACTTAGGCCAATCACCAATTGAGTAAGCACTGTAATCAGGGTTCATACAGATTTTAGGATCCAGAATTCAATTCCTGACTTTTTTCAAAACAATAATTTATTTTTCTAGACCAAGGTTATCAAATGGGTGATCAATAGAGACCTTAAAAACACAGGGAACAAAGCTATTTTCATGGTGCGCTGCAAACATACGGCCGAGATTGAATAAGATTTGACCAAAAAGAAAAAAATTTCTCTTACAAAGTACTTGTTAGAGCTTTGAAAAAAAAAATTCTGGACTTTTTGCCATTTTTCCACCCTTAAACTACATTTTCCAGACTTTTTCCAGGTCTGGAAAATTTTTGGGCAAATTTCAAGACTTTTTTCAAGAATTCAAGACACTGTACCAACCCTGTCGGGGCAAGAAACTTTCTTTTCAGTTCACTTGTCCCTTCGGACAAGTACAATGTGCATTTTGCTTGTCCGAACCACAAAACTACTTGTCCAAAAATAGACAACCACAACAATACTAAAGGGTAATATATAAACTTCATATTTCATTTTAGCTCGTAGAATTAAAACTAACAGAACTCCACAAATTGAAAAAACATATCTTTTGTTACATTTGTTTTAGTCATTGTGTTTATTCAGGCAGTTCGGGAAGTGGCGGTAGAATTTCTTCTTCCTCTTCCTCTCCTTCTACTACAATTTCTGTTGCTCCACTAGCACTGTCATTTTTCCCCTTTGCAATGCTTGAATGTCCACTACAAGATGCCGAAACAAAGTGCCTTTTCCTTTTACTGCTGCTTTTTTTTTCACGTGCGATATCGTGAGCCTGCTATTATGTTGTACAGCAGGACTCACATGGAATTTAATGGAGGCACCTCGCACGACGAAATCAAACACACAACGTAAACAAAATGATATTTTATTTTACTTTCTGTAATAGCTACTTATTTTTTAGAGCACTTAGGTTATTAATTATGGAAAGAATATTTTATTTTATTAAAAACTGAATCATTGGATAATGCAATTCTAGCATTTTGATTGGCTTAGCCGTTATGGTATATGAGCCAATATACCACGTTCTCCATATATGGTTGGTGTACGCGTCAGTTTAAAATTGGAAGCTAGCTGAGATTTTTTTTCGCGAAGGATAGAACGGCGCCCGAAGCAAATCGTTTTAACTCATTTCTTAGAATACTAGAAATGCAATTTCAACGAAAGAAAAAAGACAAAAACAAACAAAAAAGCCACAAGAGCTCGTTTGAAAGTTTGTCGAAAAACACATGAAAACACATGGAACTAAAGTACCTTGACCAGCTACGAAAGAAGACAAGTGTTGTTTCTTCATGATCGCGAAGCCATTCGCCGATCGAGTCACTCGCCGATAGATAACTGCAGCTTGTTTATCCGACATCAAGAATATAAATCACAAGTAACCAGCTACAAATACAGGCTATGCAGCCATTCACTAGAGCAATCGAGGTGGCAGTATAGCTTCTTTTCTCGTTCAGCAAAACCAGCTTGTGGCTTCAAACAACTTCATAACAAGCGACCGAGGAAATACCGGTAGTTTTTCTCTGTTGTTCTTACTTTTATAACTGCACCGAAAATCCAAATTCATAGTAATTTCGACGGCTGTCACTTAAAAATTCCTTTCCTTCACATTACCTGCCAGGTTTTTTAAGCTGTCCTGCTGTGTAAAATCCTAGAATCACGATGAGTTTTTAAAAAACTAATGTTCATCGCACAATGATTTGATTTTTCATTCATGCAGTCTAGGCGAGTCCGTTTGCGCGTTGACAGTTTTGATAGACGTGTGACATGTCAATAGCGGAAGTCCCTTGTCTTTTCCGGTTTGTTCTAGTCGGGGCGATTCAACGAGATTTTGTGGGCGTTTTTAATAAAACAATTATTCCACTCGGGCTTGTTGGATATGAAATGATTATAGCCAACTCGGCGCTATGCGCCTCGTTGGCTATCTATCATCTCATATCCAACGCGCCCTCGTGGAATAATTGTTAAATATATCCAAAGACAGGTAAGTATAGTTTCTTGACTTTTTTTAAGTTGGACCTCTACAACTCAGTCGTCCATTCGGACAACTGGGATCACGTTCTTCCTTGTCCGAACCGAATAGTTACCCGTCCCAGATGTTCGGACAGCCCAAGTTTCCTGCCCTGCCTGTGTAATGTTCTAAATTTACCTGTCCATAAGGCCTGGCAGAAATCACACACACATCAGCAGGATTCTCAATGCCCACTATGATACGAGCTGCAAGGAGCAGCTTCTCCCAAGTCTTTCTTAAATTGATGATGTGAACACCTAGGAAAAGTATTAAAATAACTCTTCTATTAAATTTATTTTCAGTACTTACCCAGTTGCATAACATAATAGGCTTAAATCTTCAAGAGACTGGGCAACAAACACAGAACTGACACAATGCCTTAGAACCTAACCAAGGCAATAATAATTATTACAAATTATTTGTACATCAATTTTAACTAGGTGGCATGGTATGATACTTTTTCAACCTACAAGCTTGTGAGACTCTGTATATGATCCACTCTGATTATGTGCATGGAACAAAAACATCAATCACTTGCACAAGTTTTTCTTACCATCAGGTTTTCGTTTGAAAACGTAACTTTCCATTTGATAGTCCACATTGCTGGAACCCAGATGGACTCCAGCAGCAAGTAGCTTTGTAACATCTTCTTCCTTTAACTGTAGAGCTTCGATGCCCCCAGACATAATGCTTGGATGTGCCAAAAAAAAGTAACGACGGAACAACCTAGCATTCAAAGACATACAACAAGTACATTTTTGCAGGGTTGTCAAAAGTAGCCGGCCGCCGGCAAAAATTGCCGCCTACTTGGTTAATATAGGATGGCTACTCTGCTTTGCATTTCTTTACGGATGGCGTTACTTAAATAAAATATCCCTGGACTGGCCGCTTACTTTGACAACTCAGTCATCTACTTCAAAACTTTCTGACAACCCTGACATTCTTGTAATGGTAAAATGAGAGCTCCCCCAAAAAAACTGTCAGCTATCTGTCAACAGCCTGCCGACCAACAGTCAGCCAACAAACAGAGATTTAAACTGATTAAGAGAACTAACAGTATGAGTGGATACAGGTAACGTATTCCAGAGTTTAGCAGGATTAAATAAATAAATAAATAAATAAATAACCAACAGTCTGCCAAAAGACAACCAACAGTCAGTCAAGAAGTGGCCAACAGTCAACTGACAAATGGCCAACAGTCAGCCAACTGTCTGACAATTTGATATAATCATGTGAGTTCATAACTGACAAGGTAGAAGAGAGAGTTTCAGTATCTGTTTTCTTTAATACACCAGGGTCACTTTTACTCTGTTGTTGGACAGTCTACCGACAGACAGCCAACAGATTTTTGGGGGGGGGTGTCCTTCACTTTTACCCTTGTGATTGCATTACATTTCCACTTAATTCCTCAATCATATACAAACAGTGCCTTACTGTACCACTGAAAATTGTTAAATAAATAGGAAAGAAACTTAGCATAGCTCTATTTGGTTATTGTACCCAAACTCTGTCTAAAGGACGAGCTGTCTAGATGGAAAGGAGGACAATATATTTTTACAGAAAAGCATTCCTGGGACAGAAAGCTTGTTTTCTGATTCAAATGAAATTAACTTGCGAGGCTTTCTTACACACTGTAACATAAATTTGCCCATACGCTGTAGTCATGCTCTAGGATGACCTTGTTAAGTACATGCTAGTACAGGGATCATTTAAAAAATGGCATGACAATCTCAGCTGACATTCGAAAAAACGATGAAGATGATTCTCTTACATCACCATTTCATGTATGCTCGAGGAGACCTACGTCTATCCAGAAGTTGCTCTTACAGAACTTGCCAGAAATTAATTGTACTTACTTAAACAGCCTTCAAAACCTTAACCTCTCTGTTAAAGAAACATTGGAACAGGACGTAAAGCTTTAATACGCCTAATAGTCAGCTGAACAGTTGATTCCAATTTATTTCGAAGACCAACCGCTTCACGACCTCCTTATTTCAATTGAAGTTTCAAAACAGCTTTGGTTTCGTCGAAAGACAAATTAAGATAAACATGAAGCAAAGCCAATAAATATACGTTTAAGAGGTTTCAGGGGAAGAAGGACGTTATTTTATAGACGTAAAACAACGAAAACATTAACGTATATCTTACTCTTGCAAAAGCCACCGAGGGCTGGAAGAAAAGAGATCGATGCAAGGAACCCACGTGGTACTTAACTATGCTAGGGGTGGACCAATGGATTTGCAAGGGCTTTTCATAGAGTCAAGGCAGTCTCGGGGGGGTATTCCTGGGAATTTGTCGTGGGGGTGTGCCGCCAGGTTCTCCAAAACAGACCAAAATTTTCTCATCTTCCACACCCGTTTTCAGACCTGGCCTCTAATCCATACCCGTTTTCAGACCTGGCGTAGGCAGAAATTATGTTAATTAGAACGCCAACAAAAAGATTTCTTAAACGAAATAGTCGAATTCGCACATTGCTCTTATTTTCTTAATTTATTTGGAACTGAAACGACAAATACGTTTATTCACTCCCGTAGCTCGAAAACCATACCCGATTACATGGGCAAAGTCAATACCCGTTTCCTGGAAGCCCCCGGGTGGACGGCAGTAGTACTGAATTCTGGTCAAAATCGCATAGATTCTTGAAAAGAATTACTGTCGTATTTTTATGAGAGAATATCCCTTTGAAGCCACCGTAGAGAATGATTCTCATTTATAAGGGAAAGTGAAAGTCGTAGAGGAAACAAGAAACCACCCTGGGTACCCCACACCGACAGTCCTTGAATTAAACATTACCCACTCTACCCTCCAAAGCAATTTTTTGTGGAAATTCAAAATGGTGGACGAAAGTGACAAGATACTGTGATCTTAGAAACTGTTTCTCCGGCTTATTGGCCAATTTTTTGTGAAATTTGTGGTGTTTAAAAATAGTTCACGACATAATGCAACGAGCTCGGAATGTAGCAACAATCTTGAGACGGTTTGTCAATGATCCAATCTGTGCTGCAAGCAGCCTTCGAACTCAACACTGGAAATACCTGGCCCATCGAAGGCAGATCTACTCGGCGAGGAGTTTATATGATCAGTATGAGGAGCAATATAATACTTTAAAAGATCAAGCCGATAGACTTGCTAAAATAAGGGCGGAAGACGCAGCAAGAAATAAAATTATTCACATGAAGGTGAAGCCTAGTGAAGTGAAATCTGTGAAAGCTGCGTTATCAAAACACGTTGCATCGTTTGAAAGGGCTGCTTCGATCGAAAAATCAAAAGAAAGCTTTTTTGACATAATCGATGACTTTCTTGCAAAAGATCGCACAAGGAGAGGACATATGGAATTTCTAAAAACTGCTGTGGTTTACATGGAAGAGTTTGGTATTGAGAAGGATGTTGAGGCTTATAACAGGCTCCTTGATGTATTTCCCAGAGGGAGGTATAACAACAGGACTCTTTTCGATGCCATCTGGGCAAAGAAGCATCCTCAGGCTGAGCTTGCACTAGAAATCTTGACGGAAATGGAAGATCACTGGCTGCTTCCCAATGAGGACACTTACGACATTTTATATGAAATCTTTGGCCATGCTAGTCAACCATTGCAAAAATGTCGCAGGATGATTTATTGGTATCACAAGTTGGAGGAAATGTTCCCCAATCCTTATCCAAAAGTGCTACCTGAAAGTGATACAGAGCTTAGCAAACTTGCACTTACCAGAATGACCAAAGATGAACAGATTATAACTATCTTCAAGGTACTGGCAGGGTTTAATCCTTGGCTGGGTACTCCCTTTTATTTTGGATAGGTGTGTTCCACCAAGGGTCTAAAACCCTGACCCTGTTTAAGGATTAGACAAATCATTTCACAAGCACAGGGAAAAGACTCTATGAGTCCCAAATTTGAATCCATGACATCCTGTACTACTAAAATCCCTAAACTGTTAGCACCCAGAAAATAGTTGACTGAATTTCTGAGTGCCCTGTTTGGCTATGTGATATTCCTTCCCATTTACACCATTTTAAGGCAATGATAACCGTTTGTGGTTTAAATGCTCTAAAACTGCCAGGATAGAATTCTGTTGAAACAACCCCAGTGGCATAGCCAGCTTTTTTACTATTTGTAGGCCTTGCTGACTTTCATTTCCACATATCATGAAAATGGCATGTATGACTAGTATGCACTGACCTCACGAACACTTTAAGCCCTTAAGCTTTTTAGCTCACCCCAACAACGCATAATTTATTACAAGTGGTAGAGTGATCAAACCAAAAATTTGTAGGTCCAGACCTACAGACCTGTGGACTGGCTACGCCCCTGATCTCCACCTCTGCCCGAAATGTTATCAATGATATTAGTGATCTCACATCTTTTGTGGTTTGCCATGTAAAAAAGTTCTTCTTTAGCATTCATGATCATTTCAACCATTAAAACTGTTGTTATCACCATTCTAAAATTGGGAAGAGTATCATGATGAAACAGGGTACTCAGAATGGGTACGTGAGACATTCAGACATTTTTTTTTCTTCTCGTGGTGCTTAGAACAGTTTAGTGATTTTGGTAGTATGCCAGTGGGGATTCTAAACCTGCAAGCTAAGGGAGAGCAGAAGGCATAGCAGTGATTATGGGATGCCCGTGCGGCTAAATATTTGTAAAAGTGCTCTCGCCATTTTATGCTCAACAGTGTAAAATATTTCCATACCAACATTCATGTTACCATTTGTGAAATACTGGGGTCAATTTAATAAAGCTTTTGAGTGTAATTCACAAGTGTAGCTATTGTTTTAGACTCAAAACAATGGCCACCCTTGTAAATTACGCATGTCAAAGTTTTATTGAAGTGACCCCTAACAAAAATAGCAAGTAAGAGTACTGCTGACAGACCAAGTTACACATTGCACAACTCCATAATAATTTGTGTCTTCTAGTGAAAGAACCAACTCCATTAATTATTTAATTTTGGGTTCCAGGACAATACTGATAACAAGGAAAGAGAGTTTCTGGTTAGTGCGCAGACAGCAGACCAGAAGAAATTTTTGAGAAACTACAAGTCAGACAAAGCTTTATATGTTGAAGGACCCTTCTTTATTTGGGTACGAAGACTGCAAAGGTATTTCTTTACCCTGAGAGCTGATGCAGAACTTGATAATGAAAGTGGAGAAGGTGAGATAGGGACCCTTGGAAGTAAAATTGGCCCTGGCAATGATGTTGTATTTCAGGCAACTTTTTTCTTTGGCTTAAAGTTGTGACCAGTTTTTGTGACCATAAAAGTAATTGTCCATATTGTTTTTCTCTTCATTTTTATTTGCCCAATAGCACGGCCAAAATTACATGGTTGCTTCATTTGTAAATCATTGAAACAGGTATATTTAGCCATTATTATTGAAGGAGGCTGAGTATGATGTGAAGCCAATGTAATATCAAATCAGTGCTATAGTGCTCACATCTTACAAATTTGGTCAACACTGGTTGGTTATGAAGAATTAGCCGGGGGCTTAGATCCAATCAGAAATGGCAAAATAATTCGAATGAATAGTAATGAATACTGTTGAAGTGGGTCTTTTCCAAAACGTTTTCTCTTCAATTTTAAAAAGTAGGTGAGACTTAAGTTTTTGTCTTCATTAAAAATATGGTGTTCCTAATGCAGTACATTTTCTTGGACATTCTACTTCCCCCTCTTTCTGAGGGAGTTTTTTTGAATTAAATGTATGATAGCCATCCTTAAATTGTTTTCTCTTTCTTCAGGAAATATTGTTGCTATTTGTATGAGCCATCCTGATGCCAGTGAAGATGTTCTCAGGTCCTGGATCAGCCATCTGCAGAGTGAAAATCCTGAGCTAGCAAATATCAGTGTTATTTTCAATCTAAGCTCTACACCACGATGACTTCTCAGAAGCTGCTTGGCTTCTTCTCTAAAGATTTTTCAAGTGTTTGGGATAAAGCCTGGTTCTCATACAGTATGCCACTGAATTGCCTGTGACATAGCTACTGATACAGTGAAATTAGTAATACAGGCCCCGCGCAACAGTTTTTCAAGTGCAGGGTCGCTAAACTTGAGAGGGTAGAAAGGCAGGGTGTGGGTGATCCAAGGTCATATCAGTGCTTGTTCAGATTGATCTGTTGTAGCTGTTATAAGAATGCTATGATTAAAATATGTTCTCTAACAAAGAAGGAATCAATATTATCACCAAAAAGATGAATGCAGTGAGTTTTCCTCTTTTTGAGAAACAGCCTGAAATTCCTGTAGCTCTTTTTTCTACTTTCCAATCCCAGTATGCTGATTCCTTGTTTATCTGTTTACATCAATGCAGTGGCGGATCTAGGGGGAGGGTGCAGGGGGTGCATACCCCCCCCCCCCCCCGAGATGACTTTGTAATACAACTGGTGTTCTGCAAAATATGGAGATAAGTGTGTATTCTCAACAGTTCACATTATGTTATTACCTAGTCAAAAGCCTTCTTCTTCGTGTTCGCTTTTAAAATTTGTTTATATCACCAGTCAGCTACGAAATTCCTTAGCGGTGTACCCCCGCGAAAAAAACTTAAAAGCCTGGATCCGCCCCTGCAATGTGCCTCAAGGTGTTGCTGGATTGTGGGTGGGACTGTGTAGGATGTTAGCTAGGGTGTGCTGTGCTAAACCTTATCTTCCATTCAAAAAATCTACCTCATAAAAAAAGCCTTCCATTAACAAAACCCTGCCAAATATTGGCTGCATGATTCAGATAACGTGATTATTATGTACAAACATCCCCATTCAACCAAAACTGACACAAGATGAAAAACCAAAGAAAGAACACTTCATTTTGTTCGGCTCTTACTTTCCACAGCGTAACTCAGTAACTATAAAAATTGTAATGTCTTCAAAGGTCGGTAAGTTCCAAAAGTCTTGGGATAAGAACAGACCAATTAAATTTCATGATTTCCCGTGAGGTGTGTTTACCAAACACTGACCCTGCAAGCAGAGGCTACTTACTGATGATTTTGTAGAAGAAGAAAGAGTATCCTCTGTTTACAGGCACAAGGAACATGGCTTCGTTAACGCCTTTTCACAGGCTTTGTACACCTTTAAGCGATTTTTGTTGAAATTAATTTAAGCGGCGATTTAAGCTGCAATTTTATGACATTTTTGAGTCGTTATGCAGCAGTTCCATAGGGTATATGTAATGAAAACTTTAATCGCCTCAGCTCTGTGTTTTTGGTAATTCACTCTCACGCAAAAACTACTCATGAAACAGCTGATGAAATTCCAGGCGCAAAAAAAATCACTGAACAAATATACCTGGTACATGGAAACGCACTTCTGCCGTTTCATTTACAAATTAATTATAATGATGCATCTTTTCATCTACAGAATCACTTATCTACGCTATTATTCCCTATTGTGGATGAGAGTAAAAACTAGATCCTTAGTATAGTATCAAATCGAAATCTTAATTTTTGGCGAATAATTGTGCATTTGGCTCAAAAAGTGTAAAGAGTGGGAAAAGGCCCCTGGCCCTGCCTCCTGCTCGGGCTCTGTAATATGATCACTATTGGGCAATGCAGACCTAGTCGTTCGTGTGGGGTGGCCATATTTAACGTAGCCTGCGTAGCATGGCAGTTTTGTCGGAAGCACTACGCAAAAACGCGCGCGAACGAGCGGCGAAGCGAAGCGTTGTTCCCGCCCCAATCTCCTCACGACTTCTCGGCTCTCGCCCGCCTTATCGCCCGCCTATATTACTTAGCGCACCCAACCAAAACCGCCATGCTAAGCAGGCTATGTTTAACGAGGTAGCATCTTAAGGTAATTCCCTAGTAAAAGAATCTAGCATAGATTGTATATGAAACTTGGTACACTGATGTAAAAAGTCAAGAAGATGATAAAAAACTAATAAAAAGTGGGGGTCACCGTGCTCGTTTTGACGTCACAATGCTGGTAAATACGGCTATTTTGGACCTTTTGACAAAAACCGCGCGCAGCCCAAAACCAGACAAAAAGGAAAGATTTTTTGAATGATGCATGTGGTATCGCACAGAATTTGACTTTAATATATTGTTTATCCACTTACGTACCATAAAAATGCCTTTTAATGCCCTTGTTTTTACTTTATGCTCCAAAGTAGAATTAAATTGGACACGCGCTATTCGACACGTGATAGCTCAATCCGTACAATTTAGTAAAATTGCCAAAAAACTGAACATAGATTTGTGCCAATTTTTTTCTCACCGAAAGGAAGCACTGTCCTTATTAAAATCATGAAATAAAAAATGGGGGTCACCGTACTCGTTTTTGCGGTAGAGCTGCAGAAAGTGCGCACCAAATGCATTTTGCTTTATCTTTGAGAGAGGACTGGGGCGAGTTTTGAAATAGAATGTATTTGAAAGGGGGAAGAATGTATTAAAAAATCCGTTTTTACAGAATTTACATCGAGGTATCACATTTAGGGAACAATGTGATAAAGAAAGCGTTTAAATGTAAATCAAAGTGAATAAGCACAAATTAAACATCCACTATCAAGGTTCTCCGTGAGGAAGTCGAACTCAGCAACACGCGTACTGCTTACGTTATGCACATTCCCACCACACTGAGTCTCACCTCGGCAAGAAACAACCGCAAGCAAAAATTGCAATAGCGTTTCTCTTCGGTCAACTTCATTTAAATAATGTTCACATGCTCTTTTTTACGGAGGCCATCTTGTTATGCGCAGTAAGAGATGCGCAGTGCAAAACCAGGGAATCACCTTAAGCCCTTTTAACAGTCTCACATCAAGTATAATAAATTATTTTTTTACTATCAATCTGTCAGGATATCGCACACATCATTTAGATGCTCATTTATTCCCTTTTAATAACTTTTCATGAACAGCTTTACTACTGATTTATGAGGTACAGTACTTTGCCTTGCCGACCTGCACTGCACGGTATCTACTCGCATACTTACTTTTCATAATAACAGCAATAGTACCAAAATTCATTTCGAAAATCCTGGCTTGTTTTCGAAAAACTCAGAAAGCAATTCAATGTGGATTTTAGAACAATAGGTGTTTGCTTCTAAATCACCTTGAAAACCACTTATACTAATCACTTACGGCACTACAGTTCTATTGGATCGTCATCTTTGATAACGACAATTAAAGTGTCCTGGTTTCCTATGGTAGCAGTGGATTGAGATGTGCCGTCAAGAGATAACTCCAGTTTAAATACCTCATCCTCTTCGTGGGCCGCGTCGTTGATAATTTCAAATGTAAGAATTTCCGTTACAGACGTAACACCGCCTGGGAAAACCAAGCTCTTTGGAAACTGCGATGGCGCAATTGGTAGGTAGTCCAGAAAAACAGTGGCGTTTACGTCCACCAAACTTAGACTAAAAACAAAAAAGAAGCCATATTTAAGAAAAATGTCTTTAAAAAGAGAACTCAACTCAATTTCTGGTGAAGCAAACGATGATAGAATTCTTAGACCCGGTTCAGACGCCGAACATTTCATGAGCCGAACCTACTACTTCTAATAGGCCATTTCCGAGTTCCAAAAAACCTCACTTTCAAAGCGAGGCTAAGTGCGAAGCCATTGATATGAAAATGATTTTTAATTATGATGCAAAAAAACTCATTTTCACAACAAAGGTTTCGCACTTAGCCTCGTTTTGAAAGTGAGATTTTTTGGAACTCGGAAATGGCCCACTAGGATCGCCTTATTCAATCTAGAATTTTGTCGGGCTGGGATTAAGATCGGTGTCTGACACAATTCAGTCGATCTAATTGATTTGGGTCGGCGTTCATTCGAATTAGGTTCGGCTCATGAAAAGTTCGGCGTCTATATAAGATCAAAATATACCTTTTTTTACCTGAAATGTTGTGTATGGCGTTCTTGCAGCTGAAGACGAAGAATTATAGCGATTTGAAGGGTTTTATCATACGCTCAGGTAAACGTTGAATGCTCTTCAAATCGCTATCATTCGTCGTTTTCAGCTGCAAGAAAGATAATATACAACATTTCAGGTAAAAAGAAGTTTATTTTGATGTTATATATGAGAATTCATCGCATTATATTACGATAATATGATTATAATTTCCTCTAAATTCAAGGATTTCAACAGTTGCACAGTTTCTGTGGGCTCCCTGTGGTCTGTACAGAGATAGTGCTGTACTCTATGGTGATTGCAGTCAGTTTGCAAAAGAGTGGCTTATTAAGTTTGCCGTCAGTTGCAGTTTGTTGTGATTTATAAAATTGTGGCCGCGAGATAATCTATGAGAATCTTACATAAGGTTAGCTGTTCAATAACGGTTTTCTCACCTCAAATTAGCACCAAACTGGATATTTCCAATATTTTCGATCACAACTGAGATGTCACGACTACCCACAGACTCGCTTAACGAGAATTTTGCTTGGTTGAACTGGAATATACCACCTAAAAAAATAATTTCTCTTGGCACTTAATAAAAACTGTCGGACAACACATACTCAATATATTGTACATATATCTAGCTGGATTTTTGAAAACGTTACCGCCAAATAGACCTCTTCCCTCAAACAGTTTCTTGTCTGTCAAACACTATTTCCAATACAAAAAACCATTGCTTTTTTTTTCTCCTCTCCTCCTTTCTTCTTCCTCGCTATTTCTTTTTTTCGTGATTTTCGATCTTATCGGGCGCAAAAAACCTGCCTTTTGACAATTTTTCACTCAAATGGCTGCAAATTTCGCTGGGTTCGTTTTCAAGAAATTGGATATTTAACAATTATTCCTCGAGCCCGAATGGGCTCTGAGTTAATAGCCCATGAGTCATTAACGAAAATGTTGAATAGCAGCGCCCCTAATAGTGAACCTTAAGGAACGCCAGTTTTGACTGTTTTGAAGTTAGAGCATACGCCGTCTAATCTGACGCATTGTGACGACCCAGCAGGTAAGTGGACATGATTTCCAAGGCATATGGAGAGAGTCGCCATGATAGGTCTTCAATTTCGCGGGTAGAAGGCGGTGGTTTTTGGCATCAAACGCTTTGCTCAAGTCTACAGCGAGTGCCCCTACAGCTTCCCTCTTATCAATAATGTTCCTCCAATCTTCAGTCATTTTTAGCAGGGCAGTGCAGCAAGAATGGGTTTTCATAAATACAGATAAGTTAGAGGACAAAACGTTATGAAATGCATTCCAAGTTTGGTCATTTATAATAACTTTTTAATTCTCAAACACCTTAGATAGCGACGTTAATAGAACCGGCTTTAGCATTGACGACGGCGACGGCAGCGAAAATTAATTCGCGCCTTTTCAAACTTTGTCGCGCTTATTTCAATTTTCTGAATGATGTGGGAGAATTTCCCTGGGAGTTAATTTCTTGAAGACCACACTCAAGTTTTGAAAGAGAAAAAAAAATCGTTGTCGCTTGTCATAGTACGTCCTCCATAAAACGTGAAATTAGGGATTTTCACGCCGTAGTCTTGCAGTGACCGCAAAGAAATGTACAAAAAAGCGTGATGCACGTCCAAAGCTGTTGTTTTGCTAATCAAACCTTTTGCATGCTTTTGTGACGTTCTCGCTGCCGTCGCCGTCGTCGTCGCTAAAGCTCCCTAATATTGAGACAGCTTTGTCTGTGTCAATCCCCTGTTTAAAGACAGGAGTGAGGCGGTCTTGCTTCCAGACGGCAACGAGGTATTCAGTACACAGAAGTTGATCAGATAAGTCACCTCTTCGGCAAGAACTGGGGATCCCAAACGCACTAGAGTCGTGGTGAAATGACGTCTACCCAAACTGCCTTTGTCGGATTAAGGTGGTCCAAAAGGTTAATTACGAACATATGAAGAACTAACTGCATGCGGGGAGTGATTAAATTCGCTTGAGAAACGTCCGTTGCTTAATGCCTTAATACTAGGATGTAGTCACTGTCAGATCTAAGCTCTACCTGAATATTATTGGCTACACACCTAGGGTCGGAAACAACACTACTGCCGTCAACGAGGATGACGCCTTGTATGTTTTTACCAGAACTAGTTGGCAGAAGGGGCTTCATTTTTCTCCAAAAGGGTCACAGCAGAACATTTTCAAAGCGTTACGCTTTAGCGAAGTAACCTTGTTACGTTGTCGTTTGTAATCAACCCAACAAGTAGAGGTAGGATGTAGCTTGTGGCGCTTGAATAATTTGTTTCGGTGCGAAATTTCACTGAACAAATCAGGTGATTCGTTTCTTCAGTTTTCCTATTTTGGTTTATTTTTTTCCGTTCGCTATTCCTCTCAGATACCTTTAACTTTGATTCTTGTAAAATGAGCTTATTAAGAATTACAAGTGATAATATCACAACACAAGATCGATTTAATCTAAAAGTACGACCTAAGACGCAAAGGGTGCCATATAGGCCCAAGGTAAATGCCGAACGTTTAAAAAATACGTATGTAAATAGATTAGTTTTTAAATGCGATCTTTTTATGGTGATTCTATGTATAGTGATATGTATATTTTTTAACATTTTAAATCTTTTTATACTTCCTTGTTCTATTGTATTCATCTGAACTTTTTAATCCTTTTTCTTGTAACAGAAATTTGTATGTATTTTTATCTAATGAACAATAAAGACACATTATCAATTATCATTACTATATAGAACCAGGCCTTAATTTACCTTTCGGCGCAGTCGTCGGCGCAATCGTCGGCTCAGTAGTCGGCTCAGTTGTCAGCTCAGTCGTCGGCTCAGTCGTCTTTTCAGGTTTCGGGCAGCAGCATCTTCTGTTTCTCCTCCAACAGGAGAACTTATCACAGCACGCTTCAGTACCACTTGGACAGGGTGAACCTCTTTTGATGCACTTGGCCCCTTGGTTCAGTCTCACACAGGTATTGCGCATGCCTGTAAAATAATAAATCGGTGTCTTACACCTACCTTGGGAGGGAGGAGCCTGGAGAGGAGTGGACTGGGTCTACCACCAAGGTTTTTTATTCGATTCGATCTGACGGTTGACGGTTAAATTTTAGGCCGTTTGACGTGTGACTGTTAACACCATTCAGACCCTCATTTATTATTCTGACACATTTTGGCAAACTTCTGTGATTACATTTTCATAAAATTGACTGTCTCTTGTCCATTTTTTTTCTTTTCCTCGTCAATTGGCTCATTTCTTCAAGACCTGTGTCGTTAAAAACTTCAGCTCAGTGTCGCCAAAGAACTGTGATGTTGGGCCGAGATGCCAAATTTTGTGCTAAAGACCAGCTAAAAATTTTTGCGTCACTGTTAGTTGTAACTATCTACCAACGAATATTAGTTTTAGTTGCCTTTCTTTCAATTTCAGAACGCTTTTCCTCGTCAATTGGCTCATTTCTTCAAGACCTGTGCCGTTAAAAACTTCACCTCAGTGTCGCCAAAGAACTGTGATGTTGGGCCGAGATGCCAAATTTTGTGCTAAAGACCAGCTAAAAATTTTTGCGTCACTGTTAGTTGTAACTATCTACCAACGAATATTAGTTTTAGTTGCATTTCTTTCAATTTCAGAACGCTTAAACTTCAAAGTTTTTTTGTAGGAGTAGCTTTTGGACCCCTTTTGTGTGATCACCTTTACGCCATCCTCGGATTGCAGGATCCTCAACTTCCAATCCTTCTTCATGATCCGGCGTAGCATAACCCACAGCCAGGATATTAAGAACCACGATAAAAAGCAAATTCATCTTCCAGTCTTCTTTGACGACAGAAAGATTTAAAAACCTGAAAAACTAAAAGAAGTACGCTCCTTTGTAATCAAATATAACTCTGAGAGGTTTTAACTTCTGTGATTTAACCTGAAAAAGGCCATAAAGTTATTGTGCACTGCAAGGGTAGATAAGCATCACCCTTAGCTACGACAGCATAAAAAAGTTTAGTATGAAGACATGTAGCTTAAAGGGGAACTTCCTAGACTATGCCCATGTGAATAATCTTAGCACCCTTCTGCAATGGCATGGATAAGTTTGAAATGCCACGCTCGCAGTTCTTTGTTAATTATTAAAGATAATTCTGTGGTTGGCAATTTAGCATCGTGTAACATGATCGTTATGACGGCAGTTTCAAGAAACAATTTGCAACAACAGTTTGTATCTCAAGTGCATACACCTTGATTATTTTCCCTATTAACTTTCATGCTATGGCGTTTGAGTCTTTTTGCTATATTTAAATATAGCTTCACCAGGCTTTTTTCAGTTTCCGATTTTTACAAAACGCCTTCAAAAACAAAAACCAAAACCATACAGCACAGATATTTAGGAATCTGAGAGATAAAAAGAAAATCACATATGCATGCGTCTGGCCAAGATTCAGGTCTGCGCGGCTCTTTCATACGCGAGATAGATATTTCAGGCATATTTGCCGGAGAAACTTTTTACCCAAATTTATAGAGCTTTTTACGGAAAAGACCATGTTGGGGTCCATCCGAGTGGGACCAACGTGTCATAATGGGCTTTAATATGAAAGCAAGAATTAATACATGCATTCATTCTTGGCCGCCATTTTAGTCTAGTGTGACCCAAAGGCTTTAACATTCAAGAGTGCTCTATTCACAAAACAAACTGCGCCATCAGACTGAAAACTTCAAAAAAGTTAAGTGATCAGATGCTCTTATGATACTTAAGTCCCCCAAGGATTGATTATGATTCTTAGTTTAAAATTTTGATTACGTCACATGCAAACCAAAAGAGGCAAGGATTTTTACAGAGGGAAAACAACAACCAATGCATTACCTCAAAATACGCTAAAATGATAATCTATTCAGGTTGTCCTTCAGCAGCATGATGCAGTAATTAAAAAATTAAAATGTTCAAATGGGGCCTCAAACTGAAACTGCTTAAACAAATTCGCTACAATCCTCGCGGGAATATCTATTCTATCGCCTGCCAGAACAATGACTATAAAGGCATCGAAGTCAAGATTATTAAGAGTGAAAACGACCCCCAAATCTACGCCTATACGAGGCATTTTTCACAAGAAAGTTCAAGCCTACCCTCAATTTCCGCGAAGCCGGAATGTAGCGAATTTCCAGACCTTTAGTGTTTTTTAGTGTTTTTAGAGACTATCTTTATGTATTTCAAGAGACCCTTTATCTAGAGACACTCGGTCGTTAGACCGTTGTATTATAATTATTTAATTTTTATTTCTACACCTTTCATACATATTTCGAATCATTTTTACGCCTTTACACATTTTACAAATTTTTCTCACACCAAATTTGCACGCGGAATATTTTCTTATCCCTGATGATACCAAAATGGCGGTTCATGCTTTCTCGGTCATTTTCACGGCTCACTTTGACAAACAACTACTACATGCGAGCCCTTACAAACCATTTCTCTGTAAGAGATTTAGGCATATTCCCAGTGTGGACTCTTCCTGAAACCGACATCAACAACTTTAATGATTTCACGAACTCTTTCCAAACAACAATAAATTTTACACTCGAGCTGTCATCAAAACAGATTGTTTTCCTTGACACTGAAGTTTTTAAAGGACCAAGATTCATTCAAATACATTTTGAGACCTGTTAAGCCGACAGAAACGTTTCAAAATACGCATTTCTCCTCATTTTACCCTCTCAGCGTTAAGAAGGGCTTTGCATATGGAGAAGCTGTAAGCGCGAAATGTCACTCACAGGACGATAATTTTAATAAACCCACGTTAAGACAGAAAATTCTTGACGCGCTTTAAGAAGTTTCGCTACAATAATGATGCTCACGACGATAAGGATGTAAACAAAGTTTATTGAAGCGAAGCGATGAGACGTTAACAATGTTGAAAAGAAGCGAAGCGATGATTAGGCGGTGTAGACGAAGAAAACGATGTACAAAGCGGTTTCGAAAACTAAGAAATAAATACAGCGAAAACTTTAGTTAGATTAACAAGAAACTACCTCAAAACTACGAAAACAAACTTTGGATTTCATTAATACGATGCAAAAAGGCTTTATAAAACCTAACATATAATGCACAAAGTGAAAAGACTTACTTCTGTGTCCGCTTTAGGGATTACACAGTGTTGACGTTGAGCCTCACTTTGATCTTAACACGACGATGACACGTTGACTAGAACTGAAAACGTTTCTTGAGCACGTTCGACAATGCTAACTAATACAAAGGATAATAGATTTCTTTGTTTGTAAATCATACGTACGCAGGTATATCCGCGGCAAAAACCACAAATACTATAAGATAATAAGCCAAACGAAACTACAAAGGGTTCGATAGGAAATACCTGGGAAATTCGAAAAACCAGAAAATATTTGGCGGTAACAGAAGCCTTGCGCTTATTTACAACAAACTCGGTTAAGGAATAATTGGAGTCAAAGAAGAAAGAATTTTTAACTCACCTTACAGAACGAGGCTACCTCCGGGACCTTGTGGAAACAATCCTAACCGAAGTCCGCTTCGAATCGCGCACTGTGGCTTTACAAGACAAACCCAAAACATCAGAAAAGCGTATTTTGCCGTTTGTAACGACTTTCAATCTTGCAACTCCGATTCTCAAAAAGATTCTAAGAAAACACTAGCACCTTATTACAGGCAAAAAACACTCGCGGAAATAATATATCCTAACGCCGCCAATGTTGCTTATCGCAAGGAAAAGATCTTCTAAAAGATTTTCTTGTTAGAGCCAACATTTCTTCACTTTAACATTAACATTAAAGGAGTTTTATACACGGTTACGGTCGAGTGACAATATTATTAGACCAAAACATGGCACGTAATTCGCATTATATATCTGGTCCGTGTTTTATATACACCCAGTCTGCAATCCGTGGTCCGCAGTTCGCAGTCCGCAGTCCGCAGTCCCTCATCTAAAACGCTCTACCCTTCGTAGCGTAATGCTGCAAGGTTACAACAAAAGGTCCAAAAGCATACTACCAGTGAAAAAACATTCAGCCTATTTCTTTGAAAACGTCTCGGCCATGATACAGGCAGGCCTTAGATTGCCGTTGGCTTAACATTTCCTCTAAAGACAGCTCGACGAAGACACGGAACACTCGTTCACTTCAAGACGACCACCATCTTCTTTGCAGTCGCGCTAATTCAGGTTTTACCCTCCCCTTCCATAACAGGTATTTTTGGTCGGTTGGCAATTTTGTTTTCATAAATAAGAAAATAAAAAAACGATTTTTATTTTGGATTTCACCAGCAGTAACACCGTTTCTTGCAGAATTTTGTACATATGAATTGCTTTGTTAATTTTTAATAGCTTGAATCTTGGGAGGAGGAAATTGAAAACAAAAAGTTAAAACCACTAACTGGCCATTTTCAATTTTTAGTTTTTGATTTTCAAAATATTGAAGTATGATGTTCAATTTTACCTTTCTTAGCAACAAACATTGGACGCTGGTTATAAAGAATTGCGAAGTGACTTTGTATGCTGATGACACGGTCCTGTACTACTTTGCTAAAGAGCCACACCTGTTAGAAGAGGCACTGAATGATGATCTCTTGAAAGTTGCCCAGTGGTTACATGGAAATAAGTTAACTTTAAATCTTACTAAGACGAAATCCATGATTATCGGCAGTAATAGGAAACTTGTTGGTATTTCCTCTTTCACGTTATCTATTTTTGACACTGATATAAATTCTGTAAGTAGTTTTAAATATTTGGGAGTTATGTTGTCTTCAACTTTCACATGGTCCGACCATATTGAGTATATTTCATGTAAGGTTAATAAAAACCTTGGTCTTCTACGTAGGATTAAGTATTATTTACCTTATGATGCCCGGTTACTTTTTTATAATAGCTTAGTGCTACCTATTTTTGATTATGCTGATTTAGTCTGGGGTGACAAGGACAATGTCTCACTTATGAAGGAATTGCAAATTCTCCAAAACAAAGCAGCTAAATTGATATTAGATAGATCACCTCACTCCTCATCCACCGATGCATTGATTGTCTTGAGATGGCTGAATCTTGAAGAACGTAGGAAATGTCATCGATGTATATATGCATACAAGTGTATTAATGGCCAACTTAATCATTCTTTGGACATTGTAAGAAAGAGTGATATACATTCCTACAATACGCGCAATAACGATACTATCAAGCTCCCCAAAATTAAATATAATTGGGGAAAACAACGTTCGCGGTACCACTGTTTCAAAGACTTTAATGAATTAGAGAGAACTGTAAGAAACTCAGCAAGTTTTCCAATTTTTAAGAAGTGTCTTTTTTCTGCTTTTTATAATTGAGTACTTGTAGTGTATATGTTTTAATTATTTCTGTAACTCGATTTTAGCTTGAATTTTTTTTTTTTTTTTTGTATCATATATATCGATTTTAGCTTAACCTTTTTATATTTTAATTGTATTATATAATATACATCTCGTAATTAGGACCTCTATGTAAACCACTCTTGTGATGGAGCATCCTATTAAAAGATTGTTATTATTATTATTGAAAATTGAGATTGTAAATTTTTGATTTTCACTTTTTGAGGATCAAACATTGAAAATCACGATTGCGAAGTTTTGATTTTCAATTTTCAATATTGAATGAAAATCAAATGGACGAAAACCACACGGACCCGTAACCCAGGGATATAGCGAAATTTGATTTCAGATATGAAAGCTAAAAAAGGAAAATTTAGCTGAACTCTTTTTGTCTAAAATTTGATGACTGGATACTCTAAAAAGAATAGAGTAAATTGTTGGACAAAATGCTTTTGAACAAAAGAAAGACAAACCCGGATTAAAATTTAACCCTGGGTTGGCGCTGAAAAAAATAATCGGCCTTTGAACAACCGAAAAAGGAAAATAAAGGAAAATTAGTTCACAGACGTGGTCCCAAATTTCTATTTCCTTTTTTTCTATCCTCGCAAAAAACTGTAACATTATGTTAAGTAAAAAGAAGCTGGGCCATTTAGTTTTAGAGTTGAGAATTTAACTAAAACAACGTAAACACCTTAACCGGATAATCAGAATTCTATTTAACCGTTTCACTTACCCAATGTGGATGAGCTAGAATAAGGAGGAGACACAAGCCTATGACAAGCAATTCCTGTTTTCTCACCTACATTTATGTGAATTCCTTTATGGTTAATTCATTACTAACAAATCTAGTAGCATGTACAAAACAATTTTGCTAAGAAACCCTCAGGCTTCAAAAATATTAATGAAAAAAGAATAGAATCCAGTTACTGCACTACTTTACTATTTTAATGGGAGAAGCATAAAAAAGATGAAATTGAATTCCGTTATCATAATTTCAGTACTATTAAAAAAATAAACAAATCTAATAACATTTGTAAAAGAATTTTGATCAGAAACACTCTGGACTTCAAAAACAAAGTAAATTTAAAAAGAAATATCAAAAGTGTTGCAAAAACCAATTTTCGTTCAACGATCTAATCTTTCATTCTCATAACAGGAAAAAGAATTTAATTCCGTTTTGATTATTTGATTACCAACATATCTGATAACATCGCACAAGAAGTTGTCTATTTTGCTTGCGCAGCCTATAAAATGAACTTGTAGTAGACAGGACATTTCCCCTTAGTAAAAAGGAGCAAAACAAGTATGTCAGAAAGATGAATTTAAAGTATTACCATTTAAATTGCCACTAACAATTCGTTACCAAAACCTCCTTTCACGTGAAAACAGGTACGTTGCTCAGAAACTATTCGGTTCAAAAAAGAACGTGTTTTTGGCAGAAACCAATTATACTGGAACTTTCATCTAACCACCTCCCTTCACAAGTATGTCATGCAGAAAGATGGATTTAAAATATTACCATTTAAATTGCCACTAAAAATTCGTTACCAAAACCGCCTTTCACGTGAAAACAGGTACGTTGCTCAGAAACTACTCGGTTAAAAAACACTTATGTCCAGGATCGATCTTGTTAGCAAAAATTTGCTAGCAAATTGTTTCCGCAATTTTAGCAAAAAGTATTTAAAGGAAACTGCTATCAGAAAAGTATAGAAGAAATAGCAAATGGCGCAAAAATCGCAAAAATAAGAAGAATTTTTCTTGCTATGTGAAAAGCACTTTTCATGGCCAAGAACCCACCATAACAATCGTTCCAAAATATCAAGATTAGCAGATTGGGGGGAAAGATAACGGGTCATAAGGTCCGCGCATTATACATGAATGTTGCGGTGCAATACCCATAGTTTTTTAAACAGGGATTGCCAAAAGTAACAAGAATTTTACTGCTATGTGAGAAGATTTAGTAACAAATATGGCAAAATGCCACAAATTGCGCTAGAGTAACAAGAACAGGCAAGAATTGTTGAAGGGCAAGAAAGGGGCCAAGAACACCCGCACATCACTGTTTTTCCCTAATACTAATGGTTATCTTAACTGGGATACGTTCTTGTCCAGTAATTTTGTAATGCGTTCCATTTTCGCGGAAATGAAATCATCAGTTACAAACGTGACACTATTTATAATTACTGACAGTAGCAAAATACTGTAATATCAATCTTTGTATGCTTCGTTCTTCCATCAACATACAGCTACAATGCATAGCAAGGAGTGTCGCTTACAGAAGGGGGCAAATTAAGAAAAATCCTTGTTACTTTTGCGATTTTTGCGATATTTGCGGACCTTTCGGTGCCCTTCTTGGCTTCTTCTTTTTCTAAGTCTGGAATTTTGTTACATTTGTTATTTTTGCGATATTTGTCACGGGTGTTTTTAGCTAGCAACAAAAGTCCTTGTTACTTTTGCGATTGCTAACAAGATCGAACCTGGACATATCTCAAACAAAAGGGGTGACGAATGGTCTTTGCGAGCATTCGCGCGCATGCAAGTACTGCGATTTTTCTTGCGAGCACGAGCAGAGATAAAAAATTTGCTTTGCGAGCAGGGAGCAGTTCAGAGAGTACAACTCGCGAGCAGCGAGCGCGTCTTATATTTTCCACTTGCAGCAATCCATATGGAAATCCTTTTTTTTAAAATAAAACAGAAAATATTTTTAAAAGACGATGTGATACTCATCGCTAAGTTCAAAGAGATCACTGGACCCTTTGTTTTAGGAAAGCTGGCACAAAACCTTAAGAGATCCTCGCCTAACTGTACGCAAGCGATCCCGAAGATTGTCTAATATTCAATTACGAGTGCACCGCTTAGGTAGAGAAACATCTTGTGATTGGAACCGTTTGGGAAGTGTAGTTCACAGACCTGAAGGGGCGTTGAGGAAAGGGACATGACTGATGTGGATGAAGAAGAATTTGAAGAGGAACAAGATCCTCGTGTCAGAACAACCTCTTCTGGAAGAATCTTAAGGCTTCCAAACCGTTTTTATTGAAAACACGGCCTAATTAAAGCCCAGTGAGTAGAGCGGTATAGAAACTCAGAAGAACTCAAGGTAACAATATCTTCTCTTTTTAACCATATATAGATTAGCTTATTCATTATTTACCGTTGTCATTTATCGCGTGCATTTCCACTGCACTTGATAGCCATATTTAAAGGAATTAATTAAGCACGGTACAGAATTACATTTACTTTAATCCAAAGAAGGATCCACAAAATCTCGAGCAATACTGACAAGAAAGCGAGCATGCAAGCAATTGCAAAAATTTGGGGAGCACGAGCAAGCGAGCACTCGTTTAAATATTGCGAGCAAATCGAACAGAGGTAATTTAGCGGGCAGTTCAAAATTTTAGTGGACCATTCGTCACCCCTCAAAAAGAACGTGTGTGTGGCAGAAACCAATTATTCTTGATGTTTTCATGAATAACAAAGCTATAATAGAATAAAGTCAATCTTGCTAAAGGGCCATAATTAGTTTTACAATAATGTGCCCTTCTCCATTCTAATTTTTTTTTCTTATGTACGTGCAGTTTAAACAACCTTGTACTTAACAATTATTTGAGCCCGAATGGGCTCTGGGTCAATAGCCCATGAGGCTCCTCCTTCCCGCCGCCGTCTGCAGGTACGGAAACCCTTTTTAACCTTACGGTCTTTAATGATACCTTATAATCAAATCACTTCATGCACTGTACCCATATTACAATGCAAGAGGACCATTTATAAGAAATATAACGCATTGGCGTTACCTGAAGTTTTTAATAACCAAGGCTTTCTTCTTTACGGATGTCGTGAGAGCTTTTTGTAATAAAAAAACATAAAAAACTTTGTGACTTAGTACTAAAGGGATAAGAAATGAATTTAAAAAATTCATCTCTTGATGCCATACGTGTCATGAAAGTGAAAGGAGGTGGTTAGACGAAAGTTCCAGTATAATTGGTTTCTGCCAAAAACACGTTCTTTTTTAACCGAATAGTTTCTGAGCAACGTAGCTGTTTTCACGTGAAAGCAGGTTTTGGTAGTGGCAATTTAAATGGTAATATTTTAAATTAATCTTTCTGACATACTCGAGAAGGGAGGTGGTTAGATGAAAGTTCCAGTATAATTGGTTTCTGCCAAAAACACGTTCTTTTTTTAACCGAATAGTTTCTGAGCAACGTACCTGTTTTCACGTGAAAGGAGGCTTTGGTAACGAATTGTTAGTGGCAATTGGTAATATTTTAAATTAAGAGGCTCTTAAAGGATTTTTTTTATAAACAGGACATCAGGTTCGAAATCGACTACTTTTTTCTACAGTTGGTTGTTGTTTAAAGGGGGGCTGGGAATGAGGAACGACCTAACAGAGGGACGGGAAAAAGGAGAATAAAAAAATGGATAAAGGGATTTAAGAGTTTTACTTATTTTATCTATTCATACAACCACTTCATGTAGGGAGTCTGTAAAGTGAGGAAACGGACGGCGGATGGCGGATGGCGGAAAATAGTAAAAATAAATAAATAATAAATAAATAAATGTATAAGATAAATATATAAGATAGATAAAAAACAAGACAAATAAATGAAAAATAAGAATTTAAAATATTAAAAATATAAATATCAGTTGTGACATCTTTGGATCGTCGAAGAGAAGATAAACAGAGTGGGCAGTTATGTGGTTCGCTCGAATGTCACCTCCAACTTTTGGTTGGGAAGAAAAGACTGTATAGTCTGTCGTTTCAATTTGCCTGTGTCGAAGAGAATAGACACTAGAGATGCCACTACGCTGATATATTATCTGGCCGGGAAGCAAGTTATTATTATTTTTTTTATGTTTGTGTTTTCTTCAACTTATCTCAACTGCTTTAGATCTCTTCCGGATCAACTGACTCCGATAACAAACACACATCAAACAAAACTTACTTTAAAAAGTGGAAAAGCGGTCTTAGCCTCTGGCCCAGATTAATTTAAAACCTTTTTGAAGAGGGGTGACTGGTGAGAGGAGAGAGCTTGAAAAAAAGACAAAATAAATATAGATAGCCTAACTTTAAAGGATTGTTTAGGTCTCAAGACTTTCAATGGAAATACATATATTTAGTTATCATTATTATTATTATTATTATTTTCATTTTTCATTCAATTTAGTCTCACTTAATTAACAGGGGCGAAAATTCAGAAGGGGGCGGCCGCGACACTTGCCCGTGTATAGATACCATTTATTTTATAAGAATTCTTTAAATGCATTATTTGTCTTCCAAAAAAATTTTATGCGACAATTTAGCCTTACTTAGTTTATGAGTACTGTAATGTGGAAAGAGTACCTGTAGGAACATGGAATCGAGGGTACTGATTTGAATTTTGAATTCAAGATTGCGTCTTTAGGTAATGTCGTATTTATTGATCGTCGTATAATGGATGTCGCGTTCTTGATCTCGTTGACACACAAAAAATCTTTCCTTTTTCCACATTACTGTATTCATAAACTACCATAAAAGCCAAATCGTCGCATAAAATTTTATTTGAAGACAAATAATACATTTATGCTTCAATCTACCCACAAAATGGCAAACCTTAATCAGAATGAAAGATGTGCTGTGCTCTGTTCGAAAAGGCAATACAAACAACATGGTGGAGAAAAAGGGCAATGTGAAATTTTGCACATAGCCGGTGTGTTAAACTCTGAAAATCAGGCCTCCTGTTCATATTAAATATTTCTAACACTTCACTTTTGGAATGACCATACATTACACTTCAATAAAAAATTATGAGGGAAAACATCATTTTAAATAACCAAATTTAATCTTGAATTGTTTAAAACTTTAATTTTAAAATTCGAGTGCATTCATTCCAAACGTAGAAAGTTAGGTATGTTTATCCTCTTTCTGAAATGCTAATTTGCTTATCCAAACAAAGTAAATTCGCCACCAATTCGCCAATTTTCTTCATTTTTAATTTTTGGTCACGTGACATGTCACGTGACCAAAATTAAACGTTAAGGCACAAGAAAACCTCAAGATTTACTTTAGGGAAGAATTCATCTTGTTCTAGGTCTCCTAGCGAGAGATATTGCCAATCATTCATATGCTCCGAACACACCTTTAACCCAGGCCTTAAACCCCTCAGAGATGTAGGCTTTACGAAGATTCAGCAAACTTTTAAAACTGAGATGAACGCTTTACGAAGAGAGAATAAAAGACCTCAGCAAACGCTTGAGGACGCACGAATCACCACGTGAGTTAGTTCGTCAAAGTGGGGCAAAACGTAAGCAAGTGCCTCAAATCGAGGCAAATGTGTGTCGACGACGACGACAAATGCAATCTCGAAAAAACCTCCCTTTTTAATTGCACAGGCCACCCAATAATGTACAGAACACCCAACACAAATTAGGGGTTGCGTTCTCGTACCTCGAACGCAAATATGTCAGACGGCTTGTAACCTTAAGACAAACATAAAACTAGTTTCATAATTTAATACGAAAATATAACAGTCAAAATAAGTTCTCTCTCAGTTTTAATTTACAACTGCCACATCCACCGAACGAAAAACCCCAAATTAAACATCGATTTTAAAATTTCAAATATTTTCTTGCAGACTATCACTTCACAGGGTTTCGTGTGAATCAAAAGATTAATTAAAAGCTCGTTTACCTTGGGAATGTCTCCAGCTGCGAAGGTAAAACGCAGCTTGTTTCGGCAATGCAAGTTAATTATATTTAGTTATTGCTTATTGGATAATTATTATATGGTTCATAATACGAAGCAATAGTTTGCGCACAACAGTTTGGTTTTCGACGGCTGTGGAAGCAGGAACTCGTTTATGTTAACAGTTTATGTTAATGTTTATGCACAACAGTCTGGTTTTCGACAGCTGTAGAAGCAGGAATTCGTTTATGTTTTAAATGTTGCTTGCCCAGCTGGAAGAAAATGGCTACATGCAGAGTAATGGAAATCCACACATTATCATTTTCTGGATGAGTCGAGGCTGATACGTAATTTGCTTTGCAGGGAAATAAGGTGCTGTTGTCGTCACTGCTTTCTCTCTTCCTCCTTTTTAGCAGCAGGTTTGCTGCGGCAAAAGGTAAGCTTTGTTGGTCTTCCCTCTGGAAACATTATGCCTCTAGTTTCAGAGATTTTTAGCAT
Organism: Porites cylindrica; assembly: GCA_964035525.1. Lineage (NCBI taxonomy): Eukaryota > Metazoa > Cnidaria > Anthozoa > Scleractinia > Poritidae > Porites > Porites cylindrica. Next base: position 26,748,967 of record OZ037780.1, read on the forward strand.
GTAGGTGAATATTAGTAAATAACTTCAGAATCATATTTATCTCTTAAGAGACACTTGTTAGAGAAAGACACTTATAGGGACCTATAGACCTAACGACGGACGTTTCCAATAGTGTTGGCCTCAACGGGGTCGTTTCAGAAAGAGTTCATTCAAGTGATTTAAGACTCGCTTGCAAAATATTTTTCTATAAAAAGACACAAAATTTTAGTGAAATGTTTTAAGGAATTCAAGAGTAACTCGGAATTAAAGGACCAGCTGGCTAGGTCACTCAATTGCTGGTTGAAATTTTAGATTTGACCAAAAATCAACTGAGATCGACATTCAAATGAAGTGTAAAAGAAAGGAATAGAAATGCAGTAAAGAAAAAGAAAAAAGAGAAAATTTTCTTGTTTTATTGTTTCATTATCTTTATGCTATACACACAAAATGTACACATAAAATTTTTAAAAAAGATGATCTTGAGGCAAGGGAATAGGACCACCTTTAAAATTATGTTACCTAATTAACAATTACAATACTGACATCGGCAATTTAACTCTTAGTACGCACAATTTGTTTGGAACATAGAAAACAATTCGTCAATAGGATAAAAATAGAAAAGGCTGAACGTGTAAGTGCAAAAACGAGAGAGAAAAGGTGAGAAAAAATAATGCTAGAATAAAAGAGGAAAAACAAGCGAAAAAAGCGAAAAACTACACACAAGCATGAAGAGAGCTGAAGTGTGCTTATACCAAGAAAAAATGACTTAAGTTTAGAATTAAACAAAGCAGTAATTGGAGAAGATCATAGCTAAGAAACACATTGCATTCGAATAAACGTCGGCCCTGTCTTTTCTTAAAGTCAGTTATCTTCTTTTAAGATAGAACTGCGATGTAGAATGATCAATGAAAAATTGTTATGTGGACGCGGTTTGTCATTAATCAAGACTTTCATTTTTTTGTCAGTTTCTGAATGGTTTGAAAATTGAAGATCTTTAAACTACAAAAGATATTTGGAATATATAATAAAATATATAATATAATACCCTTTATTTAACGTGGTCAATGTTCTTTGCTAATTAGCTACTTTACAGACATGCCACGAAACAATGAATAAATAAACTAGAAATAATAATAGACCGAGAAGATTTCTCATAAAAACCTATATTAAAATATATATATATATATGTACAGTTTTAAATTATTTAAAACTAAGAGTAGATCACGAGATTATTAAATAATGACGTTAAAACTAAGCAAAATGTATTTACATGTATTTGCGCGATTAAAATGTAAAATTTGAGAAATCGAACTTAGACATCAAGTTCTTAAATGTTCCGATTTTATTAGCGGCACGAAACTGATCCGGAAGAGCGTTCCAAATCTTAGCTGCAGTATAACGCCACGATTTAAGTCCATAGGTGGTTGTATTTACTTTGGGTAGCTCGAGGATGTGTTTTCCTCTAAGATTATAATTAGATGGTCGTTCATACAATAGCTCTCCTATTCCTCTAGGGACTTTATACCCATGGATAGCTTTGTAAACACCGGTGGCCATTTTAACAATTATTTGATTAAGTGGGGACCTTAGGTTTAGTTGTTTTAGCAACGTCTCGTAGGTGGTTGACTTGTTACTGGTCACAAAGCGAAGGGCTCGTTCACTGATTTTTTCAATTTTGCCGGAACCTCTTTTACCACAGTGATGCTACGACTCTGAACAGTAATTGAAATGCGGTGCAATGAAAGCACGATATATATCTATCCTCAATTCAAAAGGCAATATTTTCTTCACACTATCGAGAACAGCAACCTGTTGACTAACTTTACGACAGATTTTACGAATCTGTCCCTCAAACTTAAGCTTGTTATCGAGAGTGACGCTAAGGAGTTCCATTTCGTCTTGAAAAGGGATAACGGTTCCTTCACAGGTCAACACAGGATTTCTCTCAACCCTTCCAAATGTAATTGCTTGGTATTTTGAATGATTGTTTTTTCCATTTTGTTGAATTTATGCCACTTATCAACCTTTCTCAGATCGGCATTTATGGCATGTTCAACCTGGTCGATATCTTCCGCAGACTTAAACAATTGAGTGTCAGCGGCGTACGTGAATAATGTGCATTCATCTATAGCATAAGACAGGTCATTCATGAAAATATTAAAGAGAATGGGACCCAAAATTGATCCCTGGAAAACACCCTTCATTATAGTTTTCATAGAAGAGTGCTGTCCACTCAATCTGACACGTTGATGTCTGTCACTTAAATAATTCGTAACAAGATTGATAACTTTTGAGTCACCACCATAATCTTCAAGCTTTTTGACAATAAGATCATGGGGAAGGGTGTCAAATGCTTTTGACAGGTCCATAGACACCAGACTAATAACTTTGTGATTATCTAATTCTTCCTTGAATTGTTCAGTTAGACTAAGGATAGCTGTGTCGAACCCAAAATTTAGAAAAAGAAAAAAAGATAGAAAAATCATTCTCCTAAAATTTACTCGGATTCATGACTTCTGACTAATCTTGAAAGTGGTGGAAATAAAAAACAAATTAAAAAATAAAATTAATCAAAGCTAATAAAGACTGGGAATTTTTCTCTCTTTTGAATATTGGAAGGACCCTAGATCACGAAATCAAACGTGTTTTCTTTTATGTCAATCCGTTAAATGTAAGAGAAGAAATGATTCATATACCGTAAGGGCGGCATACGCAACTTACAACCTGTTCGGCAATTTTTAGTTTGCTTTTCCGCAGCGATCGTATACACGAAGTCGAAAGGTATCCAGTCATTTCAGCCTATTTGATACAGGTTATTTAAAAACTTGGAGTAATCGGAGATTACGAGATTGCGTTCGATATGTTTGCTAGGCGTACAGGTAGCACTGAGTTGAGGGGAAAAGGTGGATGGTTCTTGCGATAGATAACTATGATTATAGCATATTTTGAACGTAAGGGTTGCGTACAGCGAAACCTCGATTTAAACTGTGTATCATAATGAAAAGGTTTTGAAGGCTCGTGATCAGCATGATATCGTATGGTTCGTCTCAAGTGCTTGTTATTTCAGGAGACACTGGCCAGAGTGCTTCGGGAGTGTAAAAAGAACTTTTTGTTTTACTGGCGCAATAGATGTTCTACAGGGCGCAGTTGTTCGAAGGCCGATCAGCTCTTAACCCGGGTTTCTTTTTCTTTTGTTAAAAAACATTCTTTGGATAATTTTCTCAGTTATTTTTAAGAGCGTCCAATCATCAACTTGTTGGCAAAATGAAGCTTTCACATATGAGTTCAAATTTCGCACTAACCCTCCTCACCTGGGTTATCTTAACCCAGCTTTGAAAAACCCGGCCCAGGTACTGTTAAAAAGCAAACAGTTGATAAAGTTTTAGATGTAATCATTAATTTTATTTAATATTGGGAATTTCACATGTAGACAATTACTGAAATTTACTATAAAATGCCGGAAACCGTTACTGGCAAGTCTTCTTAACTTGTGATGATATTAAAGAACGACCCAATCGAATCCAAGACCATATTTTTGTGGTGAATGCCGGGGCACAATGATTGTGTTTGAACACTGGTTCACTTACACTACACCTGTCAATTTAACACGTTTCAAGGGAATCATCAAAGCCTTCAGTGGAATGTGTGTGCGTCTCACGTCAATAACTTTTCCAGTAATTTGGTCGAGTGTATCGATTTCAGTGGCTTTGGTGGCGCTACTGTGGGCTGGTCACGTTTTTCCAAATAAATAACATAGAGCTAAAATGTTTGTTTGTCCAGTGCCGAAAATATCACAAGTCATGATGAAATGGTGCCGCCGAGCTTCACATCTCGGTAGATTTACTTTGTGGAATAACGGCCGCCGCCGAGCTTCGCATCTCGGTAGATTTACTTTGTGGAATAAAGGCCGCCGAGCTACACAACTCAGTAGATTTAATTTGTGGCACAACGTGCAGACCCTGAGCTTCACAACTCGCCGGCAAATTTACTTTGTGGCTCAACGGACGCCGAGCTAAACAACCCGGTTTGATGCATGCACCAGGCGTAGCACGCATTTTCCAAAGAAAAATATGAAGGCTTAATCCAAAGTAAAATTTTACTCAGGGTGTAAACCTTCAGCACACTTTTGAAAGATGAACGCTTTGGAAGATTCATTAAACACAGATCGATAGTAGACCCTCAGCAAACTCTTAAATATGTACGTTTTACGAAGGGTCAGCACACTTTTAAAAGACGAACGATTTACGAAGACAGAATAGCAGACCTCAGCAAACGTTTGAAAGATGAACGCCGAGAACACACGAACCACGTGAGTTAGCGCGTCAAAGTGAGGCAAATGTGTGTCGACGACAAATGCAGTCTCGAAAAAACCTCCATTATTAATTGCACAGGACACCCAATAATGCACAGAACACCCAACACAAATTAGGGTTGCGTTCTCGTACCTCGAACGCAATAATCTGCTAAAAGTGGGCCGGTAACTTGCGGTGTTTCGGTTTGTGGTGATTTCTAAAATTCAACCACGAGATAAAGTATAGGAAACTTTATCAACGTTAGCCTGCGCCCAGCGCCGAAATCCTTGCTATCACTCTTTAGTGACCATAACTCTTCTCAGACGACAAATATCACATCATTCATTGACCAATCTAAAAATGATTGGAATACATAGGGTCCTTATAGGCTCAGTGTCGATCGGAAGAGAGAGGTTTTATCCAAGAACACAGTTATGTGTCACTATTGAGTAAGAAGCAATTAAAACCGAGGCCACCTTTTTTCACTCCCTCCAGCACAATAAATTAAGAAAAAAGATAACTTCGCACAAAGTACGTGAGGATCCTATCACTTCTGTCTCCTCTTAAAAGGTCTTTCAAAGATTGTGATAGGCATTGATAAAGCAATTGTCTCACTTATTTATGTAGTTCACCAAGAGGACACTTAAAATGAACAGTAAGGCAGTAAGGCTGAAAGGCCCTTTTTATCTTCCCGTTAAGTACAGGCCCGCAGCAAATGCTTATGTAACCGGGCTGGAGGAAGAACAAATTGGCAAGTCAAAATTTTTGCCCCACCCGTCGAAAATTTTGAAAAAGTGATCAAAGGGTGTACGAAGACTCATGTCGCCGGATAGATGCTAATACTGTACGCATTGCTATAATTTGTGTTGATTATCTATCGTCTATGAAAATACGTACACCAGATTTATAGTATCAGTTTTAAGGTAGGAGTGCCAGCGTTGCTGTTGCAAAAGCAACTGTTATTTACTTAACAGACTACTAACAGTTGTGAAAAAGGTGAAGAATTCAAGACTGATTGTTGTTGTACATGAATTTGTTCTTATAGCATGTTTTTTGACACATTGTTTCTAACTTCCAAACATTCTGGAGGAGGGGCTCGAGTCTTCCTGTCTCCCCCTGCTTTGGGTGGAATTGTTAATAAGTGTTCATAAAATAGAAAACAGTACTGTACAGGGAAACCAATCAAATAAGTTCGTCAAGTCACGTTTTTGAAAGTAAAAATCGAAAAAGTTGTGGGTGGAAATTCGAGGCAATCTTTCGAATTTCCGGTGTCTGGCATGTTGGGTGGTGGAATTTGATTACAAGGTTGGTAACAATAGAGATGACTATTCCAGGTACTCTTTAGGTGTCCGCGTCCGCTTAATAGAGGTGGCCCCTAAATAAAGGGTTCATTTAAAGTAAATAAGGGAAATAAATTTTGGCCTTCGGCTACTGTCTGCTTAATAGAGGGTGTCCGCTTAATACGGTGGCCGCTTATCCGCTTAATACGGTGGCCGCTTAATACAGGCTTCACTGTAGTGCTTTTGCCAACGCAATATTGTCTTGCAAAAGTACGCACGTTTCTACCATATATTCGACCATTTTTGAAATCGAAAGTTCTTTGAAAAGGCAAAACCTGCAGCAAGTCTGCGAATTAATAATATCTTAGGAAAACATGGTTTTTACCAACTGACTGACAGCGAATTCGTTTTACCTGAGCGATTGCGTTGACGTTGCTGGTTAAGTAATTACCAAAACTGCTCTTAACTGTATTACTTATCTTAGCCCATTCAATATCCAAGTTGACTTTTTAACCCGGGCTTTTTAAAGACAGGAAAAAACACTTTATCTTTCAAGAGTCGTTTTAAAGTGCTTTAATCTGATTGAATTGGATCCAATTATTATCTTTTCCACCAAGGCAGATGAAATTAAAGTGAATGTCAAAATTAACAAATCGTCATTCCGTTCTTAAGACGTAGTTAAGCAGAGCGATTAAGTGGTTAAACGTCTTTTAGATACATCAAGTTGAGTAGCGTTCATTCTTTGCAATTTTGATTATATACACACAGTCACCGTACCTCCAGTTTTCACAAAAGCTTTCTTTGTAGGTAATCATTAGGGGCTATATGTCCAGGGGGGTGGGCTGTATGTATCACACGAAATTTATCAAACCGGTTGGAAAAGCCATCAAATTAAGCGAAACATAAACACAACTGCATAATTAACACAAGGTGTAAATAATACAGCCCTTACAAAGGAAGGCGCGGATGGGCAGATTCTAAGAAGATTGAATAGGATTACAAGTGGTTTTTGAAAACTTGTCAGCCTAAGTGTTTTTGAAAGTTCATTCTATTTGTCTGTAACGTTTTACATAAGGCGTGAGACTAAGACATGTTGGTTTGACATGAAGCAGTAATATTCCTTTGCAAGTAATTTCTTTGCTAAGGATAAGTTCTATCGTGAATAAGGACGTGTGTGTAATTGGTAATATTAAGAAAATGAACGTACACGGCCATGACACAGCACCTTTAAGTGTGGTCAATTTCTGTGGCGTGGGACACCATGAAGATATAAGGTTTATAAGATTTTTATATTTAGAGGTGATTCCCGAGCTGACATGAACATCAGAAAATATTTGGACGGCTAGACTAATTTACCATCTAGTGTGTCAATTTACCATCTCTGATCAAAACGTTACATTTGATCAGAGCAGTTTTGATGGGCGATCACTCTCCACGTCATCGACGATGAGTAACGTTACTGATACTTATTTACTTACTTACTTACTTACTTACTTACTTACTTACTTACTTACTTACTTACTTGCCTACCTACTCACTTTACCATCTGTTATTGAAACGATACATTTATCAAAGCATTTCGGATGGAGAATCCTTAATGTTTTAGTAGAAAATTCATCACGACTCACGAATCGGAATGAAGACTACGAATCGCTCTGAAGCAATCGAAACTAAGGCCATGTCCCCACACACGAATCCAGACATTTTTGAAACCGCATATTTTTAATCTGGATTAAACGGTGCCTATTGAAAACGCTCTGGAGAGCTGTTTCCAAACAAGGCAGTTTCGATGACCGGATTCACTGGTTTGGTGCAGACGGATCGAGTGCTGATTCGTGTAAAAATAATATGTGGTTTCAAAAATATCCGGATTCGTGTGGGCTGATGTAGCCTTATTTAATCATTCAGCGCAGAAAGAATTGTTAATTTGTCTTTATGTTTGCAGATGTTCACTTGGAAAATGTTTACTGCCAAATTACTCCAGGTATTGTTGATCCTGCAAGGCTCAGCAAACGTTTTTGGAAAACCGGGTTTGACTGATACAGCCTTAACAGGATTTCAGCGAGCCAAGTGTCAGGTAAACATTTTCAGCGAGAAACTATTGGATGTATTATAGTATGAATTTTACGAATGCGAAATTTGCTTAAATCTTGTTCCTGTTTTCATATCTTTCCCGGGAGGAGGGGGGAGGGGGGCGTACTTGGGTACTGCCATATATGATACATGGAATATACAGGTATGTGTTGCTGTAAAGGGAAACTAATCAATAGGTTAAAGATTTATGTCTAGACGGGGAAAACCAGTAATTTCAAGAAAATAAGGAGAGATTCTGGAAGTTTAGGTCTGGTTTAATTTAGCAAAATTCAGCCGAACTTCAATCCTCGTCAAAACTTTTAAGACCGTCAGCTTAGTCTTCTACACGGATGTGTGTATTTTTAACTGATCCCCGTCTCCCCTAGACAGTTTTGGGTGTCACAATTCAAAATCTGGGAATGATTATAGGATTGGACTTCAACTTTGCTCGGTTGGGGGGAGGGGGGGGGGGGGGGGGAAACCAAGAAAAAGCATTATTTGTTTATATGCTGTGGTGACCCTGCCACGTATATGTATGTTACTATTATTATTATAATTTTTTTGGCGAAGCTTAATAAAGATCGGAGAGAAAGAAATGAATTTACAACTAAGAATTGTCGGTTACTCGGAAATACCTAACCAAAAAGAGAGAAAAAGGAAGAGTACTAAACCCTTTTGGCCAGGATTGTGGGTCTGGTATAGGCTAAGGGTTCTGGGGTCTGAGCGGCACATCCCCACTCAAAAATTCCTAAAGTACCGTCCCTGGGATCTTTCCCTCAGCAACTGAGAAGCTCCAGTGCGAATGAGCAGTTCCCACTTTACTGCAAACCAGGCAGTTTGACAGTGAAATATCTCAATGTGGGCGGAGGATTGTTCAAGACCAATGGTTTCTCCTATCGTGGCCTTGTGCTGCGGACCTTTGATGTCCAGTTTGAAACCGAACAAGATGGAAATGGAGATATTGTGGCCCAGTTCAATGGCGCAATACTCAAATGTGATGGATGGGCTGCACGTAAAAGAAAGACTTGTACAATACCGAGAAATTTGCGCCCCTGGTCAGGGATCATAAAAGTGAAGATAGTAATTAGCCATCCATCCACCAGATTCCAGATGGCTGGCACACCAGGTAAAATTGCACCAGTTATAAAACTCTTAACTGAGAACGTTCATCAACATAAAAATTACTAGAGAACCTGTCAAACCGGTTAAACACCCTAAAAATAGCACACCTTATCTTAATGAGATTTCTCCGCATAAAGACAAAAGGCTATGACGTCATCGGCGTCAGTGTAATTTCCCTTCCAAAGAGAAGGTTGATTCGGTCTCTATACTATACCTCTTACCATCACATTTAGAGCTATCCATGGTCATGCAACGATTTACATCGCTCCAGCATACACTCCACTGGCATTTTAAAATAACGAAACTTTGGGAAATTAATTCATTAATTAGCAATTAATGAATTCCGCTTTCGTAGGAAATGAATAATTAAGCAGATCGAGGAGGGTGTTATCCACAGAGGCCGAAGGCCGAGGTGGGTAACAAACTCCAAGATCTGCTTAATTCTTCATATCCTACGAAAGCCGAATTCATTAATTGCTTGATTATTCATTCAAAATAATTCCTACAATAGCATAAAAACATAGCTAAAACATGCTTACCTGCATCGATGTTAAGTTTATCTTCGATAGTGTACGTTTAGGTTTGTCCAGCTCAGCAAATATTCTCCAAACAGCAGATGTCGCCCTCCGAGTTGTCTTCTTGCTGTTTTTACTATGTTTTTAGCCATTATTTCGCCTAGTTCCAGCTGTAGTTCTTACTCTTGAAACGAGTGAAGTGTCCGACATCTTAGTTTTCACAACAAAAACAACTCAACCTCGTCCCTAGGTCTTCTCGGTTAACGGTGCATTAACCTGTAGAAGGCTGCATTTTTGACGTCATTTCCTTGTTAAACACAAAATTCTTCCAAATTTGGTCATCAGTAACTGGTTATGGTGAATTACGTGTGTGCTTTTAGCCAATCAGAATTGGGGAAATATTTTGAATGAATAATAACACTTATTAATGCTTCTCACTTCAACCTCGTCCCCAGGGCTTTTCCCATAAAAAATGGGTGGGGCGGGAAAAGGCCCTGGCATCGGCTGGTCACGTGTCCCCTCGTACACCCTAAAATCCTGGGTTAGCGCTATATGAAAAGCTAAAATTATGCTTAACCTCACAGCGCGCGATCTTGGGCGGCCTTTTATATCTCTTGACGAGTAACGAAAAGTTTCTTTTTTGTCACAGATACTGGCTATGGTAATTTATTGCTTTCCTCCGATTTCTATGAAGGAGACAGCGAGGGGTAACATTTGTAAAACTTCCTTTATAGAGCGATATAAATGACAAACAAGCTATCGTACAAGTATAAAGTTTGTACTCGCATGAAAAAGTCCGTTTTCGCGACTCTTTTGATATTTTATTTATTTCTTGCGAAGTGGACCGCCGTACACAACCTAGTTCTATTCACCTTGACTCTCAGCCATATCATAGCGACACGCGTTGGTTTAGACTTATCTAGTATGACCTGTATTTTTAAAAAATTCATTGACCTCTGCGAGACTTGAGCGATACCGGAAATCGCGCATGAAAAGTTTCTGCATGGCACTCAGGGTATCAAACGACTGGTAACAAAGAAACACTTGGATCCATTTAAAATTGACAGAAGTGTAGTTGATTCCAATCGATCGGTCAATCTTCCCTTTGATATAAGGAAATTCCTTTGTACTTATCCTCGGAAGAGAAAAGATATAAGAGATCTTAAAATGTTTCAGATCGGCGACCTGCCATCGTTCCTGGCTGGAGAGCTGACTTGCATCTGGCGCGGAGATTTGTTTGTTTCATGGTCGGGTTGTAGAGAAGACCAGACTCCATAAAGCATTTTGATGAACAATTCTATTTCAATTAAGTTCAATTTGTTTAAATTCACTGCAGATCCTAGAGGCAAAGGCCCGCAGTTTTGTTTGACATTGGACAAAATCACTTTCTGCTTGATCGAACAGTAATTCCACAGTCACGATGAATTTCAGTCGAAGTACTACTCGATAACAGCTTGTCTCAACTCTGAAGCATTTGACATGTTTTGTACGTGACAACGTAGAGCCGGTACGCCCTTTCATAAACTTGTAGCATTTGAATAATACGCAATTAAATGGATCTTAAGCTTTTGAATCGCACGGAAGCGAAAATATTGACATACAGTTCGCGATATTATTATTTTCCATTGTTCCTCCGTTCGACTTCTGTCAGGGCAAAAACAGCGGGTTGCATATAAATTAGCTTCTCAGGAACATTAAGGCTGTGCACGTGACCAGCCGATGCCAGGGCCTTTTCCCGCCCCACCCATTTTTTAAGGGAAAAGCCCTGGGGACGAGGTTGTTCTCACTTATATCCCATATTTATATTTATACAACAGTTTGTCGGAGAACTGGTTTCACAGGATACAACTGTAACCAAGGTAAGGCTGGTAAATTGTTAAGGTGTCAGTTCTGGAATATGTCAGAACACGGTAGGTCACGTGGGTTGCTCATCTGCCTCGCAGCTTGACTCCACTCTCTGACGCGGAGATTCTGAGTGAGAGCTTTTGAAGGAGCAATGACGCATGATACGGGGTGTGTTAGGCTACATTTACACGGTCGAATTTTCGACCGGTTGAAACATTTGACCAGACACTTTTTTTACACAAAACCGTTCAATATTTTTGCGCTGTCGAACCGTAATATTTCCAAGCAAGCGTGTAATAGCACGACTTGTAAATCCATTCTCGCAATATCTGTTTGCAATTGTCCTCTCTTTTTCCAACTGAGAAACCACGCATACATGCAACCACGGTGTCCACACCTTGCCGTTCAAATTTTCGACCATACCGGTCAAAAATTTGACCTCGATTTTAGCGTTCAAATTTTTGAACGGCTAGGTGTTCAAATTTTCGTGCGGTTAGCGTGGTTCCGTGTGAACGGAACACCTTACCGTAACAATTTTCGAATTCTCTTAAGGCGGGAAGAACAACACCCCATGGAGGAATAGAGCGATTTTCGTATGACCTCGAAAAATGGTTTCGGTAAGAGTTCGTTATTTGTTTTATCACCCAGCGGATGAAAGATCAAACATAGACTCCTCGTTTTCCTGCCAAAGAAAATCTCAGTATGAAGAAGGCATTGTTCGATTGGCCAATCGTGTTGCGGTATGATGTCAAAGCGAAGTATCGATTGATTTCTAGAAAGTTCTTCGGGCATGAAGTTTTTTCAGCCAAGCGTTTGCTTAACCAACCAAAACCCACGCGCGTTTGTATCCGTTCGACAAACGAATCAAATCGCTCTATTTTCGCTCGTTTGTTGTTTCTGTTTTGTTCGCGCGTTTTCACTTCAAAGTCATACGAAAATACGAAAATTGCTGTATCAAATACTATATTTTGTAAACAAGTTTAAAGTTCACTTTTCTCCTAGCCTTAGTAATCCCAAGTCCCAGGGGGGTAATCCCTATGACAGACTTAACCATTTCCAGGCTTCACGTATATGAAGGGTAATAGGGAGTATATGTATATGAAAGGGTAGGGAATTTTGTCATTTTGGTCGGTAAAATGACACAAAAGGGCTAACAGATGCGTTTTATACCGGGGCTGTGAAAAAAGTCGAGATAACGTTCTGGTTTTGTAATTTAGTCTTATTTTTAAGAAGGGGCAATTACAGCAGTTACAGTGATGCTCCGTCACGTGTGACCAGTAAAATGAACACGTGATCCGAGTCTTCCAATAAACGCGCTTCTTTGAGTGGCGTAGCGAAGATCACATTGAAACTTCGGAGATTTCGTTGAAATGTAGAATTCCAGGAAAAGATCTTCAAATTAGAGATGGAAAGTTCGATACTTGTGGAAATACTGAAGAAATAGCGACGTATGTAACCTCTGGTTTATCGAGCATTTATTTATTTATTATGCAGAGCTTGACCTTTATTCCTTGTTTACAGTCGGTAAAGCCGGTAAGTTTCTCCCATCGCACACGCCATCGTTCAACAACCTTTCGCGTATTTCCCTTCCAAACATGCTAGGTTTCATCAATTTGAACAATTCTATGGATTCTAGAACGTTGTCTGAAAGTTTAGAAGGATTTCTCCGTTCTCCTCGACGAAGGGGAAAATATGTGCCGTACGTTTGATAATGACGAATGATGCGACACACTCCGCCATAAGTCAACATCAAATTTCGGAAAAGTCTCTTTTTGGAAGACGACTTGAGATCTAGAATTTTCGGAACATTTGTTGTAAAATTTCTTGCTTGCCTGCCTCTCCTAGGATTCTCGAACATCTAAAAAATGGTATGATTGTCCATTTTTAACGGATTTTTACCCTAAAAACGTCGCCTAGAATTTTTCGGAGCCTTTTTTCTGGCTGAAATTTTCGAAAAGGTAAGTTTTAATCCCTATAATTTTCGGATCACTAGACTTTCAGCTAGGAAATCCGAACACATGAAAAATTTTAGCGGATAAAAATATGCCTATATCTGGCGTTTAAATACTAAAATACGTTTAGCAATACTATGTTTAAGTTGTTTTGAACTATTTTCTCGTTGGGTACCCATGATAAGTAACACGAACTGTTGATGAGATTTCCCTCGGTCCCTCTCCGCTCAAATACAAATCAACCATCTGTCTTCTGATTTCCGTACTGAGAGGTTTACCTGGCCTGAATTCTCGATCTAAAGCGTTATAATCAATAGGTCTGAACATTGTGAAAGTTCGTTAAATCCTCAAATCTTTCTACGGATTTTGTAAATTTCGTTTCGAATTTCCCAGATCACACCAAAACACCCAAATATGGTAAACGAAACTTGAAACGTTGTCTGAATTGTCGGAATTTACTGGTCACGCGCGATGGAGCATTGCTGTAAGAGGGATGCAAAGTTCTAAACTAGGTATGTGAAAGAGGTACCATTTGCCAATAGAAGGTATACCAAAGGGAGACCTTTTCTGTCAAAAATGGTATATTTAATGGGTAAGGGATTGGACCTTGGGGCGGAGCCTTCCCCACTGTGATGCTTTGAACCCGGGTCACTTGCTTTATAGCCTACATCCATATCCACTACACCATCGAGGACCAGCTGCCAAATCCAGTAATTTTTAAAATATACAAGTTCTTATATATGCCGTACCCCATTACAATATTTGATAGCTAACCGTTTTCAGTTCATTGCTTAACCCTAATCACTGCAGATCAGTGCTTAACTCTCTACTGTGTTCTCTCCATCACTGGTGGAGCTCTGTAGTTTTGGTTTCTTCAGCTATTCTAGCCTCATTCTACATTCCAGTCTCGTTCCATTATGGAAATAATGCGTTGTGTAAAATTCATAAGGTGTCCAATCTGGCTTCAGTCGATGTTATCTAACGCTAACCATAAAAAACTTTGCTGAGTATTTCCCCCCCCCCCCCCCCCCCCACAGGTTCCAAGTCGGCACGTTACTGAAACGGCTTGAATTTCTGAGTAACTTAGCCTCATTAGCATGTCTTAAAAGTGAGCGCATTTGGACGTACCTACGACTAGCTCCAATATGTGCCCTTCCAAATGTGCCAATAGATACATAAATTATTCGAAGAGCAAAACAGACTGTAGGCAGCCTATCATTGTCTTCATTAAGCATTGTTCTTTGTTTTAGATATTAACGAATGCGTTGTACATAAAGACAAGGTTCTGTGTGCGTGGAAGGACGGATGTGTTAACACTCACGGTGGTTACAAATGCAGGTGCCCACCGGGCTACAAGGTCTTCTCGCAGGACTTTCGTCTTTGTGAAAAAGGTATTGGAGTGATTACATATCATCGCTCTTTCCCTTCGATAAAAATAAATTTATAATGAAGAAGTTTACTTTTAAGAAGCTGAATTGCGGTAGAATTGAACTATGCATTACCTGACTGACTTGATTATATCTACTAACCATTTCTGTGTGGTAAAACATAAGGGGTAAATTATTCAGCTACTTGTATTTTATTATTTTGCAGATATTCCACAGATGTTAAGCCGTTCCAGCAATGTCACAGTTTTGTTTTTTCAGACTGCAACATTACCTTGTCGCTACAGTGCCTCTGGCCCAGTCACTGTCAGTTGGCGAATAAACAACAGGATTATAGCCATAAAAAGAACAGATGGTAAGTCAAGCCTGATCGACATGAAATACCCCTAACGTTTTCATGCTTCCTCATTCATTAGTTCATTAGACTTTCTACCGCTAAGCAAGACATTTTTTCGTATCATAACTTTCAGTAACTTACCTTAATGCAATTTGTGTTGTATTTTTAGCTTTTTAACGTGCCTTAGTTTTTAAAACATGTAAATAAAATTTTAACGTACTGTATTTTTTTGTCGCATGGCCCTTATGTATAATAATAGCCTTCGGCTGAATGGAAGGACCATCTACTTTTCTTGTCTTGCCCTTCCTCACTTGACTCTACTTTACTTTGCTTTATACTTTACTTCGCTTCACTTCACTTCTTTTCACTTAACTTTTCTTTACTTTACTTTACTTTACTTTACTTTACTTTACTTTACTTTACTTTACTTTACTTTACTTTACTTTACTTTACTTTACTTTACTTTACTTTACTTTACTTTACTTTACTTTACTTTACTTTACTTTACTTTACCTCACTTTACTTGATTCTACTTTACTTTGTACTTTACTTCACTTCACTTCACTTTACTTTACTTTACTACTTTTTACTTTACTTTACTTTACTTTACTTTTAAATGGGCGGATTGGAGGAGACGGGCTAGGGGATTGCGAGGCTTTGATTCAGAAAGTCTTGACTTTCGCTCATTAACAGGTTCCAAGCAGACCATTAACCGGCGTCTGACACTTGACGACAGTGGAGACTTGATGATCCATAACACTACGTTCGGAGACGCAGGGAGATTTATGTGCATCGTACAAAACGTGCGCTTTTTCTCTGGGATCATACACAACTTGAGGATCGAGTGTAAGTTTTATTTCTAAATTCGCAAGGCTTGGGGACGAGTGGCCCGTAAATGTTAAGGGACTTGTCAGAAATTAGCAGGGGGAGAGGGAGGTGGGAATTTTAAATTTGGGTTCGGAAATGAGGTGACCCAACCCTGGAATGGGAGCAAAATTTTCTAACCCTCCCCTTGACCTTAGCCTAAAATATCATGACCCTCCCCCTCTTGCATAAATGATAAAATCTCGTTCTTGCAATACACAAGGGTGAGTCAGTATTATGAAAGCTCAAAATATATTTTTAGTCTGTTCTTTGTAATGCCATATACATACATTTTAGATGACAGCATGAAGCTGAGTCCTACTCTGATTCTGACAGCTTATCACTCGACTTTGCTATTTCTCCGAGTTTTTTTTTTTACAAAATAAAGAACTCCTTTTTTCTTCTGTGGGTGAACCTCTACATGATCACGGACACATATTTGCATGACCCTTCCCCTTTTAACGGCCCATTTTTCATGTCCCCTCCCTTTTCTGCAGTCTCGAAAAGTTGTGACCTCCCCTTTGTTTCCACCTCCCCTACCCACTGCTAATTTCTGACAAGTCCCTAAGGATGAAAGAGCGGGAACTGGAATAAATTGTGTAACTTGAGAGGGCGACTTTCAACAGCGGCTCGAAAATTGAAAACTGAGATATACTCCCGCCAACTCCTTTTATTCAAATTTACAATAAAGGAAACGGCACTAGAAGTCGCTTGCGGCGCTCATTGTAAGCGGGAGAAATGGGACTTTCAATTTGCATCTGCGCTGTAGAAGTACGTTCAGCCTTACTGGAAAATTATGTTTTGCCGCAGGTAGAGACGTTTAGTCGGGCACTCCCGCAAAAGAAGGGGATCATGAAGTCAATGTATTTAACCACTATTAGAGAACGAATGAGGCCGGTCATGTGTGCAGATCGTTTTATATCACCAACAGACTCTCCTAAAAACTCTTGTACGAGTTACTGAGTATTAAATGCTTAGGTTAAACAGTCGTTTATTGTTAGTCAAATTGTCAGTTCTTCAATATTCGCCTCACAGAAGCTGGAACTTTTGTCTCGCTCGATTTGCTAATCATAAAGGCAACAAAGTTACGATTGTTAACAGACACGTAATCTGTAGTACCACTATTTTTAACAATGCAGCAAAACCATTAATGTCTGTGAAGTTTTTGGTCAACGGTACACACACCACAAGTCACAAGTACCGTTTTGGGGAAAACCTTACCGTTGACTGTCTAGTTGTTGGGTTGCCTGTGCCAACTGTAACTTGGAGTCATGGGCAGCAACTGATTACACCATCAGCAAGAAGAAAGGTAGGTCTTCGTATGACTGATGGAATTTCCTTCTTAAACGAACGCGAAGACATATCATAAAGAGGACCAATCTTAAGGATCATTTAGAATTCCGTTCACTCGAGCGTCTAACAGTTCTTCGTTCTTTCGGCTTTTTCTATGTCGATTCTATGAGAAGATCAATTCCTAATCTGGTCCCTGCCATTAATGTGTCATCTTACCAACTCGACTCTATTGTGCAGACAACTCTCTAAAATGTGTTTCACCAGAAAGTGAGGAGAATGAAAAATGTTGGAAAAAATGCGACGGTATTCATCCTGCCACTACGACTTGCTTAATTCACAAGCCCATGTTTTCCTTTTGTTTGCCCTCAGTTCCTTAGCAGATAACACCACAAGACCAATACCTTATAATGCGGCCCTATTCCCGGCAAACGAACTCTCTCGTGCCCAATTGTGACATAAATGTTCTCTCTGTTGCTTTGCATTTCAGCTAATCCTTGGACCACTTCCCAATGCTCCTGCGTTTTTGAAAGGCGCAGCTGTACAGCTACAACTTCGCATCAAAGGAATTCAGAGAGCAGACGCAGGAGTTTACAGTTGCAAGGCTGCAAACCGTCACGGCGTTACCATCAAAACCATCACACTGAGTGTCTAGCGGAACCGACATAACGATCAACAAGAGAGAATTATTACAATCTGTACAGTATGATTCTCGGTGGCGCAATACCAGTTTTATTTACACTCCCTTAGAAGGGTTTTCTTATAACAAACTTTAAAGAACAGTCTTACTCGAAAGTTAAGTGCTAGAAAAACATAATGGAAAGACTAGGTATTTGAATAGAGGACATAAAATAAAACTTTTAGTTTGAAAAACGTCTGATGTGGTAATGGTACATTTCTAAAGAGCCCGGCTAATTCTAAGCTCATAGGTCCTTTCACTTTTTCCTTCTTGATAGTCTTACTCGAAAGTTAACTACTAAAAAAATATGATGCAAAGACTAAGCATTTGAGTATAGAACATAAAATGAAAATTAATTATTACTAGAATTTCATTTTGAGAAATGTCTGATCAAGGCCCCTAGGCAGGTTTGTGAGCAAAGTCGTAAAGTCAACAAATGTAAACCTCGGTAGCATATTCCTGTAAACAGTGAGTGAATCCAAACCGAAACAAGCACACCCTGCCAAATTCGTATGGACGGGGCCTAAATTAATTATGTGGGGTATAATTTTACATTTCTAACGACCCCGGCTAATTCTATCCTTTTACCTTTCTCTTTTTGACGCTTCTCATACGTAGCGAGGTGCTACACTGAAAGTGGAAAACAAAGCTTAATAAGTAAAAGTTCAAAAGATAAATGATTAGTATTTTTAGTCTACAAAAACTCCCTATAGCTAGTGTTTGAGGTTTTTATCCACCCGGACAAGACCTTTTCAAGTAGTGAGGAAGTTCGTGCCAACCAACGAACGCGTCAGCCTTAGGTACTGGGATTTATTATGTGCATACTGAGACTACTCAATGAAAAACTTTGTGAGAAAATTTTCACTCCAAATGAGTTTTAGCCAATCAGAGGAAGGAACGATGTTTTTCACAAGTGAGAATAATAGTTCGCCAATCAGAATAGCCAACAATGTTTTTCCCACTTGAAAAACAATGATACGTCCAATCAGAGGCCGCAGCAGTGCCTTGGTCGGGGTTTCGCGCCAAATGTCAGCCTTTAGGTGCATTAGGAGCTATTTTGTCGTCTGTTATTGAAACTAGTTTTTTCCACTCGTTTTGAACTGTACCTTTAGAAAAAAAAGTTTCTAGTAATTCATGAGACTGGTACCGTTACCTTAATATTTTTACTCTTAGTTTTTGAAAGTTTACGTTGTTTTCCTTGCACGATGTTTAGCGGCAAATTTTACCATTTCAGTACTTGAAAAATTTAATGAAAGCTAGACTATGACAGATTCATGAATGTTACGGTATTTGTATATGCTAAGCACCAAATGGAAAGCGCTTTTTATAGTATATTTACTCACTCGTTTTTGTATCAGAAATCTCACGCAAACTTCTGACACGTCAAAAACGTGTGCTAAAATACTGGATCATTGTCCTTGATTACGACAACTAAAGTGTCCTGTTTTCCTATAACAACGTTGGGTTGTGATGGTGGATCCACAAGAGACATCTGCAGCTTAAATGCTTCATCACCTTCGTAGACTAAATCATCAATCAACCACCCCCAAAAGTCAAACCAATACACGTTGTAACCGGGTGGGAAAGTATAGATCCATGGCAAGTACGGACGAAACCCATGGTCTTCATCAGTGGCGTTTATATTCTCCACGCTAAGCCTAAATGCGAAAAAGAATCCATATTTACAAATTAAGTCCATAAACGACTATTTAATTTTTGACCTTTGCTACCCTTCATGGGGAACTCAAGATTTTAACTGTCAGTAATAGAACGTGGGGTCGTAAGCAACTTTTGTAGCCCTACATGACTTGATTATCTCAGATGAGGGAAAAGTTAATCTTCACATACATTTCCCAAAATAAATGACGCTTTAGCCCCTTAAGCCCTAAGGATAATCAGCATCAAATTTGACGTCAAAAGGTTCCTACAGCTACTGGCAGAAATACTTACGACACTGTACCTTAGCTTAACTGGCCTGCCCATGCTCGGAAGGTGAGCGATTTGAAGTAAGAAAGGTCTTTTTTTCGTCCGCTTGTCTCAACATTTTTGCAACTGGTTGCAGCTATCATTACTTTTCGTTGGGAAATGTTTATGATGATTATGCATGGTGATGGCAATCATGATGATGTTAACACCAGGCGCGGATCCAGAAAATTCAATACAATTCAGGCTAACTGATAACAGTTAGAAATATTTGAAGTTCAGGATAGATATGCTGACCTAAACACGATAATCTCCGATTTTAAAAAATATTAGCCCCCGCTTATCTAAATAGCTGCCTCGATTTTCTTATCTCAATTTCACTCGTGACTGACCTTTTTTATTATAAATATGGTACTTTTTCACTTCAACTATTCGTAATAAATCTTAAGCCGTCTACACACCACCTGTCTCGATTAGCCTTGCTATTTGCAGGTGGTGTGATATTTGTATATTTAATGTAAGAAATAAAGAAACTACCGCTGCACTACCACTGCCACTGCAACTGATTCACGGCGAATGTGAATCTTATCTACTAAAGTCGAAAGCAACAAGCCCCTAAGCTCTTCTCAAGGTCGCAAAGCCGTAAATGGATAACCGTTAAACCGCATGGCAAACAATTACAAGGGGTGGCTGTGTGAGGAAAGCGTGAAAACCCCCCTCCTCGCGACCCATTTTAAAATATTTTGAATTTAGAAGCAAACATTCACTCATTACTGTCATTTGCATGGACCCTCGCCCCACAAATTATTTGCGACAAAATAATTTTTTCTCATACCCGGAGATGATACGAGTTTCTTTTTTTTATTCCTTTCTTTTTCCGTTTTTTTGTTATTTTACGTTATTATTAATTTTCACAAAAATTATTATTATTATTATTTTTTCTTTCATGAAAATTATTTTTATTTTTTTCATGTTCCGGAATGTTCCGTGTTCCGGGTTTTATCGACGCCCCGTCGAGGCTCTTTATTTGAGGCGGAGGTGAGATACAGTCGACGCCCGATAACTCGAACCTTCAAGGGAAATCGAAAAAGGTTCGAGTTATCGGGAGTTCGAGTTATCGAGAGTTCGAAGAAAATAGCCGAGAGTATGGTAAAAAACAATTTTTACTGCACACTGAACATTTTAATCACATTTAATTGTAGAAATGTCAAGTGAAAATTAAAAGATACTTCTAGATTATAAAACAGAACGTAACGTAACAAAACATAGCCTAAAAAGAGCATGCCTTTTAATGTTTTGAGAAGAACAGGTGCTTCATGTTAGCCTGTGACAATCAACATCAGCCTCCACTAGTAAACTATACTCCTACAACACGTCAATAGGAAATCCAAAAATTTAATGTTTCGGAAGCCCGTAGCCGGCTTTTTTCCCGACTTTTTAAAGGCTCAAAACATGGTTTGAGTTATCGAGGGTAAAATTATATAGAAAATGACCTGAGGGGAAACGAAAATTGGTTCGAGTTATCGGGAGTTCGAGTTATCGAGGGTCCGAGTTACCGAGGGTAAATTTACAGTGAATGTATGACGGAAATCCAGAGGAAATTGATTTTGGTTCGAGTTAGCGCGAGACTCGAGTCAGCGAGGGTTCGAGTTATCGGGAGTCGACTGCATTATCACAGGAGGGTACGACAAAGGGGGATCCCTTGGCCATGCCCTGGTACTCGGTCAATACATCTATCATGATCCAAGGACAAGCGCACCAGGCGTTAAACAAGTATGGCTAGCCGACGACTCTGCGGGGGCTGGACAAATTGTGCCGTTGAATAACTGGTACAGTCACCTGAATCAGGAAGGAAAGAAGTATGCTTATCTAGTGAATGGATCAAAGAGCTGGCTGATTGTTAAGTCGGAAGTACTTGCAGATAAAGCAAAGAGGGTGTTTGGAGATGAGGGCAATATTACAACTGAAGGTCAGCGCTATTTAGGGGCCGTCATCGGATCTCAAGAGTTCAAAGATCAATATTGTCAGGAAAAGGTCCTTGGATGGAAGGAGAACTCGAAGCACTATCTGAGATAGCAAGGAGCCAGCCTCATGCAGCCTACACTGTTTTCACGAAGGGCTATAAATCCAAGTTTACCTATTTCATGCGCACAATAGAGTCGTTTGAAGATTACGTTGACCCTGCTGCTTCTAGGTCAATAACAGCACCGCAGGTAGATTCTATTACCACACAGAGCATGTTCATGGTGGCAGGCGAGAATTCCACGGAGGAGTTAAAAAGACAACATCAAGCCTTGAAAACCGCGTCGGTGAAAATGAGAATGGAAAGTATTGATTCCAGTCTACCCTCGGATCTGCTGCGATCAGTTAACCAATCGACAGACAAGAATGCGAGCTCATGGCTTACCGCAGTGCCTCTTTTTGATCAAGGCTTAGTGCTGAATAAACAAGAATTCAGAGACTCTCAGCGTTTAAGGTATAATATGCCCCTGTCCGACTTAGGCCAAGCAAGTGTGTTTGTGGTGAGAAGTATACCGTCTGCCACGCCCTGTCAGGTAAAAAGGAAGGGTTCGTGCCGCAGAGACACGATAGTGTTCGCAACCTACTTACCTCACTTATTGGTAAGGTTTGCACCAACGTTGAAGTCGAACCACAACTACAACCTCTCGCTAATGAGCGATTCAGCCTCAGAAGCGCGGTAACAAGCCCGGAGGCAAGACTGGAGTTCAAGGCAGGGGGCTTTTTAATTTGGTCGCGTGGAGTTACAGCATTTTTTCATGTCAGAGTAACGCATGTTAATTCCAAGCGTAAACAGGGAAAAGCAACATCCACAATCTTTAAGGAGCAGGAGGAGGAGAAAAACCGGAAATACCAACAGAGGATGCTGGATGTTGAAATGGGATCTTTCTCTCACCTAGTTTTTGGAACCAACGGTGGGATGGGAGCCGACTGCAACTGTTTTCTCAAACGCCTAGCCGAGAAGCTCTCAGAAAAGAATGAGGAACCTTATCACATTACTATTACTTGGATTAGAACATTGCTTTCTTTTGAGATTTTAAGGTCCGTACACACATGCGTAAGACACCCTTACACAAAATTCCACAAGGGAATTTCATTGATGACTGCAGTTTAAACGCTACCCAAGCATTGTCTTCATTTTCTCTTGGGAGTGAAAATGGCCCCAAGAGAAACTGAAAACAATGCTTATGCAAAATTTTGGGGTGACAAACCAAAAGCATTATGGCATGTTATGGTACAGTCAATTTATCGAGTTTATATTAGTGCGTGGTAAACTACTATCTATTTCACGGGTTAGGTATAATCACTCCGAGAACGACGGTCAGGAAAAAAAATTGAGCATCGAGTGGCAAGAGTTGAAGAATCGATTTCCTTCTTATTTAGTAAAAGGCTCCAAGTTTCTTCGTTTCGTGATGTAACAATTCGAATGTCAGACCAGTGATTCGCCCCCCAACAACTAGTCCCGGGTGTACAGTAGACATTTAGCCCCCAATTCCTAGACGATTAGCCCCCAACGTGAAAACAAACCTAAATACAGTGGAACCCCGCTATAACGAATAGATTTTGACGGTCCCAACACACAATTTACCCCGCTGTAACGAATACTTTGTCGTTCGCAAGCAACAGTCAGTAAAAACGACAGATTTGAGTAGAAATCACGGCGTGCTTTAATTGCAAGTGTTTTTGAATTTGATGTCTTGATAGTCAGCCCTTTCACCCCCCCCCCCCCCCCCCCCCCCCCCACAGTGTATAGTACCAAATGAATACAAATAATGTTTTCTACGTGCAGTATTGAATTTTTGGTAATTGTTACTTTTTTAAATACCGTGCTATAACGAATATTTTTGCTGTTAACCAGATAATTCGTTATAACGGGGTCTTCGCTATAACGAACAATTTTTGCGGTAGAGTGGCACTTCGTTACGTTATAGCAGGCGAGTTCCACGTTATCTTCGAATCGCTCGTTTCATAAATTAACTGTCTTCAATCCCTTTCTAATTGTCTAGTTTGTGTATAAAACGTTGAGAAGATTGTAATCCTAACATCGAACATCAATTTCTACAGCTCTTACTGTTTTTGTTTTATATGTTGATCGAAGCTTTTTGTTTAAAAGGAAGTCCCAAGGCGAAATATCTTCCTGTTCCGTATTCCTTAGCGAATTACCATTGTCAAAGTCCTTATTTTTCGATAAAAAGTGAGTACCAGAACCATAGCGCGTTATATTTTTTCTTCTTCAAAACACTGTCAAGAATTGCGTTGCCTTACTATCCTGATCCCGTGACTATCATTTTGACGGCTACGCTATGCCTGGGTTATGTCACGTGCAGTCACCGAACATACTGTATTTTGTCTCGCTGGCTGGTAGAGTTCAGTGTTTCAAAATGGCTAAAATTGACCCAGTTTCACCTTTTTACCTCACTCTGTGATTTAAAAAAGAAACTTTGCAATGGGGAAACCTACAAGAAGTACGAAAAACGAGCCTTTAGGGTTGAAATATCTACTTTTGTACGTTTCGAATTTGGAAGTGTTTAATACACAATAGACATTACCTTACCAAAGAGAGGGGAGAAGAGGGAAGTGTCCCAAACCCTTTTGGCCAGGATTGCAATTTTGGTCAAAATGTTTGGGCAAATGCAAAATATGATGGACCCAAGGGAGGTTTTCTGAGCCCACGAGACTGAGCAACCCCCACAAACCCTTGTTTTCACTAAAGCCGCTGGACACAAAACCTCCCCTGGGTCGATGTTACATTGTTACAACCAAACGTTTGGGACACCTAGTCTTACATTTGATCTGTGCATTTTCAAGTTATCTCCCTCCCCTGGAAAATCTTTCAAAGTGTACTGACTTCAAATTTGTTCGAGTGAGGTGAGAAATCTAGGCAAAGCAACTTTGAATTGCCAGTTACTCTCGAATTCCTTCAAAAACTAAAAGAGGGAAATGGGAAGTGTCCTAAACCCTTTTGGCCAGGATTGTGGGTCTGGTAAAGGCTGAGGGTTCTGGGGTCCCAGCATCACATCCCTACACAAAAAATTTCTATAAAGCCGTACCTCCCCTGGGATTTTCTCGCAGCAACTGAGAAGCTCCAGTGCGAATGTGCAGTTCCCACTGTACTGCAAACCAGGTCGTTTGACAGTGCGATATCTCAATGTGGGCGGAGGATTCTTCAAGACCAATGGTTTCTCCTACCATGGCAAAGTGCTGCGGACCTTTGATGTCCAGTTTGTAACAGAACAAGATGGAAATGGAGATATTGTGGCCCTGTTTAATGGCGCAATACTCAAATGTGATGGATGGGCTGCACTCAAAAGAAAGACTTGTACAATACCGAGAAATTTGAGCCCCTGGTCAGGGATCATAAAAGTGAAGATAGTAATTAGCCATCCGGGCACCAGATTCCAGATGTCTGGCACACCAGGTAAAATTGCACCAGTTATAAAACTCTTAACTGAGAACGTTCATCATGTTCATCAACATAAAAATTTCTAGAGAACCTGTCAAACCGGTTAAACACCCTAAAAATAGCACATAACCTTGTGTTAATGAGAGACAAAAGGCTATGACGCCATCGGCGTCAGTGTAATTTCACCCCCAAAGAAAAGGTTGATTTGCTCCCTACTATACAGCTATGCTATACTTCTTACCATCACATTTAGAGCTATCCATGGTCATGCAACGATTTACATCTCTCCAGCATACCCTCCACTGACATTTTAAAATAAAAAATTTGGTAAGCTATCCATCCGAGAAAATTTGGTCAATAAAGACGAGAACGGAAAGCGGAAAATGTTTCTGTATCTGTGTTTTTGTTTTTGTTTTTTTTTTTTCAGTATTAAGCTTAGATTAGATTAATTGTCATGTCCACAAATTTGGAATATAGAGAAAGAGAAAGACAGAGACAAAGGGAAATTAGGGCGACAGGCCAGCGAGGCTCAACGAGAAAAGGAGCTAGAGCGAGAGAGAAAAAACAAAAGGAGACATTTTCTGTTGGAGGTGGAACAATATGAAATTTTGTATGGGCGGGATGCTAGCGACCACCAGAGTGAAAATGAGCGACAGGGAAAAAAGAGTGAACAAGAACACGTCCGACATTCCCTTCATGAAACGTGTAACTAGGAAGTTTCTGGATGTTTTACGTAACAGTCGTGCAAAACAACGGCAAAGAAATGTACAAAAAAAGTGTGCTGCACGTGCAAAGTTGCTCTTTTGCTCATTAGACCTATTGTTTGTATTTTTTAACCGTTCTCGTTGCCTTCGCCGCTTAGCATTACACCATTTTATATTTTGTTTGAGCAAACTATAAAAATTATTGAGAGCTTCGCTTTTAGCCCTAGCTAAATCTATATACTACTTATTAATGCTTCTGTCTCATATCTTGTTGGTTTGTATTTATACAACAGTTTGTCTGAGATCTGGTTTCACAGGATATAACTGTGACCAAGGTAAGGCTGCCATAAATTGCTAAGGCGTCAGTTCTTGAATATGTCAGTACATGAGTGGTAGGTCCCGTGGGTTGCTCGTCTGCCTCGCAGCTTGACTCCACTATCTCACGCGGTGATTTTGAGTGAAAGCTTTTGAAGGAGTAATAATGCGTGAGACGGGGTGTGTTAGGCTACTTTCACACGGTACCGGTCGAATTGGAATTGGAACTGTCGAACCGTAAAATGTCCAAGCAAAGCGAGTAATAACAGTAGTAACACAATTTTCCTCTCTTTTTCCAGCTGAGTAACCACGCATACATGCAACCACGGCTTTGCCGTACAAAAATTTAGCCGGTCACGCGGTTCATACAGGGGGGGGGGGGCCCACGACTCCAATAGCGCCTAGTACTTGTTTCGTGTACCTATGATCCACCGATTTATGACATCACATCCGGTCCGGCCGCGCACTTCTCTCCCGCGGGCGGGAAAATCAAATTTGACAGCAACAGTGTCGTTTTGTCGGTGAGTAACTTTTAATTTACTGCGTTTCTTTTCTTTGTTTCTCGTACAGACTAAGACAAATATGTGTTCTCCTGCCTCATTTCATTAGCTAAGTGAAAAGACTAATCTGATACTTTAAAATGTAACGTTTTTTAGCCTTGCCTTCGTTGAAAAAATGTCGTCATTTCTTTTCCCCGAATTTTAGACGATTCTGTAAATCACTGGAAATCATGAGTTCTAGGTAAGTACAACTTTATTCAAATATAATTTCCTGTAGAGTGATAATCCACCTAGCAAAAAATGACAAATTAAGTGTTCTGCACTGGTCAGGACTCCGTTATCACGCCTCGTTTTTGTGGAAAAGTGGTCCAAAAAACAAGCTGTTTTTTTCATTGACCGTACTGAGTAATAGGTACTTTGCACACACAGTCGAAAAATAGGGTGCTCTTTGTGACCACCTCGACTTTACTTCCACCTTTTTTATATTACTCCTTCGCTTGGGGTTCACAATCACTTTTATCTGCTGGAGTAATCTAAGTAGTAATATTTTGGTTATCGAAAGGTTATCCAAAACCATTAAAAATTATGCTTATTTAGTTTATTTTTTGTACCCAAGTTTGCTGAACAATTCAAGCAATGCAAAACCAATGACCTGGCCTGACTTTGCATGGCTTTCAGAAATCAAATATTAGTGTACAAAAATCTTTCACCATGAACCCTGAGATGTGCTGAGTTAGCTTGTGTTTTTTTTTTATGATTCAGTGAATGTCCCCTGCCAATGATACAAATCAAGTCACAGCAGAAAGGGTGGAGAGCTTATCAGAGATAGGGGACAATAAATTTTGACTGTTGAAAATGGAGACTATAACAAGAGGGACTATGCTAAAAAAATATTCACAGCCCCTATGGTACAAATGAAATCTCAAGGAGAATCTGATTGAAAGTTGTAAATTTTATTTTCACCTTGTTTTCATTATTCAAATTTATTTTCACCTTTAATATTTTTAAATTAAGATCACTATTAGCCTATCAATCAACCATTTTTCAAGAAATAGCACTGAAAGCTCATGAAGTTACATCAAATAGATTTAAATGATCATTTAAGATTAACTGCTTCCCTACTAAACTGTCATTATCAAATTAATAAGAAATAAGGGAAGAACATGGTGGATAATTTGCATTAAAGTTAAAGGGGTTTATGAATTCCTAACAGTTCAAGTGGCTATCTACAGTTGAAATGTCTTTTGTAAGGTCCTTTTTATGCTCTGTCCACCTCTATTACAGCTCTGTTTCCCATCAGAGTTCATTGAAGTAAATAAATGAATAACCCTTTTAAGTTCCAAAAGTGACCAATATTAATTTTCTCCCAATAGTATTCAAGGAAGAAATTGACCACAACTAAAAACAACTACTTTGAGTGTACATATAAATTAATTAAAGCTTTAATAGTGGTTCATAAATTGAGCTAGCTCTTAACAAATAATATACATAGTACACATTGTTTCACTGATCCCATGGGTATCTTAAGGTTAAATATCCAGGCCATTCAATCTTTACATTCACTTTAATTTGTGATTATCTCAACGGACTATTCACATCATCTACTTTTCTTCAAATTCCATTTCTCCTCAAGCACCATTTCTTTGTTGTTTTAATCACAACTTGTCCTCTTAAATATCTAGGTACAGAGCAGAGCCACTGGCTCCGAAGTTTAGAAAAGCAAAAAAACAAGAAATAGAAGAGATCAATTTCAACCTGGAAGGAAAAACTACGATTTTAATTGGAGATTCAATAACGAAAAATATCCAAAGGTTTGCACCTATTAAGTACAATGATTACTTCCCCATTTCCACAGTGTTAAATGCTGGCATTTCTGGTGACACTGTGGAGGCAATACTGTACAGGGTGGAAAGTATGAACTTCCCCAAATCTGTTTCAAATATTTCTCTACTACGCGGAACAAATAATCTAGCAAGTACATCTCCTTCTGTTATATCTGCCATGATCATCAAAATATTAACTGTTATTTTTCAAAAATGCCCAACTGCAATCATTCATGTGTTTCCCATTTTACCACGGTATGATCATTGTTTTTCTTTAGTACAAGTTTCTAACACACAAATTAAAGTGTACATCAAACAAACTCTATACAACATATTAGTCAAATGTATTATTATGAGTGGATAGTACAAAATGTACCTTCAGTTGATGTAATTAAATGAAGCATTAATTTTGGGAAGCTTTTATCAACTGTGTTTTACACTGTTGATGGTCAGAAATATATTAGTGCTGGTATGATAGAACTTTCAACAGTTTTTTTCTCATTTTCGTTAAGGACAATTGAGTAAAAATCCAAAGAGGACACAAAATTAATACGCAATGGAATCATACCCAAGAGGCCGAGTGTGAGAGTGATTATAGGGAAAACCAATGAGGATGTAGCCCATCAAATTCTCAACTCTTTACAGACACCATTATTTTTGTATGGCAGCGAGGGAATGATGAAAAGTTGTCCCCACCCCATTGCATAATGAAACACATGTACACCTTGAAACTAATTTGCAAGGCTGCAGATCTTCTATCCAGCAGCAGATCAAAAAAGGCAGAGGGGCCTATAGTGTAATGGATCATTCCAGAAAAAAATTCCTCACCCCCACGAAACAAGGCACATCTTTTTTATCCCCCACTCCCCTTTCACCTCGAATTCCAAAACTGCTTGAGCCTCACCTCCCACCAGGATTTACAAGTTCAAAGACAACCCCACCCTCCCCCCTGTCACCAATCTGGGTTCCATACAAAGTTAGATACTGTAATTTTAATGTAAACTCAATGTAGAAGATTCTTTTAGGCATTTCGATGATCTTATTATTAAATAAGCCTCAACTCTCCTTGAATTCTGTGTTTACTGAAAGTTAAGATTATATTTTCACATCTTCTTAGACAGGTTTACAGTGTACATTTTTTGCAAATAAGCTCACATTTGAGTGAACTTTTCTTCTATACTAGACCAGGCAAAATAACTGTCAAGGAATGTCGCTAAGAGCCAGCTCCCAGCTAATTTCACTGGCTGAAAAAGAGCTTACCATCATCTCAAATTGCTCTAGAAAACAAACACAAGGGGTAATTTTGAAGATGCGGTTGAGTAAAAAGCTGGCTTGATTAATAAAGTAACAAAATCTGTCAGGAGCTAGTGGTCTGTGCGTTCGTGATGAGGTTTTCTGGACCGAAGATTTAATAGAGAAGACTACGAAGCGACTTCACGACTCGTACACAATTCTAACCCTTATTGAACATGACATGTCGGCCCGATTGAACTGTTCTCTACCCAATCTTGTACCTCGAGTCTTCGTCTCGTACTACACATGCTAAGTTTCGGAACGAAGACGCAGAGAATGAGAGTGTCCCCTACCTTGAAGTTCAGGAAGAACAACGCACAGACTACAAGCTCCTGACAGATTTTGTAAGAAAGATGAAGACCCCTTTTGTTTCTTTCCCTGACAATGTTTCGCCTTGGCATTCTCTTTGAAAGGACTCCTTCATTTGCAAAGTTTTCAAAATGGTCGCCCAAGGAAGTCAAAGACTCGAACCAGTCCGCTTTAACTGCAAGGCCCGCAAAGCATTTTAGGCCCAAAAATAAATTCGCGATACAGCGAAAAATAATTCTCGGCCCAATTAAAAAATAATTCTTGATATACATAGAAAAATAATTCGAAGTACCACTGAAAAATAATTCATGGCATGAATGAAAAAAGTATTACTATAATTAAAACAAAAACTCTTGTTTTTAAAAATAATTACAAACACGCTGAAAAAAAGTATTGTTTAGTGATGACAAAAATACACAACATGTCCATAATATTTGTTGCAGTTGTATTAAAAATAATTCGCAGTACCACTAAAAAATTATTTTTGATACGCATGAAAAATTTTTTCATACAGCAACATAAAAAAAGCAAACAATTCATGCAGCTAAAAAAAATTAGCAACACACTAAAAAAATCCTGTGTAGTGATGACAAAAATACACAACGGGTCCCTAATAAATGCTGCACTGGCCAAAAAAGTCACTTGTGATGCCATTTTATTATATCAATTTTGACCAGAACGGGCCTCCATAGTTTCCAGTGATTCATGTGACGGTACTGTTACCTTAATATTTTTACTATTAGTTGTTGTTTTCCTTGTCACTGCACTATGTTTAGCGGCAAATTTCACCATTTCAGTACTTAAAAAATTTAAGTGAAAGCAAGACTGTGACAGATTCATGAATATTACGGTATGTATATACGCACAAGATGGAAACCCCTTTGTATAGTATTTACTAACTCGCTTTTGTATCAGAAATCTCACGCAAACTTCTGACACGTCAAAAACGTGTGCTAAAATACTGGATCATTGTCCTTGATTACGACAACTAAAGTGTCCTGTTTTCCTATAACAACGTTGGGTTGTGATGGCGGATCCACAAGAGATATCTGCAGCTTAAATGCTTCATCGCCTTCATAGACATTATCATCAATCAACCACCTGTTGATGGTGAACCTATAAATGTTGTAACTGGGTAGAAAATCATGGTTCCTTGGGAAAAGGGAACCAAGCCGATGGTCTTCATCAGTGGCGTTTATATTCTCCAAGCTAAACCTAAATGCAAAAAAGAATCCATGTTTACAAAATACGTCCATGAACGAGGATTTAATTTTTGACCTTTGCTACCCTTCATGGGGAACTCAAGATTTTAACGGGCGTATGGAAAAGCCGGAATCCGGAATCCGGAAACGGAAACGGAACCGGAACCGGAACTTAAATTGAGACCAGGGTAAACTGGGAAGCACTGAAACCAGTTCCCGATAGCCGTGTGGGAATAAAATTCAAGATGGCGTCCTCTGTTATCATTGTGTTGAGAAATTTTCAGCACAGTGATCGTGATACCAAAGGTATACTCACATTCGGAAAGTGACTTGCGAAAAAAAAGGTAAGTGCACCCTACTGTTATTCCTAGCAGGCATAAACTGTGACTGCAGCTGTAGGTCGAGCAATTTTCGACAGATCGAGACTACAACTAATCAGAAGCCGATTGACTGCGAAAAACAGCCATTATTAGTATGTGATGTTTAAGACCGCTGTGTTATTCATTTCCTTCTCTTGAGCCTAAGTTACTCATTTCTTAAAAGGGCCCCGTGCATGTTTCATCCATTGTGAGGAAAAGGCGGCAAAGGGAGGAGGAGTACTCATGTCAATCATGATCCCAAGTTGCAACGCTCACGCGTATATGAAATTCTCGAATAAAAATTTTGCGCCGTACGCAAAAAATGCGACAGTAAAAAATATTAAAACAATAAATAAATATAATGTGGGGATGAAAAGTCTTGATCGAGCAATAATTGTTAGTGACACTCTTAAGACAGAAACGTCTCCAAGTTTTATTTCTTAGGTTCCGGTTCCGGTTCCGTTTCCGGCTCCGGCTCCGGATTCCGGATTCCGGCTTTTCCATACGCCCGATTTTAACCGTCAGTACTAGAAAGTGGGGTAGTAAGCAATTTTTGTAGCGCTATATGACTTGATTATTTCAGACGAAGGAAAAGTTAATCTTCACATACATTTCCCAAAGTAAATGACTCTTGCCAGCAACATAGCTATTATTTATTTTACGGAGAACTCTTTAAAAATAATTTTAAAAAATTCATAGAAAAAGGGGTGGCTGCGGTCCTCTCGGCCAACCTTTAAATCCGCCCATGAACACTGTATCGGCATATAAATAATTCCGGCTGTAAATATTATTGATGAGTTTTCAGCAATAAGTGGCCCGGGATGGTGATTTCTAAAATTAAACCACGAGATAATATATAGGAAATTTCCACAAGGTTAGCCTGCGCCCAGCGCCGAAATCCTTGTTCAGGGCCCCCTCCTGTGTATCAGGATTTGAGTACTCGCCATGATTGGCCTGTTAAAAAAGTCATTGTCGATTTGCCAATCAGGTTGAAAGGAAATTCGAAACGCAAACGCAGACGTTGGGGGCCCACAACAAGGGGGCTTCGCGAACGTTACTAACCGGGGTGAAATTACGTCTGTGACGCAGGCTACCACAACGTTAGCTGTTCAATCATCATTGTTCTCTCACCTGATGTCAGCACCAAGGTCGATATCTCCATATTTAAAGATGTAAAAAATCAGTCTTGCATCAAAACCTAGACCTTCGTCCACCGTGATTTTTGTTTGGTTGAACTCGAATAGAGCTCCTGAAAACAACGACATAAACGACAATTTCTGTTGGCACTCTAATAGTCATATTCATCCGTTTTCAAAAGGTTTTTCCTGAGAGAGATAGATAGATAGAAAGAGACATGACGTCACATCCGCCATATTGGTATCCCCAAAACACTAAAACGACGGTTGTGACCAGATGGGATACCTTAAAATCAGGTTGCACGACTTATGTTTATTACACAACGCTATACTCTATACCACGCTATACTATAATTATGCGAATTTATTGGGCACATTTTTGAGAAAAGTGGGGAAATCAGAGTAAGAGATAGTTGTGCGAGGAAAAGACTGGAATACAGGGTTTAGCATCGAAGTACAGTGATTAGGGTTAAGCACTGTTTTGAAAACGGTTAGGCCCCAATAATGTAATGATCAATGCCATGTAAAGTGCGTTAAAATTAACCGGTGTCGTCAGTTATTAGCCCTTGATGGTGTAGTGGATACGGATGTGGATTATACATCAAAGTCCTACATACTACCTACTGTTTTCTGTCTTCTCTTATTTACTACTTTAAGTTGTAAGACTCCTATCATGTATTTTGAGTGAAGATGACAATCTGACTTTGGGGTATCCATCACTGTATCCATTCTAGTCACAACCATAAAACGACGGCCATGTTGATTAAACCTTTTATGTAAAAACCACAGGCCTCCCAAGCTCACGTTAGGAAGGTGGAATCGGTGGTATCGGGTTGCAAGCGATCGTTGAGACGTTGTATGAGAAAAACGCTGTCTCTGAACGATAAATATCGTTATATTTTACCTTTTGATCAATAAACTAAATAAAAAAGATTTATCTTTGATGCATGTGTGTGCGTTTCGGTGTGAATTCATCGATTTAGTCGACTTTTTGGCTCTATTGCTTTATCCCTTTAGTAACAGTAGCCGAATTACTTATAATTCCCTCGGAATTATTACAAACGCTAGCACTGTAATAGGGGGAGAAGCCACTGAGTGCACTGAACTGTGAAGACTCAAAAGGTAAGTTAAATGCTAGTTAAGGTCGTTTGGTCAAATTAACGATTCATTTTCTTCAACTGATCTTCATTTTACGTGTACACAATCAAGGATTTTGGCAGTTCACATTTCACGGAATGCACTTCAGTCATGATTCACAGAACTGTTTTTCAGTGCATCAAGATTTACGTCAACCAAAAAGTTGTTGATCACGGAGCCAACAAAATAAGCTTTTCCCCCTTCTTTAATCACAGTTATGGATGTTGCTCGCACACTCGCCAATATAACGAACGAAAATCCCCTGGAGCGAAAAATTTAGTATTTAGCAAATTTTCCTACAACAAGGTTAACTAAACAAAAGTCAAAAAGGAAACAGCTTTATCGGAAACATAGTCTCTAACTAAAATAATGCTCATAATCAAAACAAGGATAGAGAGTTTTCACATGAAGTCACGGCGGCCATATTGGTGTTCCAATTAAAGACAATGAAACAGCGGCCATTTTAGTGTTCCAAAGTTTAACTCTTTTCTTATGTTGACGCTTTTCTTTGTTTCAATAAAATTACATCGATGCTGGCCAGGTGAGTGAAAACGCTCTTTAGAAGCATGTAATTACCAGTACAGAATCTTCCATCTCCAACGTATCCAGGCAAACAGGTACAATTATGAGACCCCTCGGTATTATTACAGAAAGCATTGATGTGACAGTTATGGGTGTTGTTCGCACACTCGTCAATATCTATGAAGGAAAGCGCCCAACGTGAAAAACGTTATTAGTATATAAACTCTAATGAAATACCATCAGTGTTTTAAAAATATTGTCTTCTGTTCGTTTCTCTATCATTTCGCTCCCCCGACAGTTCACTCCCAAATCTCGACACCAGAAAATGTCATAAACGACCATCCTCTTTATTCCTTCCTTGTACGGAAGGAAGCTTTATCTCAACGGTCGGAATAAAGTACCTTGAGAAGACAGCCGACATTTTGCGACACCACCACTGTAATGGTTTCCCCGAGAAAAGACATTTGAAAAACGAGCGCTGTAATTCCATACTAAAGACACAGATCTGGGTAGTGGGGTAGTGCGGCACGACCAATCAGAAGCACTACCCATATATGGGTAGTGACACGTCATCAGTATGGAATTTCTGCGCTCGTTTCTCAGACGTCATTTCGCGGGAAAACCAGTGGTGGCCAAATGTCGGCTGTTTTCTCAAGCTACTTTATTCCGACCGTTGAGATAAAGCTTCCTTCGGTACAAGATAGACTCCTACTTGTAAATAAGTTGAGAACAGACTTTATTTCAAGATACACAAGAACAGACCCGAACTAGAGAAAGACTTGTACTCCAATTACATCCTAATTCTGATCCTAATCGATTGCTCCTACCGTAAAATTCCGAAAATAAGCCGCGGGGCTTATATTTTTCAAAGGCCCTTTTTGAGGGGCTTATTTTTGAAGGGGCTTATGTACGGAGGGAAATTTGCGTTTCAAAATCGATTGGGCTAGCTTGTAGTGGGAAGGAAAGTAGAAGCCCCCCGGGAGGCTTATATTCGGAGGGGCGATTTAACGGAGAGTTTTTCGCGTTACGATTTTGGGGGGCTTATATTTAGAGGGGCCTTATAAATGGAGAGGCTTATTTTCGGAATTTTACGGTATTTGACTCACGTGTTCCCTACTAAAAATGTCGTTTACAACACAAGAGCACAAGGTCCACCACAAGGTTGACACACAAAAAACGTAGGATATAAGAAAATAGCTTTATTTTCAAACACTGGACGAAAAAATGGATTTGCACAAGTTTGCTTCTTGCAATATGTCGCAAATTTGAAAAAACAGAGGAGTAAATATGGTAAATGCCACGTTTGGATACCAAAAAACAGGGACGTAAATAACTAGGTAAATGTGGCATTTACCGTCTTTGCCCCAGATCTACTCCTCAGTTTTTACAAATTTGGGATATATTTGCAAGGAGCAAATTTGTGCAATCCATTTCTTCGTCCAATGAAAGATTGTATGTCTATTACAAAATTTATCCTAGGAAACACCTCAATCATATATGTAAACAACAAAGAACAGAAACACGTTGTTACCTGTGCAACTGGAAATTCCATCTCCAGAGTATCCAGGCTTACAGGTACAATTATGAGACCCCTCGGTATTGTTACAGACAGCATTGATATCACAGTTATGGGTGTTAATCATACACTCGTCAACATCTATGAAGGAAAGCTCCAACGTGAGAAAAATATATCTAACAAATAGTTTCACAGCTAGAAGTATAAGATTGATACCGAAAATAACATCGGTTACTGAAGAAAACAACTTTGTTCTCAACGATTGCCTGTCAACCGCGAAATCTAACCTAACAATCACCTTAACCACAACCGAACAAAGAAAAGAGTCACGTTTTTACCAATGCAACTACTTCCATCTCCAGAGTATTCAGGCGTACAGGTACAATTATGAGATCCCTCGGTATTATTACAGACAGCATTGATGTGACAGTTATGAGTGTTGGTTGCACACTCGTCAGTATCTATATAATGAAAAAAAAGGTCCCAACGTGAGAAAAGTATATTTAACAAATAGTTTCACAGGGTTATAAGGTTGAAAATAATATCGGTTGCTGAAGAAAACAACTTTGTTCGCAACGATTGCCTGTCAACCGCGAAATCTAACCTAACAATCACCTTAACCACAACCAAACAAAGAATAGTTATTATACACTTAATGTCAGATCCCAAGGGAAACAGTTAGTTTTGTTTTCCCGAGAGTCCTGATGTTTCCCGAGACGAAGTCGAGGGAAACATCAGGACTCGAGGGAAAACAAAACTAACTGGTTTCCCGAGGGATCTGACATTAAGTGTTTTGTTATATTTCTAGAACTTTCACTTCAACAGCAACAAAAGAATAACCGGAGCGAACGAAAACGAACCAAAACAGTCGACTCGGTACTTAACACAAATTTAATTCTCAAAAGCACTGAATGAATGATTTACAAACAAAAGTACTTTCCTTATATCATCTGCATCTTTTTCCTCCACTAGCTGCTGTTTTTCTTCTGGGAACTTCTGGGATAACTTTAAAAATCGTTGCTTTTTAGCTTGAGGCTTCGTGATTGTGTTGTTGTGTTCATTCACGAAAAAGAAAACCAGCAGGACCTGGCGGTGTTTTTCCCGCCTTCTGTCACGCCACTTTCTACCATGCTTTGATCACGTGCTGCAATGTATCCCGAGCGGGATACATTGTTTAATGTATCACGATCGGGATACATTTGATTTTAGTCAAGGCCACGTGACCAAGAATCAACCAATGGCAGTCCCTGTTTAGTTGAGTGAAATTCTAGGAATATAACAATACACGTTATTACCAGTGCAATTACTTCCATCTCCAGAGAAACCAGGTTTACAGATGCAATTATGAGATCCCTCGGTATTATTACAGACAGCATAGATGTCACAGTTATAGGTGTTTGTCATACACTGGTCAATATCTATGAGGAAAAGCTCCAAACATGAGAAGTTGGTGGTACATTTCTCCTCATCTTCACACACGTACAAAGTTCACACACAAAAGACGTAGGATATAAGAAAACATTCCTTTTCGCAGGGATTTGTTCTGGATCATAAAATCTAAATTAGGAAATACATTATTTACTTGTCTATAAACTAACGAAACATGACCACACGTTGTTACCAGTGCAAATTACTTCCATCTCGATTACAAAATTTAACCTACTAGCCATCAATCATATATATAGAAAGAAACAAAAAATTAAAACATGTTCCGTTACCAGTGCAATTACTTCCATCTCCAGAGTATCCAGGCTTGCAGGTGCAATTATGAGATCCCTCGGTATTATTACAGAAAGCATTGATGTCACAATTATGCCTGTTGGTCGCACACTCGTCAATATCTATCGATGGAAGGAAAGCTCTCAGCGTGAGAAAGGTTAGTGCATTTTACCATCATCTTTACAAAGGAATAAGGGCGACGCAGCTTCATTTAAAAAGATTTGTTATCTATTACAAAATCTAATTCAAGAAATACCTCAGTTTTATGTCTATAAACAAAGAAAGACTAAAACACGTCATTACCCGTGCAATTACTTCCATCTGCAGAGTATCCAGGCTTACAGGTGCAATTATGAGACCCCTCGGTATTATTACACACAGCATTGATGTCACAGTTATGCCTGTTAGTCGTACACTCGTCAATATCTATGAAGGAAAGCTCCCATCGTGAGAAAGACTGGTACATTTCACTATCATCTTCACTAAGGTACAAGGTCGACGCACAGAAGAAAAACAGCTTTATTTGCAAAGATTTGATCTCCATTACAATATTAAGCTTAGATAATGTTCTAGTTATATAAAGAAACAAAGATAAACAGCCTTATTTACAAAGATAAAATCTTTATTAAAAAATTTAACCTAACCTAGCATATATCTTAATCATCACGGGGGAGAAGAGTCTCCAAGGAAATCGTTGATTCAATCCTCGCGCCAGTATGATGTCACGTCTCGCGTCAGTGCCATAGAGTACTAAAGCGATGACGTCATAAAATGAAAGTTCTGAAATTATGGGATTTGTCAGGATATTCTGAAAGAACAATGTCCAAGAGGCCTACTTGCCAAAAATGAACATTTCGGGGCAAATTGTCTCTGAGATCGTAGCCCAGTTACGCTTAGAAAACTCCATACAAACGCTTCTAAATTTTTTTGAGGTCGACCCCCAAAAATTTGGAAGGGTTTTGTATGGAGTCTGGGCTACGATCTTAGAGACAATTTGCCCCGAAATGCTCTTTTTTGGCGAATACGCCTCTTGGACATTGTTCTTTCAGAATACCCTGATAAATCCCATAATTTCAGAAATTTCATTTTTATGACGTCACACTTTCGTACTCTATTCACTTGAAGAGCAAAGCGTCCTTGGAAGAGACGAGGATAAAAGTTTCGAATTTCTCACGGATAAATACTATTCCGATTTCTTAGATGTGGCGATGTTAAGATTCCTATTGTCAGCGGAGAAAATTAGTGTTTGGTTCTTTTTTCGGATGAAACGTTCAGTGGTGTGCTGAATTTTAAAGATTCCTTTCTATCGTCGAGCAAATCTTCCGAGCAGTCATATCCCAGTTTCCCGATCTCTCTTGTTCGAACGAGTGTGGTTTTCCCTCCTAATTCCCATGGCAACTCGCACAAGCGATCCGAAGCTCTCTCCAAAGTACTATGTGACAAAATCTAATTTAAGAAGTACCTCACTTATATGTCTATAAACAAGGAAAGAAAAATAAATAAAACACGTCATTACCCGTGCAATTGCTTCCATCTCCAAAGTATCCAGGCTTACAGGTGCAATTATGAGAACCTTCAGTATTATTGCAGAAAGCATTGATGTCACAGTTATGATTGTTGCTCGTACACTCGTCAATATCTTTGAAGGAAAACCCCCAAAGTGAGAAAAGTTAGTACATTTAATCATCATCTTCACAAAGGTACAAGGTCGACACACACACAAAAAAAAAAC
Source organism: Porites cylindrica (assembly GCA_964035525.1). Taxonomy (NCBI): domain Eukaryota; kingdom Metazoa; phylum Cnidaria; class Anthozoa; order Scleractinia; family Poritidae; genus Porites; species Porites cylindrica. Next base: position 26,788,192 of record OZ037780.1, read on the forward strand.
AAAGGATACAAAAAAACCCAGCTTTATTTATAAAGATTTGATCTCCATTACAATATTAAGCCTAGTGTATCTTTCAGTCATATATATGAAGAAACAAAGAATAAGAACATGTTATTACCAGTGCAGTTACTTCCATCTCCAGTGTATCCAGGGGTACAGGTGCAAATGTGAGATCCCTCGGTATTATTACACACAGCATTGATGTCACAGTTATGGGTGTTGATTATACATTCGTCATTATCTATGAAGGAAAGCGCTCAACGTAGTCAAAAGTATAATATTTACTTTTAAGTTTCACAGAGGCGGTATAAGGTTGAAACCGAGAATAAAGAACAGGTTTGTTCACAAAGAAGCCAAAAATTAGGTTTCGATTAGGAAATCTAACCTAGCAGCAAATACCTAAATTATAAACAAACAAATAACGGAGACACGTCATTACCCGTGCAATTACTTCCATCTCCAGAGTATCCAGGCTTACAGGTGCAATTATGAGATCCCTCGCTATTATTACAGAAGGCATGGATGTCACAATTATGCCTGTTCGTCGTGCACTCGTCAATATCTATGTAGGAAAGCTCTCAGCGTGAGAAAGTTTAGTGCATTTTACCATCATCTTTACAAAGGAATAAGGGCGACGCAGCTTCATTTAAAAAGATTTGTTCTCTATTACAAAATCTAATTCAAGAAATACCTCAGTTTTATGTCTATACACAAAGAAAGACTAAAACACGTCATTACCCGTGCAATTACTTCCATCTCCAGAGTATCCAGGATTACAGGTGCAATTATGAGATCCCTCGGTATTATTACACACAGCATTGATATCACAGTTATGCCTGTTAGTCGTACACTCGTCAATATCTATGAAGGAAAGCTCCCAACGAGAGAAAGGTTAGTACATTTCACCATCGTCTTCACTAAGGTACAAGGTCGACGCACAGAAGAAAAACAGCTTTATTTGCAAAGATTTGATGTCCATTACAATATTAAGCTTAGTTCATTTTCTAGTTATATAAAGAAACAAAGATAAACAGCTTTATTTGCAAAGATAAAATCTTTATTAAAAACTTTAACCTAACCTAGCAGATATCTCTATCATCGCGGGGGAGAAGAGTCTCCAAGATCGTTGATTTAGTCCTCGCGGCAGTATGACGTCACGTCTCGCGTCAGTGCCATAGAGTACTAAAGTGATGACGTCATAAAAATGAAATTTCTGAAATTATGGGATTTGTCAGGATATTCTGAAAGAACAATGTCCAAGAGGCCTACTTGCCAAAAAATTTTTTGGATCGACCCCAAAAAATTTAGAAGGGTTTGTATGGAGTCTTCTAAGCGTAACTGGGCTACGATCTCAGAGACAATTTTCCCCGAAATGCTTTTTTTTGGCAAGTAGGCCTCTTGGACATTGTTCTGTCAGAATATCCTGACAAATTCCATAATTTCAGAAATTTCATTTTTATGACGTCACACTTTAATACTATATTCACTTGAAGAGCAAAGCGTTCTTCGAAGAGACGAGGATAAAAGTTTCGAATTTCTCACGGATAAATACTATTCCGATTTCTTAGATGTGACGATGTTAAGATCCCTGTTGTCAGAGAAAGACAGTGTTTGGTTCTTTTTCGGATGAAACGTCCAGTGGTGTGCTGAATTTTAAAGATTCCTTTCTATCGTCGAGCAAATCTTCCGAGCAGTCATATCGCAGTTTCCTGATCTCTCTTGTCCGAATGAGTGTGGTTTCCCCTGCTAATTCCCATGACAATTCGCGCAAGCGATCCGAAGCTCTCTCCAAAGTACTATGTGACAAAATCTAATTTAAGAAGTACCTCACTTATATATATGTCTATAAACAAGGAAAGAATAAAACACGTCATTACCCGTGCAATTGCTTCCATCTCCAGAGTATCCAGGCTTACAGGTGCAATTATGAGAACCCTCAGTATTATTGCAGAAAGCATTGATGTCACAGTTATGATTGTTGCTCGTACACTCGTCAATATCTTTGAAGAAAAACCCCTAAAGTGAGAAAAATTAGTACCTTTAATCATCATCTCCACAAAGGTACAAGGTCGACACACACACACAAAAAAACAAAGGATACAAAAAAACCTTGCTTTATTTGCAAGGATTTGATCTCCATTACAATATTAAGCCTAGTGTATATTTCAGTCGTATATATGAAGAAACAAAGAATAAGAACATGTTATTACCAGTGCAGTTACTTCCATCTCCAGTGTATCCAGGCTTACAGGTACAATTATGAGATCCCTCGGTATTATTACACACAGCATTGATGTCACAGTTATGGGTGTTGATTATACACTCGTCAGTATCTAGGAAGGAAAGCGCTCAACGTAGTCAAAGGTATAATACATCCTTACAAGTTTCACAGAGGGGTATAAGGTTGACACCGAGAATAACCTAAGATCATGCTCAATTTTCGTTTCAGTTTGTAAATAACATTCCGGCGGGCAATTTTAGCGCTGGCCGTTAGAGAGAATGTATGAGAACCGCTAAAATTGGGCCTGATCTCAGGTTACACCGAGAATAAAGAACAGGCTTGTTCACAAAGAAGCCAAAGATTAGGTTTCGATTCGGAAATCTAACCTAGCAGCAAATACCTCAATTATAAACAAACAAACAATAGAGACACGTCATTACCAGTGCAATTACTTCCATCTCCAGAGTATCCAGGTTTACAGGTACAATTATGAGATCCCTCGGTATTATTGCAGACTGCATTGATGTCACAATTATGGCGGTTGATCATACACTGGTCAATATCTGTGAAGGAAAGCTCTCAGCATAAGAAAAGTCAGTACAGTTTGACCACCACCATCTTTAGAGAGGTACAAGGTCCACACACGTACGATATACGAAAACAACTTAATATGACATGAAAGGCACGAAAACGAAAAATGATCAAGCCTGAATGGCCTGCAACAAGTTGGGCAAAATTTGGAAATCTAGCTTGTGTAGGAAATTAAAGGTTAGACTCTTCCTGGCAACAGTGGACTCTAACCAAAAACACAGAAAAGCAAACTGATGGTGCCTTTGCTAGGATACTGCGTATAGCACCAAACGTTTTGAGGGACCACCGTCTCAAGTGAAGATCTGTACGGTCACCTCCCAAAGCTTTCTTGCAAGAACAAGGAAAGAACAATGAGAGTAGCTGGGCATGTGTTAGACACAAAGAAGAGAAGGTATCAAAGCTTGTGTTTTGGCAGCCACAACATGGACAAACTAAGAGAGGAAGACCTAGGACCATGTACATACACTCTTGAAGACACTGGGTTTGCAACTATCGGAGAATTCAAAACGGCAATGCTAGACCAAAGTGACTGGCGAGGGAGAATCCCTGTTATCCTAGCAAGCGCTCGACCAAACTGAACGAGATTATGTAAACAAACTAGCTTAATATAAACAGATTTGATCTCGATTACAAAATTTAGCCTACTAGTGTATGCCTCAATCATATACAAAGAAACAAACAAAGAATAAAAGCAAATCATTACCAGTGCAATTACTTCCATCTCCAGAGTACCCGGGCTTACAGGTGCAATTATGATATCCCTGGGTATTATTACAAACAGCATTGATGTCACAGTTATGGGTGTTGGTCGTACACTCGTCAATATCTATGAAGAAAAGCTTCAAACGTCAGAAAAGTTAAAACATTTCACCATCATCTTCACAAAGGTACAACTGAAGGTCGACATACAAAAGATTTCATCTTCATCACAATAATAAACCTAGTATATACCTCAATCATACATATACTGTAAACAAACAAAGAGTAAGAACATGATATTACCGGTGCAATTACTTCCATCTCCAGAGTATCCAGGCTTACAGGTACAATTATGAGATCCCTCGGTATTGTTACAGAAAGCATTGATATCACAATTATGCCTGTTAGTCGTACACTCGTCAATATCTATGAAGGAAAGTTCCCAACGTGAGAAAAGTTAGTTCATTTCACTATCATCTTTACTGAAGTACACTAAGTCCTGACACACAAAAGGTCCCAGATAAAAAACATAGTTTATTGCTTTATTCGCAAGGATTTGTTACTGGTTACAAAATACAACCTGGGAAATTCCTTGATCATAAACAAGCAGAGAATAGAAAGACTTTATTACAAGTGTGGTCATGCAGAAGACTAAGTTGCATGGGTGGACTGAACTGAACTGGGCACGAGCCCTGAATCATAGGTTGGTGCAAGCTACAATGTGATGCACCTGGCGCGATTGAATGAAGAGGGCAGTAAAAATGTTTAGTTTTGTTCTTTAGCTGTTGTCTTTATTTGGTTTGGTTTGGACTAATTTTTGATATTTAATTAATTTACAGAATACTCATTAAATCATTTGTAATTTATTACTACTATTATTAAAAACTGAATCCGGATGATTGGATAATGCAACTCTAGAGCTCTGATTGGGTTAGCCATCATGGTATATGAGCCATGTTCTCCAAATATGGTAACTGTACGCGTCTGCTCAAAATTAAAAACAAGCTGAAAATCGGTTGTTTTTACAAATAAAGTCGAGAAGAATTCACGATATTTTATGGGCGTTTTTAATAAAACAATTATTCCACTCAGCGCTTGTTAGATATGAGATGATTATAGCCAATGCGCACTCGTGGAATAATTGTTAAATAGTAAAAACTAAATCTAATGTAAAGAGGAAGTTTCATTGCTTCTTGAGACTTCCTCGCCTTTTGAGATTCCTTTCTTTTGAAATGTGTATATTACGACGTGTAATTTAATGATTTTTCCCCCTTCATTTATATGTAAAAAAAAAAGGCAAAAAAAAAAAAATTCAATAAACAAATTTGCGATCCTTTCATTCCGGACCTCAACCTCCAGAGAATCAGACGCAATTATGAGATCCCTCGGTATTATCCCAGATGGCATTGATGTCACGATTATGACTGTTGTTAACACACTCCAGAGTTTATAAAGGATCGCTGAAAGCTCCCGTAAGAAAAAGCAGTTTCTTAAACTACTATTTCTACATAGGTACAGGGGTAACACGAAAACAGATCAAGTGGAAGGAAAAAGCTTTGTTTGGAACGTTCGGTTCACGATTTGATACAAAATCTAATTAAAAATACCTTAACAGTAATCAAACAAAGAATAGGAACGTAATTACCACTGCAGTTTCTTCCGTCTCCAGAGTATCCAGGCTTACAGGTGCAATTATGAGATCCCTGGGTATTATTACAGAGCGCATTGATGTCACAGTTATGGGTGTCGGTCGTACACTCGTCAATATCTATGAAAGAAAGCTCCAACGTGAGAAAAGATAGTTCCTAATAAATAACCACTATTCTTTGGGTACAAGGGTGACATAGCATTTACATGCAGAAACATGACTGTGTTTATGGAACGTGCTACTGTGCAAGTGACTAGTAACCTATAAAGGCTATCTATGAAAATACCTCAATCGTTATCAAACAGAGAAAGCCCAATACGAACCATTTTCTTTCAACCATGTTAGCACTTAGCATTAATAGATATTTTTCATTATTTGAAACATGATACTTAACATCAGATAATTAGTACTTAGCAATGTTATTTATTATTTCCTCAAAGATATTAGCTTTTGAGCTACTCTGTAAATTCGAGGTAGAAATTTTACCTGCCACCTTTTTCTAAGATATAAGCGTGAGATTTTTATCCTGGGAGTGCTGGGATTTTTGAAGACGACACCATCATTTCCGAAGATTCCCGAAGAAGTCCGAAGTCTTCCGAATTTTACCGTAAAATAAAGTCATGTAATGTAATGTAATGTAAGAAAAATAAACATGTAGTCACCAGAACAACTTTTTCCATCTCCTGAGTAGCCGGCTTTGCAGGCACACAGATAGGATCCCTCAGTATTGCTACACATAGCGTTCATGTGACATGAGTGGGTGTTGGCTGCACACTCGTCAATATCTACACGTGCAAAAAGAAGAAATTTCTTTCAGTCTGAGTAGGGCTGGTTTGGTTGGGTCCAAGCCCGACATGATTTTGTTACCATAGGCGTCTGTGGTCCCAAAACCTTGAAAACATGATAAGTTTGGACCGCTATAGATGTTCTAAACCGTTTCGTAAAGGCATATTTGTTTCGCACCACGTTCTTCGTGTGGTCCGGGCACCGAAAATCAGCAGTGTAAACAGTGCGCTAATTAAGGGCCTTGAGGCCTTATTCAATCACAGCGGAGCGCACGCAGTGGAGCCTCTATTGCTATGGAAATTGGAAAGCTATCGAAGAAAATTTGATTATGACGACAAATGTCTCAGATTGGTCAAAATTTAGACAGGTGTATAGGTAGTACAGAAAAAAATCTTTTGTCATGACTCTCCAATGTCACATTTTTTCGAGCTCGTTCAATTAAGGCTTCAATGCTTCTTGGAGATTTTCAAAAATAATTGCATATTCGTCAAGGTTTCTTCAACTGAACTTAAGTTCTTACAAGCGGTTTTTTTTACTGTATAGTGAAACCTTTATTCAGGGGACACTTTCCTTGGTCCCGAGGGCGTCCCATGAATAGAGGTGTCCCCTGAACGGAGGTTGGGCTGGGGTTGGTTAATAATTAAACAACAAATAAAACATTTTTCTTTTTTTCTTTCTTGCCTCGGAGTCTGCTGCAGTCCTTATTTCAACCAGCTAGATAATGTGTAAAGAAAATCATGATTAACTTATCATTGCCTTATTGTGTATTGAATTCCCACAAGTTTATTTAAGTGAAGTGGGATAGTTCATAATTTTGAAAGCTGTCGTCATGGTGACTAGTGTACACTTTAATTCATCCAGGTTTTTTGCGATCAGTCACTTCCTGGAGGGTGTCAGTAAAATGCGGGGTCGGGATCTTTTCTTTTTTTTTTCTTTTTTTTTTACAGAAAGCTGTTTTAGGGTTAGGCCTCTGCAAGTGACGCTCTTGGGAGACTCCGTTAGAAACCTTTACAGCGCCGGTGGGCCGAGCGCCGGCCGCGCTATTTTTACTTACAGGCGTATTAATAACCTTTTTATGCATTCGGGTCAATGTTTGTTTAATCGTAGTTTTCATAATTACAATACTAGATCTAAGCATAAACTTCTACAAGGTGGGGACATTGGACTGTACATACTTTTATCCTGTGTTACAGTGCATTTTGTATTGTAATATACATATGTTTAAGACTCTAGTTTTTATAATAATAACTTATTATTCTTTAGCTTAATAGTTTTTTAAAAGTATCGGTATGGTCTCCGAAAAACTGCATCGAAACTCCTTAAGTAAATATTGGCCTCGGTATAAGTTTATATTAACAGTTGTGTTTTTGAGGTTGCCTTGGCTCTCATGATCACATAAAAATTCGAAATATTTTTAGATATAAGCAAGTTGTAAGGTCTTGTTATGTCTAGAGGGAGAGTTTTTGAAAACATGGGGGCTGCATGGCTTTTCAAGTTTTGAAATTCTTTAGGAGCCAGAAGTTCTGGAAGATCAGCTAAAATAGTGAGGTTTGAAATACCTTGAAACTTTTTGAAGGTTAATATTAATCTGCATTTTTGACGGTTGAGGGTAAAAATAACCTTTTTTCGTACTCGCGCTGAATTCACCGTTTCTCTTTTGTGCGAACCAGGGCGGTTGAAATTACAGAAAGAAAATAGGATTTCGGGTTTGCAAAAAAGGAAAATTTCGCCGTCCCTTCGAGCAAACCGGAAGCGCGGAAAGAGCACGTGCCAGTCCTTCTCCGCATCACACATCACTTGAAGAGCGGAATGCTCCTTTAAACGCCCAACCTTTAACTGCCCTGGTGTGAACAGATGTCCTATCCGGTATGCATGGTTTAAGTGAACATAGCCTTACATAAGTACCTTGAACACTAACCCACGATGACCCAGTGGGCCAGAGAAATGGGAAAAAATCCCTTAACATAGAATTAAATGAATGGAAAACATTCTTCCAATCAGCGAGAGAGACTGATCTACAAAGAGAATAAGCTAAGAATTTCAATTTAAGTTTTTACATAGGACAGTTGTCACCCAAAAAGAACTGTTTCGTTCTCGAGGTTTTAAACCTGATAACACACTCCAGCTCGTTTATTAAACAATACTTAAATGAGATTTTTCATTTATTCTTGTAAACTTAATAATAAAGCACTTACTCTTTAATTGATAAACTCTATTTAGAAGGTGTTATGATGAACATGCTATTAAAGACGTTTAGTCAGGTATAAAGTCAGGCCATTATATAGTAAAAAGTGTTTAATATAAATGTGGCAAGATACACTTCGTCCTTTCCCTCTTTTTCTAATTCCGGATTACGTAATTATGTTCTTTCTGTAACTTATAATAGTGTGATTTGAATAAAATAAATGATAACAATAAAACCACTACCAGGGATGGCTTATGCTGGGGCATAATAGTCTTTTAATGACCTTGATCGCAAGTTAAGACACTTTCGAAAAGTTACAACGTACGCTCTTACCCTCCACAGCGAAGCCTAGGTTTGATACTTCTGCATCATCACCATCATCCTTTCGAGATATTATCATCGAGAACATTATAACAGCTATAACCAAAATGGCAACAGCTACCAGGCACATAAGGACAGTTAAAATAATCAGCAACCGCCGGTTTTTTCCTCGAATGGCACCCTCCTCCATGGCGACTCTTGTTTGTTCACTTGCTCAGCAACAGAATGAAGTTGTCAAAACATTTTCCACTGGCGCAACAAATTAAAAATAATTGACCGCTCTGCATACTAGGCTTTTGTATTGCACTGAAAAGAAGAATCTGCAGGGAGACGCGCTCTTCAGGCGAAAACAAACTTACAGCGGGTGGTTTATTTGTTTTTGTAGGCAAGAACACAATCACAATTTATTCAGGTATCCCATGTAAAAAGAGTTGGAAAAAGCTCAAGGGGTTAGATTCCTAGGTCGAGCCTGCGGTGAAAAACAAAGATCTATTTTTGGGTCTTGTTTTGGTCACAATATAGGAAGATAGAGAAACTGAGGTTTCGAGCGCTAGTCCTTAGCTCTAACGAAGGGCTAACTCTCGAGACGTTAAATAGACATAAATTAATCACGTTATCACATTTTGTATCTATAAACTCCGTAATGTGGAGGGTAAAGGTGGCAACTGAACAGTACAAACAACGGGTTGAATAAGTTAAGAAGGAACAAAATTTTTAATTTGATATCCAGGCCTTTAACAAAGTTATATTTTTCAATGATTTCATCAAAAATTTGATTACCAAACTTATTGTTGAAAGAGCAAGAAAGCAAAACATGACATTCATTTTAAACGATCACAACTGCGACTGAAATCACTCCTACCATCGTTTGCCATGGTTCAGGGGGCGAGCAAGCTCTTGCGTGCACATTGTTACAACAATAACAACAACAAACTCTATTTGCATGACTATAACAGAGATGCTATAATTATTTCTTGATTCGTTACTTAATTTAAATTACAGAAGTAAATGAATAAAAATAAAAGTAATTATCATTCGAAGCAAATTTTTCTTTCTTTTCATTGGCCAAGAGCCCACCACCTGACCTGCAAATAACTGCCTACAAATAATGGTGTGCTCATGCGCAATGCCGTCCAACTGTGTTTGGCTGCAAATAATATTCTGCATATGCGTAAAGGAAACCGTGCTTTTCTCCTTCTTGCGAGCGCTCTTGCGTGAAAATGGCAGATCGCTTCGCTTCCCAAGGATATTCATTAAAAAACAAACTCGGTGATTGAATAAAACAATTATTGAACTCGGTTATCGCAAAATATCGTGATTTGTCAGTGTCTCGAAGATCAATTATTTGCCGAAGCCGAATAATTGATCTGCTCGCCACAAACAAATCACGATATTTCGCTCAACCTCGTCCAATAATTGTTAAATCATTGCATATCTATATTAAATCAATGCACCTTTCTTTTATTTTGAGCAGGTTAATATTTGCGATAAACAGAGGAGCATGTCTCTGAGGTGAAACAGGAGGCTGTTTTTTCGAAAAATACCTACTCTTCCACCTCAGTGGCTACAATAATGACCAGCTAGTTTTAAAACAATGGAAAGATGCATTAAATCGGTTAAGGTCCTCCCGCCTCGACATGACCTTCTCAAAAACAGTAACCTCACGCTGCGCGCTCGGTCATTACTTTTATGCAGGCCCCGGAGCTTGGGCATTTGGGAACTCAAGCTACGGCGACGGCGACGGCGACGTGAACGGCAAAAAGGCAACAGGTTCAGATAAGAAAAATAATGACTTTGCACGTGTTTCACGCTTTTTTGGACATTTCATTTCCGTCACAGTACGATTTCGGATTACGACGTGAATGTGCGTTTAATTTCAAGCTTTGTGAGGACGTGAGACAAAGACTTTCTTTCTTTTCCTGAACTTCGATACAGTCTTAAAGAATTAAATTCTAGAAAAATTTGCCAACATTTGACGAGTTGAACGAGATGGAATAAACATTATAAAGTTTGAAGGGGCGCGAATTCAGTTTTTAAGTGACGTTTTAGTTACCGTCGTAGTTTTTGCTAAAAAAGGGTCAGGATTTGGATAACCGGACGGCACACCCCACCAAGAATTCCCAGGAGTACCCCCCTCCCCCCTCCCCGGGGCGTACGACGTAAAGTATCTTCAGTTAGTACTTTCGTGCTAGATACATTGACACTCAAAGTATTTTTTACTACTTAAAAAAGTAGAAGTAACAGTAATTCCTTTTGATAAAGATATGTATTAAACTCAACAGATCCTTGAGATGAACGTATGATACACTTTGACGGACAATGATTTAAAAACATTTTCCTCTGAATTATATTACAATCAAGCGAAAGGTTTTGGTTGGTCATTTTAAGATACAAAGGTGTAATCCCCCCAAAAATTGCACGTTTGTCTTGAGGAAACTTAAGTACGCACGCATGCATATCGAAAAATGTCAAAAAATGGGCAAAACGAAGTTAGAAACGACCGATATGAAAGAAAATAGAGATATGGTACGTTTTTCTATCATGATAACCGTTAACAAAATGACAAAAATATATCATCATCCTTTGTTCATGTAAACCACTTCAATCTGAATAAAATAAGAGTTATTAATGTTTCATTAAAAATCTCATATAAGTTATTTACCTTTCCCATTACCTCGCAAAACAGAAATAAACACAAACTCCAATAAAAATGAAATGCACCTTTCACAACGTTTTCGAGCAAGTCAAACTAAACAAACTCAGTTCCATTTAAAACGTAAGAAGGTTTTCCCCACAATTACCCTTAAGAATGGTTTTGGACCAAATTAACACTGTCAGTTATGTTCGATTAAACTATAACAAGCTATTCCGCTGGCAAGTCTTTTTTTAAAACTTAACATATTGATCGCGGACCCATGTAAGTTGATCCAAGACGGTCTTGGATTCGGCATTTCACGCTGTGGATTCCGGATCCCAAGTACTGGATTCCAGATTCGTTCTCAGTGGAATTTGGATTTCGGATTCGAATCGTTAACGGGATTCGGGATTCCCTGAGCTGAATTACGGATTCCAAAGCCTAGCATTGCGGATTCCACAAGCAAAAATTTCCCGAAATAGAATTCTGGAATCCGAAGTACTTTACATGAGGCGATATAGAGGCAGATCCTGGCAGATCACAATTAACTGAGCCTAACTTAAGCCCACCTCAGTCGCACGTCTTTTTACTGGTTAAATGGCCCAGTAAGGAGGTAATGAGCCAAATTGAAACATTGATTTCAATGTTCAATGTTAGAGGACTGACTGACTTCACTGAATGACTTCACTGAGCTGAAAATCTGTGAGTCAAGCGAGTTCAACGTAAGTTTGAATCAGTAAAAATCAGTCTAAAATGTCAGAAGCCTTTCTCGTGAGGTACCCTTGACTTCAAAAGTGGCGGGTTGAAAATCCTGAAGCTTCATACGAACAAACAAACCACTGTGAGGAATCTCAACACCAGTCAGGCTTCGAAGACGGATGTAGCGGATTCCTGATAAATAAATCAAAACTGAGTGAAAACAAATAAAAATCTTAACAGAGACTATTTCTGAGAATCAAACTGGAATTTCAAAAGGTTTCTCTCGTTTCTTTTTGCGGAGGAAAGAAAAATGCTAAATGCTGTAAATGCTGTAAATTTGCTCCCGACAATTATTACCAAACCAAAATGGCACATATTTCTCGACGCAAATTCTTAGAACCGACGCCATGCAACTGCGGTAATATTTCCGTAGTTGCGACGTCAAGATTGAAACTGACGCGACGTTTTCCTGCCAAACACAAGACCTCGTTAACACGCGTTTTCGGGCCCTTGCCGTTAACTACATGTTTTGTTGTTGTTGTTGTTGTTGTTTTTGTTTTACTGGTTCGGATTTATTTATTTTTTTCCATGATTTGGCTATGATTGGCCACTCCATGGCTGTCAATTATAACAGTCAATCATGATCCTTACCTGATCTAAGGCTGTCCAAAGAGATAACTTCTTGAAAAAGCAGCCTTAGTATCCTACTTTTATTGCTGCTTAACAATTGAACTTTGAAGTAAACAAGGCACTGAAATTTAAAAGAAAAACAATTAGTAATTAATAAACTAAAGAAAAGACTCGTTCCAGTGCTGTGTTCTCTTGGTTATTATCCCCTGGCCCCGGGGGGTACTTAACGAATTTTTGGGTAGGGATATGCCGCTGGACCCTGGAACCCTTAACCTATACCAGTATAGAGCCCATATATGGCAGTTACCCCCCCCCCCCCCCCCCCCTTCCTCACCCCGGCCCCTGGCCATGCCGATTACAAAGACTGAAATAATCTACGTAAAGGACAATGAATAAACTGTGTTGATTTATCAAATCAGTCAAATATAACACACTTACTAACTCCGGCATAATGATTTTAAAGAGGTGCTTGGCATTATGAAACTGCGGATTCAGTTTGTCCATAGTGGGCTGTCAAATAAAAGAAACTACAAATCAAAATTTGAATTTAGATTCGATTTAAATGATGTGTACTGTTTGAAATATCATACCATTTTATTTGAAAATATTGATCAAAAGCAAGAGAGGATGTGTAGAAGTGGGGGAAGTCGTAAAATAATTTGAATGAAGAAATGGTAACCGCGACTTAACCTCCTACGCAACAGTTTTCATCTCGTCTTCAAATTTGCTGTTTATAGCAGAAAATTCGAGCCCTGTAATGCGTAAGGGAAAGATTTTACGACAATTTAAAAATTTCGACATTTACAGGCATCTGAATGGAAAACTACTCAACTGTGACTGGGTGGCAATAGCTGCTTTTCCCATGCAAATCCTTATAACTTTCGGCGGCCGTTGCAATCGCTACTTTTGGGATATACGGTTGAAAATTTACAAGTTACCTAATTTTTATATGCTCTTTTAGCTGTTGCTGAAATCAATTTTTCCAAAAAGAATTGTTGCCGTGCTTACAGAAAGTTGATCAGCTGACCTGACATTTTGTAAGTTACAAAAGGCCCTTTTATCATACATCACCATACGCAATACCAAAGAAAAATAACATTTAAATCGAGGAAAAAGCTTAACTGCAGCATATAACTATAACAACTGGATGGTGAAGTATCAAACTTTCCACAGAAAACTTACAGCCTGTCTTGCCGTTACGTTTGTTTCAGCGAGGTCAACCCAAGAGAGAATAATGGAACAAAGGGGGAAACGCCTAGTCTAGCTCTTTGGATATGTGAATGTCACCAAAGTTATTTTTAGACCAATTAAACGCTTGAAGTTAATCGGAAGTTGGTTTTCGGAGAGGTCCGCAAACTCTTATTCTGTGTTGTCAAGGAAGAATAATAGGAAATTATGCTCTCTTGGAGTGTCGCTATTACAACATTCTGCACTGTTTGCTCTGAGGTAGCCGATTAAAATGTGCTGACGTTCCAGAAATTAGACTTCAGTTCAATTAAAACCTCTAATAATAACTTAAAGTGAAATTCACATATCCCGGTCAAAGCCCTAAGATTTCCTTTCTGATCCATTATTCTCAGTTGGTTAACCTTAACAAAAAGTTGTCTAACCTCGGTGCTTAGTATACCACAGTCTTCTGGGACACCAACTGTCTCCACATCAACACGTATTGGAAGCTGGGAATCTTCGTCGCCATGTAAATACTGTCCCGACAAGACCTGACATTTAAGCGCGCAATTAACCCAGTTAAACACAAGTACATAGTAAAGTAAATTGTTAAAAATATGGAAAACTTCAGTTGAAAAAAGCGCTAACAAGGATCTTATCGTTTCTACCGACTACTTGACTACCATTCTCCGTCTTATTTACAGACTGGGGAGTTTACCTCTATTGTGAAGTAACATGACTTTCCACCTTTCGGACTTTCCTTAATCATTGGGTAATAATTAGACTTGTCTGTCAAGAAATGCAAGAATAACAAGAGATCAGGAAAGGATGCCATGTAAAAGAAGAGAATTAAGCACAAGGATTGCCAATCACAATGCGCGTAGACTGAGCTTAGTAAATTTAACACTCTTATGTGGGGAGGGATGTGAATTGAACAAGAGCCAACCATTATTTCATATCCCCGTGGTTGGGGACCTGGAAACCTGAGAATAGCCCACGTTCGATATATTAAAATTCTAACATGACTCTGAGGCTTTACGGAGAAAATTGCAAATTTTTAACTCCATTGTCTCGCAATTCCCAGAAGAGACTTGAACGTAAAGAAAACCAAATCAAATATAGAAAAATGACCAGAAAGCCTCAGCCATCTTAGAATTTTAATATATCGAACATGGGCTATTGTATAAGCAATGCACAAGTTACTGCTCTTGGTGAACTCACTTTCTGTTGCTTTTGCCTAACTTACCCCTGTTTCTCAAAGAATCCGGCTTGAAAATGTAACCACATCCACCGTTCTTCCTGAACTTTCCTTGATTGAGATGCATGCCAGAGTCTAGCAAAAAAAAGAAAACAGGAATTGATCCAATGGAAGAAACCGGTTAGGCCACTCGTTCTGTATCAGCCTCTGTTTCGTTTAAGTGGCTAGGTCGGTCACGTAAAATAAAGTTATAACTAAAGTCAGGATCACACTCTTCAAATCGTTAGAGTAGGGCATTTAGAGTATGTGAAGAGAAGATGGCGAGATGTCTTGTTCACGTTTCCTTACACGAACCCGTCTCAACTGCAATACATTTATACAAACGCTTATGAATGGAAAGCTACGTTTGATTTAATAGAAGAAAAGGATGTCTTGCTCTTGGATTAATTTAAAAAAATTGTTCTCTTTTCTGCATTTTTCCCAAAAATTGGTCGGTCGAGCGATGGCAAACGAAGCATTTCATGAAAAAATGTCACTTGAAAACCACATCGGTGAAATATATAATACCTGGCTTTTGAAAGTTGATGGCCACCATCTGAAGTCCAGCATTCCACATGACCAGCGGGTTATAGTTTGAGGAATCCACTCTTGATCCTTTGGGGTATGTTCTCACAATGTGCTTATTAGCCAACGACAAAATATCTATCGAGAAAAAGGAAAGCCGTCAGTAGTACATCCACTTAGTAGTTCATCGTCTACCGTATTCCTGGTCGAATGTCGGTTTTTGAGGAGAGGACAAAACCGGAGTACCGGAAAAAAATCCTCTCGGAGCAAAGGAGAGAATCAGCAACGAACTCAACAGTGCTCGCCCACAAAGAAAGCGTAATAAAATGGAAATCTTCCGTTTCATGGGTTGAACCTTGCGTTTATGTTGCGTTGAGGTGGTTCATTTTCCAATGCATCCGATTAGTTTCTATCTTGTGATACTCAAATCCGCATGCGTATCTCACTGTGCTTGCGTTTCTGGTTTATGAAGTTGGGACACCCCCGTGCTGTACCCATATTCCGACAAAAAGTTGTGCTCCTCCCCTCCCAGTGTTGATTTTTTTGCTTCTGACATGCCAACTCGAAAAAACCAACATTGAACTAGGGGGCAGAAACAGAAGTTCTTTAATCTCACCCCGCATTCGGCATGAAGTTGTTCTTCTTTAAACATAACCAACACGCATTTGAAAAACTTGGTAGCTAAAAATTTTCATTAAGTTGTTGCGTGCAGGAAAAATAACCTTCAAAAATTACTTTGCATATCTCCACAGAGGTCACATTCTTATGCTCAAATGTCTGTTTGTAAAAAGAAAAAAATCCTATATAAAAAAAGAGTACATCTTAAATGGCCTTGATGAAGTGGTGTATAAATTTACACTGTACCTCGAGGATGACCTGTGATGAAATCTTGCGCAGAGCCGTCATTGAAAGAGTACATTTCACAGCAGTCACCTGAGATTTCATGCTTTTTGTAAGGCACTGCACGACAATATACAATTAGTTTGCCCATGGAATCTTCCAACGGAACCTACAAAAACACAGTCCAAATCACTAACGGCGATGTAATCATTGTCATGTACAACACTTTAAGAAAGAGCTGTTTTGAATTGAAAGTCCAAAACAATTTCATGATTTCGCAGAGCTATTTTCATTCGCTAAAATATTGGAGTGATTTTCCAAACTAAGTCGCAGCTCGATTAAATTGGAATCAAAATCAAACAGAACTCCTCTTCGCTCTGTAATGAATATCACGAACTATTGTCACCCTCGAATAAACTTTACCACATGAGGATAACAGCAGTGCAAGGTACTTACTATACTGTACTGATCTTCACTTGTTGAGCCCTGTTATGAATCGAACGAGAAACCAAAATAAGTACATAAGCGGCCTTGCATATAACAACAACAACAACAATAATAATAATAACAACAACAACAACGACCACAACAACATTGAGCACTTCACATGGAGCTAACACTACAGATATTCAAAAGCACTTAACGTTAAATTGTCATTAACAGTTTTCTTATAAAGAAATGTGTTCAGTTGCTTTTCAGAGAATTGCTAGGCTGCCACTTAATCGGGATAAGTTACCACCCGTCCCCCCATAGTTGAATGGTTTCTGTGAATCCAAACCTTTCTTTTCTGTAGTAAACAGAACGCGTGACACACGATGAAAAACGAGCTCCCCTAAAAACGCCCGCGTGGAAGGCTAACCCACACCTAGTAGTAAATGACATACAACTGACACCAGCTTTACTGACATCAGAATGGTTTGCTCGGGGTCAATGATTCGACTACCATCAGAAACGCAATTATTTTTGTCTTAAGAACGTAACATGTTTATCTATCATATATTGAACTCTTCTTTTATGATTGGTCCCGAGGGAAAAATTAAATAGCCCTCGAAGAAAAACCTGCCACGTGTACCAATTTATGAAAGTAAATCTCAGCGAGTGGCCATCATTAGCGAAAAGCAGTGCACCGACACACTCTGACGTCACGGATTTTGCAAAGTTACTTGCTTAGAAACTTTTGGCGGGAAACAGTTTATTGCTAGAAGTCATGTAACCTTGAAGTAACCAATGACAGCGCACTATGTTGGGAAAAAAATTCCAGCTATCTAACAATTACATACATGACTTGTTTATTAACACAGTTCATAATGCCTTACCACCGTCGCAATCGTTGCATTTGTTAATGATCGCACCCGACCTGAACTGAGAGAATTTGCTGATTCTGATCTTGTAAAAACTGCTTCTGACTGCGGCAAAAAAGAAAGATTTCAGTGTGTTACCAAGACAATTCAACAGCTACCTGTACGCCATTACCCACGTGAGTGACTAATTAAAAAATGTCAAAGAGTAACAAAAACAAAAACAAAATGAAAAGACAAAACAGAGGAAAGAAGCAGAAGGCAAATAAGCTATCAGGCGATACCTCTGCATGAACTACTTTCGAAAGTCAATACTTGCTTTTATTATTTTTTAAAGAAAAAAATGTTTTTTCTGATTCTGCAAAACACAAAAGAAGTGACTGCCGTGATGTAGTACGTTGCTCGTGGGTGTCCTGTCACACCATGATACCATAACTGGAACGGAACATGGGGACTTCAAAATAATACAGTTAAGAGGAACAAACATGAAATGTGTCATTTGATGACGAAAAGAAAACATTTTTACCAATAGGTGTGTTTGATTTTCACTTTCATGAACTAGTAAATACATACGAAAACAACAGTTGCACTTAAGAGCAAACCTACATCGATTAAAGGTGATGTTACACGGAATGATTCGCAACGACGATTTGTAGCGCAAAACAGCGCTGCAATATTAGAACAATGTTGTAACCATTCGCAACAATGTCGCAACAATGTTGCAACGCTGTGTTGCGCTAAAAATCGTCGTTCCGAATCGTCTCGTTTAACATCACCTTAAAGCTACGTGCAAACGCATGTAACAACTTCCAACAATGTTGGGGCCTGCAGTGCATGGTGGGAAGGATACAACCCATACGACTTTGTAGACCATGTGTAATGAGCGTGCGTAGCCCTAACAATATTGGAAGAGCTGTGCAAACGGATCCAACATTGTTGCGCTATGCTTCGGCGATCACGGAACAAAAGAAATGTTCGGAGTTGCCGGCTCAAAAGTTTGACCGGTTTCAAACTCTGCGCAACAACTCCCAACAAGACGCAACAACATGCAACAGGGTGTGCAAACGGATCCAACATTGTTGCGCTACGCTTTGGCGATCACGGAACAAAAGAATTGTTGGGAGTTGTTGGCTGAAAAGTTTGACCGGTTTCAAACTTTGCGCTACAACATCAAACAACATGCAACGGGGTGTGCAAACGGACGCAACATGTAACATCCAACAATGTTGGGAGTTGTTGGCCAACGATGATGCGTCCGTTTGCACGGGTCTTAAAACTCACCTGACTGGACATAAGCACGCCCCGACTTGTTTTTTTCACTCTTGTGGAAATGTTCTGTACGAAAAAAAGAACAAGTCAATATTTCAAGAAGTCAATTAATAAAGGTTAAACAAACCCACAAGCGGGGCCTGTTTAACTCGCCGGAGATTAAGCAAACACGACGACGACGAAAACGAGAACGTCAAAAAGAAAAAGGATAAAAGGAAAACAACAATTCTGCATCTGCAGCACACGTTTTATGCATTTTTCATTTATTTATTTGCAACACGAATCTAAAAATACAGCAGAAAATATAAAATAGGTAGAAAGGGAATTTCTTTGCATTATCACGCGACTACGACGTAAAATTTGCTAACTGATACAAAATGACAGGTGTTTAACTTAGATAAAGAAGTAAAACGTTTTGTTGAAAAGCAGAAATAAATAAATACACAGAACGGGATATTAAAAGAACAGGGTTTAAACCTCGAGCCTCGAGCGTGACATTTTAAATTTGCTTACAAGGAAGGGATGGACAGTCGGCGTGCACTGTGTACCCTACATAAACGAACTGCACAGTGCATAATCTGAAGGGTCCTCTTCCCTATTGTGTGTCACTACAAACGAATTGTGGTTTTTCCAAGGGCACTCTGGGACAGACATCACCTTTTGGCTTGGCTGCGGCTGAATTTTGGAGCAGTTTTCAATCAACTGCTGGAAAACCAAGAACACGGCACAGCAAAATAGAGTCTACTGACACAGATACTTTGACAAAGACCTCATCAGCCATGAGTCACTTCATTCCACAAAAACCAATGGTATCTGAATTTCGCCAAGACAAATCAAATTACAGGTATCGAATTCCTTACAAGTAGCATCACAGTTCAAGAATTTTTTTACTAAAACGATAACACTTACAGAAATAATAGGACTGACATTCACTCCGGGCCAGATAGAAGTTGAGATTTTATGCTGTGGTGGAAAAAAGCGAAGGGTTAACACTTAAGGAAGAAATACATGCGCAGTTTAAAACAAGCATGATTTATAAGAACAAATTATAAAACCAGATTCTTTCCCTTATTCAACATTAACTAAACGCAAATTACTTTGAATCTTCTTCACGTTCGCTCATCCGGCCGTTCTTGTTTTTGGCTCTTTTGTACTTCATCTGTGTTCTACAGTTTGGAACATCTATTTTGATATTTAAGTCAATTCAGTGATCTTTCAGACGTACGAGCTGAAATTGCCTATAATAGCTTGATCACTTTTAGCATATCAATAGAGTAAAAACCTGCGCGTAAGAACCTGCATTTTTCCAAAGTAGCCTAAACAGGTTCTTACACAAACGGTACTGAACACAAATTTAGGTTTTAAATAGGTTCTTCTTTTGTTAAGAAAAAAAAATACATTGTAGCTATGAGTATTTAGTGGTGTTCAGCTCATTTCTCATGTAAAATCTACAAACCATTACATTGCAGTTGAAGGGGATAAGGCACCTATGTCTCCGAGGAGGGTCCTGAAAGTTGACTAATCTTATTTGGCCAAGTGTACAGAAGTTTTTAATAGATTTTAAACAACAAGAGCCTGTTTCAAATTTTAGTCTAAACAGGTTCTTGTAAAGAGGGGACCTAACTGGCAATCTTAGCCTAAGGTTCTTACAAAACAGGTTCTTACTCACGGGTTTTTACAGTATTTTAAAACACTAATAAAAACAATAGCCATTGATTACTTCAAATATGAGCCGTTTTTAAGAAAACGAATGTTACTTTTACCTTTTTCTTGGTTTTAATTTTGCCTTTGAGCAAAATTTTACGCTTCAGATCGTTAGGAGAAGGAAGTGTATTCACACCTAGCTCGTCACAGAGGTTAGTTGTGGCCAACATATCACCAAGCTCTGTTACAAAAATGTCCGCCATTATAGCCTGCAAGTGAAGGACATATTCAAAATCAGCCAAGAACATCTTGTTGGACATCCCATTTATATCACTGCGTGCTGTATGCCACCATAGTTTTTAGAGAGGAACGGTCTTGGAACTCACCAAACAAATGAGTTTTATAAATACTTGCAATAATATTGAACTGAGACTTACTTGTTGTTCCTTGTTGCAGTGGTTCTCCAGGGACAAAATCAAGGGAAATTCGGATGTCTCAAAAGCATATTCCTAGAAAAATAAGCAAACAGATTCATTTGCAACCTCTGATTAGTGTTCCTTGTTTTGTGACGCTGGGCCACTGTTAACATATTGTCCAGTTCCAGGCAAAAAGCTAGAAAATTCTACGTTGAAGTGACTTGTAAGACCAAAACAAGTTCTTTACTCAAGCCACGACCGGTGTATAGTGCCAATTCTAGGGCTGTAATTATACATTTTCTTAAGATAATATACGAATCATGACACAAGGACCACGATATCATTTTCTTACGCTACCATACAAATCGCAATACATGTACAAGGGCCACGATGCGATACACTGTTGGCAAAAAAGACTGTACAGCTAAAAAGTGACAAATAAGTGCGCCTGCGTTTGTTCGCCATCTTGTCCCCAATTTTGAATAAGATAAGTGGCACGTAAAGGAAGATGGTTTGCTTTCTCATTTTTTTTTTTACCATAAGTCGCCTTACATGAAGGGCTAAAATGCACGCTTTCGGTGGGGAATATCGAAGAAAGTTACAGTAGAACGCCGATAACTCGAACTCGGATAACTCGAATTGCCCGCTAACTCGAACTGTTTTTCGCTTCCCTTCAGAGTTCGTGTTACCGGGGCTCTACTGTATTTCCAAAACTTGTCGATGAATCATATATTTTGTCTTTGAGGTCCTGTTGCAACAATAAGGTTTTGATTAATGTATTTCTTACTCTTATAACTTGAACCACATCTCTGAATCTGACTTTGGAAGTTAACGTGAGTCCATGAGTAATGACAGGTTCATCTGAAGAGAAAAGATTTAAGCACTGAATGTGGCAAAATGCAATTTCTGTTGTGATTAAATAACGTGGTTGTATAGTACCGCAAGGGCCTGTTAAGGTCACGCCTTTACGTTGCTTCACGCTACACACGCTCGTGAAGTGCTCTACTTCCTACCTTATTACAGGAAATTAAAGCTTCATGAATTTAATGCCAAATTCGCGTCAATATAAGTAGCGTTAATTTTTGTCAACGTTAATTTCCGCGCCGTTAATTAAGCGGAGCGCTAATTTCCGCGACCTTAATTTCCATTATGTTGGGCCCCAATTCTCGATACACTGTTGACATTCTTGACGCCTAAGAAAGAGAGGTATTTTATCAGGGTGGTGTAAACGGTGAAACTGTGAAGAACCAATGGAGTGACCAGATTTCTTCGCTTGACTCCCTTCGTACGTTTAGGCAAAGTACCACGAACAAAGTTTCCATTTCACTGTTCCGGTTGTCTCAACAAGTTTTGTTTCTTTGTGAACGTTGTGTTAATTTCCATCATTTTGAAATGTTGCCCTCTCTTTCGCGGTAATTTCCTTTATTCGAAAGTCGTTTTCCACTAATTTCATGGAGAGATAATATACGCTAAAATGAGATATACACAGCCTATCTATTTGAAGTATATGGTAAGAATATTAAGCTTCCAGTGGCTAGCAGCATGATGGTGCCTGGGTGGATGCCATTCTCAGCGTTGTCATGGTTACGTACTACACTCAACAGCAGTTGTTGGCTCCAACTATCTCTCAGCCTGCGTTCATGCTTTCTTGATAAGTTTAAATACAGCAAAACGTCAGGTCCGCACCTTAATTATTTAAAAGGACTGGCTATCAGCCCCCACTTAAACAAGTTCAAGAGAGATTTGGGGTGGTTTTCTTTTTAAACTGGTGCACCTTTCAGGATTACACAAAGAAAGTGGAACTGCAAACGTCACATGTAGTTGACCATGTTTTAACATGAACGGCGGAACATTTTTACATTTTTACCAGTTGAGTTGGGAAAGGGGTGTTGACGAGTGACTGAATTGACTCTCCTCTTAGTAAGGCTTTATTTTTTTCGGTAAAGCCAAAAGTGGGGGGTGGGGGAGGGGGGCGGGGTTGGGGCAGCCTTCCCCCAACTTCACCGTCCCTGTATAATGGTCCGATGACGATTATGACGATAATGAGTTTGATTAACTCCTACGATTGTTTAAGTATTTAGTATAACTGCTAACAATTACTGGTTGGTTGATCACAAGTAGTCTTGTTTCTTAGTAAAAGTGGAGTAAGAGAAACACAATACAGCAGTGCACAGGGAGATGGGCAATGCCCCCACATTGTGTGTCCTTGTGTGTGTTTCATGCCGTTTTCTAGCTCCACTATCCCCTAAAAAGGAACTTCTGGTATTCTAGGGTTGTTAATGTACCTGGTCCATCCCAACAGTCAAGTTCAATACAGCGACAGCCTTGAAGCAGAGCTCTCACGTAAGCTTCAAGGCTGGAATGGCCTTTCAGTTGCCTTCCCGTCAGATATGTGTTGTGAGAAGAGTTGATAAAATAATCTGATAAAGGATGGTCCATGTCCTGCAAATAAGTGGGTAGAAGACATTTCAGCTTAGTTTAGTTAACTTTAAACTAATTTGACCTGTTTCCTTCTTGCCTTGAAGGTTGGAGGCTATTTTTCAACGTTTGGAAGAAACAAGAAAAAAATGTAAGTCTGACTAGTTAGAAAATTTTTGACAAGAATCTGGTTTCACATCTCATTGAAATCTACATAGTGTGTTCAAAGAAGATGAGGGACACTTATAAAAACAAACTTTAACAATAGATTAAATTAAACCTGTTGCTTACTTTTCAAAAATTGCTGCTTTAAAAAAAAGAATGAGGCAAAAAACAGATTTGGAGACAGACACAACGATAGAAAAACATGTGCTTACCTGATAAACAGTGTTATGCTCTGGATTGACAGCAGAATTATCCTTACTACGAAGATAACTGGAAAACATGTCACAAAAATATGATTTGTAGGGAGTGGTCAGAAAAGTCAACAAGTATTGGTTAGCCAAATATGAAGCATAAGACACACCCTAATGCAAAGTGAGAGATGGCTATGCTGTGGTTCAAATTTTATTTTCCTTTGTTTTGGGGTACGGTAATGTATGATAACGAGTTTTAAACAAAAGAAAATAAAATGTAAACCAAGGAAAATATTGAACCACAACAATAAAGCTACATACATACAAGCATGAGCTTCATTTTAACATGAATTTTAGACTAACGATAGAGGCGAATATCTCTGAGTAACTAAGCATGAAACACAAGACACATGTGTGGAACAGGAGTGCTAAATTATTTGGGCTACTATTATGGAATTCCTGGAAAGAAAATAGTAGATGGTAGGGATTCAGGTTCAGATTCAGGTTTGAAAATTCAGTTCGACATGGTCCTCATGATGCACCACTACCCCGATTGAGCAGCCCAATGTGTCAACTAGGGTTAAAACTATTGAGAAGTGCACCAACTACTAACAAACAATAGCTGCATACAGGGTGTGGCTCGTGGTGTGATTTGTGTCTCTCTTGCGAGAAGGTGGTATTAAAACTAAATAATATGTTTGAGTCAAAATAATGTAGCAGAAGTTTTCTTTTCACTTTATGTGAATTAGTGCTTGGTTTTAAAGATTTTACAGCTTTTGGCAGCTTGCTCATTTGTTTCTCATCAGCTGTATGTTCACCTCAGAAAGCCATGAAATGACAAAAAAGACTTGCTCAGTCGAAAGGACACCGGGTCGTTTCCTGCACATCTCTGTTTGTACGTCATATGAAAGTTGTCATGGACAGACATCAGTCTTGCACAGGCTGGCAAACTAAGTGACTCCTAACAGCAACAAATGACAACACAACATAGAAAGAAATACATAAATAATCTCCTCGACATCAGATCACTCATGAAGTACAGCTACCCCAGCTATTATGAGGAGTGAACAGGCTATACTGTGGTGTAATGTGATAATTATTGTCTTTAGAAGAAGTATTCTGTGAATTCTGGAAAATACAACTCTTCCCAGAATACACTGATGCTAGTTGATCTCCCCAAAGTATGTAGCAAGCATGAAAACTTGCTCAAAAATGTAGACTACATATGCACGAATTCTTCTCAGTAAAATTAAATAAACAAATAAACAAACTGGTTTATGGAGCAGCCCTCGCTACGCTAATAGGCCAGTTGCAAATCATCAAAATTCAAACTTGATTCCGAGGCCGGGGGAATATAAAAACAAAATTCATCCCGAAATCTCAATGCGATTGCTTTTGTTTTATACCCCTCTTCAGCTTTCGAAATTTTCCTAATGAGGACACCTACAATCACACAGTAGACAGCTCAGTGACTGACCTCTTGCTCTCTGTGAAGAAACTCTGCAAATTCAGTTGGTGTCATACCAAGGTTGGGATGCTCCTTTGCATACTTAAAGAAGATCTTCAACAACTAAAAGATGACATCAAAGTTAAATTTTGTCAGCACTGGAAATAGTATATTAACAACAATTTTTAAATTGTCAACTTAAGCAAAGTACCAAGCTTTTTGAGAAAAATCCACTTTTCAGCATAAAACAACCCAATCTGGCTATTTAATGTAAAATCAGGTGAAAAAACGGGCAAAAGGCGATTTTTAGGGTTTTTGACTATAAAGTAGAACCTGGGATGAAAGACTCAAGAGTGATGATCCAAATAAAAGCTACCAAGCTGTACTTAGTTCATGTGGCCAAACATTTTATTTAACTGTATCAGGTGTTGGCTAGTTTTGAGCCTATGGATAAAACCTGCCAGCAAAAGCCAGCGAGATGCACTGAATACTGCCAGTTCAAACAGACTTGGCTTTTAATTTCAAAATTATAATGACACTCACATTTGGCTGTTCATTAAGGTTATTAAACAACATCAGAAATGAGTTCCACAAGAGATTTTCATTGTGTTGAATAATTCCACACTGCACCTCAAGAACATCCTGCAAAGCCAAGAGGAAAATTAAGTTAGTTTAAGTTACAACTAAACAATTTCTCCGTCAAACAGCAAAACACTTTAATAATACAGGCTTGTAACATTTAATATGTATTTGATTAGCTTTAAACAAATTTTGGGAATTATTACAAATTAGAAATAAGAAAAAAAAATTTTAAAAAACTATAATTTTCACTTTGCCTTCCATTATCTTCCCTCCATTCATAATTCAAACTTAAGTACCACTAAATCAATTTTATGCTGTCAGTGCTTTTCCTCTCAACAAGAAACTGAATTAGATATTGCGCAGTCTCAAGCAATTGAAAAGCTGATCGGCAGGTTTGAACTGACAAAGATCACTGATGAATGGTCTGATATATTCAACCACAACCTTGATATAATTTCTTAATTGCTGTTTCTTCTTAGCTCCACTGCAGCAGTGTTGAGCAAATGATAAGGCCTGGTCCACTGAAATTCCTTTACTCCGCCGTGATGACATCACTGACCAATGTCGCTTCAACCACCTTTCAAGGCTATTAAGGAAATATTTCTGCCCCCTTTTTTCAAACAAGGCACTTAAATACTTGTACCGAGGTAAGAAATTGAATGTATACTGCAAACTAAATATTCGTCCAAATAGAACCTAAATTAGGTCTAATATTATTATTTCACTGTATTGTTAGTGTGCCTTTGTATTAAGATGCCTGGGCCCAAGACTGGTATAAAGAATCTCATCTTGATAAATACATGTATGTTAGATGAAAGGTAAAAAAAGTGTTTTCTTCAATGCCCAAAATAGTTATTTTGAGCATTGTTAAAAGTTCTTCTTATGGGCTAGAGGAGAAACATAATACATGCATATGTAAGTGATCAGCTGAAATCTATTATTTAGCTGGTTTATTAAAAATCACATTCATCTATGCTCACATAGCATTTATACAACAATATTACACATAATTAAACCGCCCAACGTGGTGAATGAATGCAAGATTCAGCAAGATTAAAGGAGATGAAAAAGCAAGGATGTCAAAAGATGAGGTTGTTCTGCTAACCATATCCATTGTGGACAGAGTTGCAATGCATATATATACAATACTAATAAATGTTAAAAGGATACAGAACAACTGGATCAACACCATCAAACCTATGGCGGTTCACTCTTTGATCTTGGCCATAAATAATTTCCCTCATCTAAGTGAAATTTGTTGTGTGTAATTAGTATAACTCAGGGCTGTCACTAAGGGCCACTTGGCCAGGGCTTCTTTCTTAGGAAACAATCAGGAAATAGACAAAATAGACTCACTGGGCTGGTTTGATTTAATTTCCATTATTATTTTAGATTTTCATCTCACTCAGCTGAAAAAATCAGGGTAAGTAGAAGAATCTGACAGATTACAGTGGAAGAATTTCCAGTGAACTTCCATGCAAAATAATGAAGTCAATAGCTTTTTGCGCAAGGGTGTGGCTTAAACAACCACACATAATTTATCAAAATGTTAACTATAGTAAATATCTCTAATAAATAAAATTAATATAGTAAAGGCATCATACAGTGTATACTCACAGCACTAGACCACTTTTCAAATGCCACAGGTGAGTCACATATTAGATCCAGTGAACATAACTGACTCCACTCACCTACACGACATTAAAAAAAGAAAGACTTACGTTGAAGTAATTCCCACTTTTTCTATCATACAACGTAACCTATAACCTATTTCCACTTACCAACCCTAGTGTGTACCACAGCGACATTTAATCAAAATTGTGATATGTAAAAATATAAACATGCATGCTGATCAGGTACATTTACGTATTTCAATGATAACATAATACCTTGCTGTTTCTCAAACATGAGCGAGAATGACTGGCTTTCAACCTCAGTGTAAGGGAACTTGAAAAAGTTTCTGGTTTGCTGACCACATCGTACCTCAATCACTCTATCTAGACATACTGGAAATCAACAAAGAAAAACAACAAAAATTCAGTGTTAGCATTGCTGTTTAAATACATGTCAGATTATGATAATGTTGATTATAATTATATAACAACAGTAGTAACAATAGTAATAGCAGTACTATCACAGTAGAACCTCCATTGGGACCAGTAGATGTGTCAATACCCTGTGGGGTAATCCAATATGTGAGCCAAAATCCTGGTCAAAACATTTGGGACACTTCCCCCTCCCCCCTTGACAGTGTTGGGTGTCACAAGTCAAACATCTTTTAAGTTATCTTGCACATGTTAAGGACCCCAACTTTGTTTAGGAGGGGTGGGGGGAAAATCTTGTTTATTAGTGTGTACTGTTAGTTAGCTGCAAATTCCATAGAAAAACATGTGAATCACCGCCAAAACCTTTTGGCTGTGATTGTAGATGGGTATGTGCTGCCCCAAGAGAATAGGGTGTGGTTTTTGTGGGTCTCCGTACTTAGATAGGGTATCATTTTTACCCTTGTTGATACTGTGTTCCTGGTGTGCTCCTTAAAAAGGGTGCAGTTATTCTATCAGCTAAAATTCAACTGCGTAAATGCCCAGTTATACCAGACACAAATTATCTGTTAAAACTGAACTTTACCTCAGGGTATAAGGACAGCAATTTATTCATGGAAGTTTCTTACGTTTTCTTTAATTCTTAATTTTCTTTTTTCCCTTGATTTGGGTCTCATTTTCAAGGTTTGGGCCTTCAGTGGGGTCTCAATTTTCATTTGTTTCACATCTGTGTGGGCGGCACACACCTAACCAAAATTTTTGGGAGTACCCCCCTCCCCCACCCCCTGGGGTTTAAACAGCTGTTTGAAGTTGGTTACTTTCTGCTCAGTTGTCGAGCATGTGTGAAAGCTGGGTATGAATGTTGCTATGAGGTCATCAAAGGTGACCACTAACTTGTTTGTTTCATAAGCATATGTGTATAACCAGGATGTGACAAAGGGAAGGTAATCATACATTGCCATCTAAATTGATATAAGTAGCAGTGTTGACAGAATGTAAATGGCTGCGGTTCTATTTTCAATATCTTCAATAAAATATATTTTTCTTCATACAAAAATTTTGAACCAAGGATACAATTAAACCACAAAAGCTACCCTAAAAAAGCAACTTACAGGTGTTGGCGAAATTAAAACTGTGAGCTTTCCCTCTTTTCTTCCACATAATGTGCTGCAGGCAGGTGTTTAAAAACAGTTAGCTGCTAATAAATTTCAAACAAGTTGTTTTTATAATTAATGTAACGAGCAGGTAATGAAAATCAGTACTAGTATCTGTGGTTGTTTATTCTGTGTTTAGCAAGTTGTTGTTGTTGTTGTTTTTTAAATAAAGGCCTGTCAAGTGCTAAGATTTTATTTCGCAGTTGCTACCGCATGTAGGTATGTGCAATTAATAGCCAGGGTGTTAGACAAAAAAAGGAAATTCTTTTGGTTGTGAATTCCTTTTGTTTCGTATGAAAATAGCTGGGGTTCTTACTTATGGTAGTTTGAGGAAATTCCCCGCCCCCGCCCCCGCCCCTGCCCCGCCCCTGCCCCTACCCCCAGCGGCACCAAATGACATCCCTGAAATACCTTTTAAAGTTTCAGTTAAGGGCCATCACTTTCAATACAAATCCTTCATTTGTTTTGGTTCAGAGGATGTAATTTTCTGAAGATCGTAAAAACCACGTCAGAAGAAGAGTTGAATTTATTAAGCAAAAAATAAAGCAATTTGACAAGAATATCTGTCATACCTTCTGGTTTGTTTGTTGTTGTTGTTGTTGTTATTTTTTTCTTGGTTTGGGGGGTGGGGAGACCCTTGTAGAATCAGACACTATGTAGAATCTATGCAAATGCTATGTCACAAAGCTATGCAAAACCTATGTTTATCACTCATACGTACATTGCTTTAACCAGATCCTATGTTGTTTCTATGCCAGGACTATGTTTTTTGTATCGAAAATGCTATGTTTTCGCTAGTCAAACGGAACCTACTTAAAAGCTATGCAGTTTTTAAAGGTAGGAATAAAGGACGAAATGACATAGTTTCCACATAGCCTATACATACAGTTTACTTAGCTTGTGGAAAGAGATTTTAGACTTCATAGTCAACCTCATAGAAAAATCATAGAAAATAAATAGCCTTCACATAGGACTGAAATAGAGTTTACATAGTAAAATGGAACAGGGAACAGTTGATTAACTAGCTTTTGAATAGGGTTTGCCTAGAATTTAGATAGCCTAGAAATAGAAAAAACATATGAAAAACATAGCCTTTTTAAAGGTGACATATACTTTGCATAGCATTAAAATAGGGAAAACACAGAACAAATAGTCTTTGCATAGGTTTGAAATAGGATTTTAATAGTATTTGAATAGGTAAAACATATCACATACACAAGCTTTAACTAGAGTTCAAACAGAAATTACATAGAATTGACATAGTCTCTTATGTATGTAGGTTTCGATCTGCTTAAGCAAATGTAGTGTTTAAAATACGTTCGTAAAAATCACCAAAATAGTAAAAATAGTATAAAATATGAATTAGAATACCTTTTACATTGGTAAGAAATAGTTTTTGAAACGAAAAATTGAAAAACTATGGCAATATAATACCACGAACACTAATAGTAACACAAATGCAGTATTTTCATGGAGGTTTCAGAATCGAAACCCTAAGTTTAAGTTTGCTTATCGTGTAGACTTTTTGCTGATGTCGTGCTCTTCAGTGCCATACAGTTTCCTTTTGACTGCAACGAATAAGTATCTGCAAACAGAAAAGTGGAGATTTTAAGGCAAATGAACATAAAAAAACAACCTGACGTTTTAGAATTGAAACGAAGGAGTATCAAAGCGTGATCGACCGATCCTTGTTCAGATACGCGAAAAGGGGAGACAACACAGGCAAATCGAAACTTAATTGAGAAAAACATCACTTACCAACGATAGGAATACTTTTTGTTGAACCTGGCAGGAAAAAGACTGTAAATTGAAGTAAAAAGAAGCGTCTTCTTGTAAAAACGCACGCTTACAGCTCGTCTTCTTTGACTTGAAAGCGCCCGCGTCGAAACAGACAATTTTCACACCTTTTCATTGGTTGAAAAGGCCCACGTGACGATAAAACGCAAAATACGCATGTGTTGAACTCACGGGCTTCCCTGGGAACTAGTGGAAACAAAATGGCTGACAAACATCCACCGAGGCAGGTAGCGTTTCGCAGTTCTGACCATGCAGTTATATATTCAGGAGACGTCCACAATCAAGACCAAGGATCGAACCCAATGTAAAAGAAGAAAATGATGCATGGAAGTATCATTTCAAGTGAAGAACTCTAGGGAAAAGCTAGAAAGGAAAGTTAAGACAGGGATGATGGATGTAGCGATTCAATGCTTAACAAAAGTCTTCTCACTAAGAAACTATCTGGAAGCACAAAAAAAAATTATAGTACATGATTTTTCAGTGTTTTAGTTTAAAACACTGCCTTTTACTTTGGAAGTATGCTTAGCCTTCTGTAAGCGCTACCATCAACATGCCTAGTCACTTAAAAGCTATGTTGGAATATCACATAGGAAACGCATAGACTACATATATTTTTCATATGAGTGACATAGGAAAAAATATGTTTATGTAAAAGCTATGTAGCCTTTATCTCATGATAAAGCTAAATGAAAATGTCACATAGTGAATACATAGGCTGCAAATATGTTTCATCACATAGCATAGAATATACATAGCACTATGTAAAAGCTAAGAAACTTGTTGGAAATAAAAGTGAAGATCGAAATGCTATGTAAAAGCTATTTTACTTTGATGCATAGTGAATACATAGGATGCTAATCGGAAGGAAAAGCAGAACTTTCTATTGCATAGTAAATACATAGCTATGTCAAGACTATGAAAAGATTTTGAATAGTATTTGCATAGGTATTCAAAAGCTATGTGCTTTTCAAATAGCCTAAACATAGTTTCAACATAGATTTTGCATACTTTGGACTATGTTGTTTGGTGTGTTACATAGTTAATACATAGGCAGTAGTGAACATAACATAGCTGAAACATAGTCCAACATAGCAAAAAAATAGCATGAGCATAGGTTTTGCATATGTCTGGTTCTACAAGGGGAGATACCAAAGCAATGGGGACCTGCTTTGATTCTAACCCCCTATTGTTTGAAATAATTATTAAGAAGTAGATTGTTTGTCTTTAAAAAAAGTAGATCCTCTATGTACCTGAGTCATGGCCATCACAATAAAAAAAAAATTGAAATCAAATTAAAAAAATATTACACAACTTATTTATAGAAAATTATAGTCCTTAAAAAGCAAGAGAGAAAGATTCCAACAACTCCTCAGGCTATACAAGTGTGGCTTCACTTGCTTACTGTGGATTAATAATAAAAACGGCTATCAATGGTTTATTTCTTACCAAGTTGTCATTATCAAGTTTAAAGACTCTTTCATGTGGGATGGATCTTCCTCCTCTTGCATACTTTATCATTGGAAACTCATGATGAAGCTCACTGGCAGCTGAGAAATTCACAAAAAGGGTACAGTAAGTGGGTCAAAAGTTATTTGTTTTTTCTTATTTTCTCCTCTCAAAACTACCCTTGTTTTGTTTTAATTTGTAGTTCCTATTTTCTCTCCAGCCAGAGGAAATGCTTAACATTGCAATGGACTAGTATAACATCTAGGGTGAGAAAAAACACTCCCAGGTCTTAAATATCCAATGGCTTGAACTGAATGAGCCTTAACAATGAGTTACCTATAAATAGTTGTCTACTGTACCTGAGAACGACACTTTATCACCAACTGGACAGCACAAAGATGGATAGAGCATCTGTTTTAATAACAAGAACACTGAAGTCAAAAGGATGAAAACAACTCCAAAGAACAAGATCTTGCTTATAAGTGTATTATGTAACACACAAGCACAAAACATGAAAACTAGAGAGAAATAAATGTAGTATTTTGGTTTAATTTAAAGCCTTACCAAATGTTTTCACAAAAATGTTGAGACAAATATAGAATCAAAGAACCATAAAATTTGATCACCCAAAGATCACAAGATCTTTAGGGCCTTTAATCCTGGCAGCATTTAATACTATTGGAGTTTAAGGACATAATGAACAATAACTCAAGAAAGCAAAGTTTGACAAAGTTTTGGTTCATTAGCTAGGATTATTGTGTTGGTAAAGACTGTGTTCAGCACATGTTCATTATAAACAGTAACCTTCTTTCTTGTGGACAGGATGAGTCGTTTTTCAGCAGATGACACATAGTTTCTATTTACCTTTTTCAGTTCTTTGAAAACTGAAGAGGTAAATCCATGTTGTTATTTACACTGTCATGATTGATCTGACCAACATTTAGTCACCAAATGAAACTCTAAGATGTTACACTTTGAGCTTGGTTTTAGAAAATTCCTTAAAAGGCAGGTATTAATCACCAAATCAGAGGGAAAACATTAAGCCATCCGAGAAACTTGAGAAACTGCCAGCTTAATACTTTTCTGTCGCATCCATTGTGTTGTATCAGCTTCCAAATATTACTTTTAATTTGTAAGATTTTGTGTAATAAATCATTCACCAGAAGATCGATTTAAAGCATTCAAGTAAATACAGAAGCCCATTTATTGAGAGTTCAAGGCCTTTATTTCTTGTGCAAACAAGAAAAAATACTCTGTCACAAGATTGCTTAGATTGCCGAGTTCACAACTTCAAAACAGTCGTGGACCACAAAGAAAATGCTTTTACTGTGGACAAAAACTGTGAAAAATTGAACAATAATTATGCTTTTTATTATAAATTAATGTTATTTTTTCATACATATCTCTGATTATGGCATTACTAAGCAGTTAAATTATAAAGGCATTGGGTAACTTTAATGGTGTAGATAGTGTTTCATAAGGTTCATTCTCCACCCTACACATGAGCTGAACATTCACATATTTGCTACCACTTGGCTGTTTACAAACAGAAGATGGAAGGTAAAAGATGTTTATTTCCATATTTCTAAGTCTATGTCAGGGAAGACAGACACTGTTAAGTCCAAAATTTTCATTTAGGAATGAACAATAGTGAATGATAAAGAACAATACCATCAAAAAATCGAAATGAAATGAAATAATAGCAGCAGTAAATACACGCACCTCATCTGAGGGTGCATACACGCATACAGTGCAACTAATTTCACACTTATTGAGATGTTATTAAAGAGAGCTCATGTTTATCATTAGGAGTAGAACTTGAACTTTTGTGCAAATAATTTATGTCATATGACACTTGAAGCATAGCCCTCAAGAGGTAGATACGGTGGTTCAATATTCACCGAAGGTGGGTGCCGAAGCAAATAAGTGTAAAACCTAAATAACCTAACTTTGCTGAACGCAAGTATGCCCTAAAAAAAATGAGCCTGATCAGAAAGGCGAAAAATCAAGTAAGAATTGGCTGCTTAGCTACTCAGTTAAAGGATGTACAATCCATCCACTCAAGAAGTAGGGAGAAACACTCAACTATGTCTCATGTTTTCCCCTACTTTTTTCATGCTCTAGCTGCTTCCTGCGTGCTTTACAACAGAACAGAGCAACATCAAGGCTTCTTTATTTGTTAAACAAAAAATCACTGCTAACACTTTTCACTAGGATACCTTAATCCCAGGCACATTCTGAAAGCTGTAAATTTCATCTTTCTTGTTAAATCCTGGGGTGCCAGAATCTGAATCTAGACGCCACTGTTGAATTCCTAAAATGTAATGAAGGTTTTAACACTTAAAGACCCAAAATTGACAAACATCAATTTTCTCATAATTAATTTTTTAAGTAATCAAGAGAAAAAGTTATGAGAATTGTGTACAAATACAGTGGACAAATGCAGTGTTTGAGTACAGCTGTATTTCGTTGGCAAGGAGCTTATTGTTATTAAATCCCGTCACTCCAGGCCCAGGAGACCTATATCCATAGATATTTAGCAATTATTGAATGAGGCTGAGTAGGTAATGAACAATTCTGCAGATCGAGGAGGGTGTGGTTTTGTGCTGTGTTGTGTTGTGTTCACCTACCCCATAAAGTGGGAGCGTGAAATTAGGAAGTTTCATGTCGCAGTCATGCAACGAAGGCTAACAAATCTACAAACAGGCATGATGCACATGCAAAGTTGTTGTTTTGCTAATATAAACCTATTGCTTTTTTGCCGTTCTCATTGCCGTCCCTATCGTCTTTGCTTAAGTTCCTATTTGTTGTGATCCAGAAATTTTGCTACCTTAGTAACGTGACGTCACACTTCTCCTCTCTATTGCATATCCACACAAACTAAAATTTGTGGGTGGTCTTACCATTCTCAATTGCCTTTATCCACTCTTGACACTCATCCCTGCTACTGGCTTGTAAAATCAGTGGGTGCTTAAATGGTCCAGTGATTCTAAATGAGCAATTGTCTTCAGGAAGTCTCTCTACCGTGTCTATGGCAGCTAATGGTAGACTTCCTTTCAGTTTTTCCTGAATGATAATAAACTTTGTATTACGCTTGCGACCTCTTTCAAGTATAGTGTCCAGAGTTGGAACAAGAGGGGAGGAAAGGGAAAAGGAGTGTGGGGAGAGGGATAAGGAAAGAGGAAAAAGAGTCAAAGGCAATGTACAGTACTGTAAATGATCCCTGATCCCAAATGTTCTCCAGACCACAGGCTAGGATCATTGCTCCTATATCCACTGTTTTGTTGGAGCATTCGAGAACCTTTGAAAAAGACTGTTAAATGTGGGCTTTCTGGAATAAACAATTATTTTATTGCAATGAACAAACCTCCATAAAAACAGCTTTTCAAGACATAAGATATCTAGGTAGTGTTTAGTAGGATATTAACATATTTTGAATAAATGGTTTGACGCATGGGTAAATTTTTGAATAGTCGCCGGTAGGTGGGGGATTTGACGCTTTTTGAAGCACTAGCCGGTGGGGCATTTGACCATCTAAACTGTCAACATACCGGGGAATTTGAGCAAAACTTTTCCAACAAGTCAAATGCCCGGATGTTTTCCGGGGGGGAGACATGGGCAGTTTTGGAATTGACTCAGACTGGTACATAACTATCCAGCTGTACATTTTACAGTAAGTTCAAAAAACAAAGACAGAAACTGAAAAAATTAATTACTACCGTTTGGTTATTTCGGAAGTGATCCAACGAGCTTCGTGTTAAGACAAAGTATCTGCTCTTCGAAGATGTGCGTCCAGTATGAAAAGAAGTCTTCCACAGAAAACCACATTTCACAGCCACAGCTGATTCCTGAGTGAAGGTGGTTTTGCTTCGTTGCCTCTCCAAGGAATAATTTCTTCCTTCCGTGTTACTCATGCTGTTTAAATATCAAATCCGCATAATTTTGTGTATAAAATAGCTTCAGGCAATATCGAAATATCCGTTTTTGTGTCCAAAACCCGACTTGACCCCACTCGACGACAAAAACTCGGAAGTGAAGCGTGACTTCTTGGCGACCCTGCCTGGAAATCAAAGCTCATTTCACTTGAACATCCTTCAAATTTGATGCACAGTCATTCTGCGGATTCAAGGATCCAGAAAGTCAATAGAATCCTCCTTCCAGGCTACATTCCTTCATCGTTTGTTAGCGTTGATTTGGCGTCGATACACTCATACTACTCCGCTAACAAATTTTCCTCGGCGGGGGGCGGTTAGGGATGTGGTCAGCTGATGTCATTGTGATTGTTATTTTTTTGGTTAAAAAACGATAATGGTTTTTCCAAACATTATATCTCTGTAAGCCACCGATAAAAGTAATTTTTTTCTTGGAATAGGAAAGCCAAAAAACCTTTGAAAACCACCGGGGCATCCATCTCACCCGTCTTCCAACACTGCAAAAGTACCTTTTTTCTACTACCCAGAGCGTAACTTTTTGTCTCGAGAGGCCAGGCTGCTTTCCCTGCCTGGCTGCTCAGCCGAAGGAGGACGCCATGATGTTTTAGTACTTTGCACATTTTCTCTTTGATTTTGCTGCAGTTCCTGTGGTAAACACAACAAGATCAAGATGGGAAGGCGGTCAATATCAACCACAAAGAGTGGAAAGTTTATGAATCCCACTGATCAAGCAAGTAAGACTTTATCTCATTCGTTCATAATGATTTTACTTCCTTCCTCAATTTTGTGTCTTTTTTCATTTACATCTGTAGCTATGCTAAGCTTTACTCATTTCACCTTAATTGTGTTTTTTACATTGACAGGAAAGGAAGCAAGAAAGCGAGAATTGAAGAAGGTTTGTATCGATTCGTTCGTTTGTGTACAGAGGCAAGAATGGTTAGGTATTGATGTAATAACTAGCTGCACTAAGATCAAACTATTGAGCTTATACATGTATCGAAGCTGCATAGCACTCTTTTTAGGGGTTTACCTCGGTGTAAAAATCTGTGAAGTTTTTTTTTGTTTTCTAGCTACTATTTTCCTTGGCACTATTGTACTGACTTCTCTTTGTCTTCATTGTTTTACGTCACTCGTGAGTTTCACAGGTTTTTACATTGAGGGTGAGCCCTTTTTAGTCTTAGATGTATCTCACTGTCTTGTCGTCCTCATCCCCTAAGATCTGTATTGTCTGAGAATTTTTCTCTATATTTACCCACAGAATAAGAAGCAGAGAAAGATGGTGCGAGAAGCTGTCTTAAAATCCAAAGACCCTAGAAAAATTTTGGAAGAAATTGAGAAAATAGAAAATATGGGTAAGTAATTTTTATACCACTATGACTACATTTGACCGAGGACAAGTGGAAATCTTCATGTGTAAGTTATGAAAGTGGTGGAGTCTGAAGGGGTAGAATTAAAAGTTTTGGTCCATGTAAGGTTGCTGGTGGAATCCAGAATCCCATGCATTTGACCCTGAAATTCAGCTCAAGGAGTCCGAAATCCCACTAATGATTGGAATCTGAATTCTGAGTTCCTTTGAAAAAGAATCCAGAGTCCAGTACTTGGAATCCCGAATCCACAGTTTGGAATCAAGAATCCAAGACTGTGTTTGATTGGCTTCACGGGGCAAAAAGTTGAAGTAACCTTTAGGGGTAAAACGTTAATGCTGAAGGGAGTGTATGGGAAAATACAGATTTCTGCTTTAGTAAAGACCTTGAACTACGGCTTGTCCAGCAGTGAAGTGCAGTATTAAATGCATCATCCCATATCCTCCTGTTACAATATCACTCAAATGTAAGTTGACATTCACTCACATCTTGATGTTTGAGACTCAATTCTTGGTTCTCAAAATGTTTGAGAACTGAATATTGAGTTAAGGTACTGCATCATATCTGATTAAAATTATATGTGCATTTAAAGCATATTCTCAGTATTTAATTCTTTGTCATACTATAAAGCCTGCATTGCTCATTCATGAAGCCCTCTTTTTCCCAGGTTGTAGAATCCTGAATACTCCTCATTATGATATGCACGTGAACCACCCCCATATATTTTAGAATTTGCAATGATTTTCTCCCGTTAGAAAATGATGCTGGACCAGTCCCTCTTCCAAATGACAAAGCACTGAAAGACAAAAAAAGAAAGCTAAAAGAAACACTTGATAGGATGGTTGGTCTTCTTGTAAGTAAAGTTATAGGATTTATCATTTTTATCGTTGAAGTTTATCACCAAAACTCTTCTTCATATCTTAAGTTTGTAAAATAATTTGTAGA
Source organism: Porites cylindrica (assembly GCA_964035525.1). Lineage (NCBI taxonomy): Eukaryota > Metazoa > Cnidaria > Anthozoa > Scleractinia > Poritidae > Porites > Porites cylindrica. Next base: position 26,826,486 of record OZ037780.1, read on the forward strand.
CCTTTTTCAAAGAAGTAAATTATCTAAAATATTTTTCAACATTTAGTTGTAGTTATATAAAAAATATATGGTATGGCCTGGTACATTGAATACAGCAAATAAATGTACAACTTGAATGCTTGTAGATTTGGTAATGTTTCATTGGAAATTTTCTTTGCACTTTTTAAGTGTAAGTCACTGATTTTATGTAGGGAAATATCACAGATTCATACAAAGTTTGTCCATGCAAAAGCTCAATTCAGTTGTAGCAACATACCAGGTTTTCCATTCATACATGTACAGTGTAGTTCTTGTCCCCCTGTGAATTTTCCTCTTATAATTATTTTGTAACATTTCACTCTTCCATAGGAGAAAGATGATCCTTCTCAGTCTGGACTTTTGAGACAGTGAGTACAATCAGACTTGTTTTCATTTTTGCTTTTATAAGGGCATGAAAAATACACTTGAAGTCAAATTTGAACACAGTAGAAAAAAACTAGGTCAAGCTTTACACATTCTCTGTGTTTTAGGTCTTGTGGATTTATGAATGACACAATGTAGTAGTTACAGACTGTATTTTGTCAATGCATGTCAAGCAATCTTCTTTGTACCCCAACCCTGTAGGTTGATTGCTGAAAGTGAGCGAAAGCGTTTGATAGCCCAGATGTCTGCCAATGGTAATACTAAACTAATAATTTATTGTTTGAATTTGTAAGAGGGTAGTTATTGAGTAGTTATTAGCTATGTGTAATCATTATGGTAATAGGCTGAGTGGAGTCCATTTCCCTCTGTTATCACACAAGTGATTAACAAAATCCCAGAAGTCTGGGAGAGTTAGTTTGAGTATAAGAATAATTGTATTTTTAGGTTTTTAAAATAAGCACAAGGTATTTGGAAAGTTTTTTGCTACAAGCATGACTTGTTGGAAAAACCTATTGAAGTGAACACATCAGTAATTGTATGTAATGTCCAATTGTTATTACTTAGGCATGACTCATATTGTCCTTTTACCTGTCCTACATAGTATTAATGCTGAACTCAGGGAAGCTGATAGCCAATTGGATTTGATAATTTTGTCATATATTATTATTATTATTTTTTTGTAATCAGTCATTGAATTTTATCTTTAAATTTTTATGAACAAATGAACAGTAGCAATAAAAGGAAGTTGCATAGTCAAACTGTTTATACAACTAGACTCTCCACATTGTAATAAAGTTTTAAAGCCTTCTTGCTGTGGGGGTTAAGGTGTGCTGTGTTAAGCTATATTGATGAAGTAAATGCATCTTCTGCTATGGTTTTGACTGATAATATAGGCTGATATATATTTTAATGAAGTATGTTTATAACTGCATTTTAATTACTGGGTGCTTTCCTTACAGAGTCAAGACAAAAAGCTTTAGCAGAGGTGTGTAACCTAGATACATTTGTGCAACAAAATCTATTTTGTATATTTTTTGGAAAATGTGTTTAGTTGGTGTGTGTTTTCTCTACCACCCTAAAAAAAATAGATACCCCTGTATTTCACTTCTATTTGTATCATTTCATTTTCCAGTCTTATTGATTCTAAACATTATTTTGAAAACATAAATAACTGTATCTTTAAATTTCTTTTCCATTGTTTCAGGAAGCTAGGATTCCAGCAGATATTCCATTACCACCCAACATCCCTCTACCACATGCAGGTACAGTGCTTTTGTCCCTTCTTTGTTTCTTGTTTTAATAAGTATATGATTTTAACAACTTTATACCTTTTTTTCTCTGCTTTCTTCTGCTTCTTTTATCATTCTTGGTGATAATTACCCTGTAGAAATTAGCCATCAAATCAACCTTTCATTCGTAACAGTAGACAAATGGAAAATTCTTAAATCACAATCAAAATTTCTTCATGTGAAATTATGAGAAATAACCCTTTAGGTCCCGAGAGTGACCAACATCAATTTTCTCCTAACAACATCAGCAGATCATCAAGAGTAAAGGTTATGAGAATTACTAAATTGATTACCAAAAGGAGAATGCCTTGATCTTAAACCAAATTCTCTCAACTATTCTTAAAAGAAATGTATGGTGGTCAGTCTGGAGAATTTGTATGTGAATCTTGGGGCTTCTGCCGAAGAGGTTTCATTTGAATAGTTACATCAAAGAGTTTCATACACAGACTCAAAATTGGCTACCTGGGAAAGGAACCCAGAAGAGAATTTAACCCCGAGCTAGTGATAAGGGAGTCCTCAAACAACTTGGCCCTAAAGACTGTTTTCTCAAGAAATTAATTTTAAATAATTATTTCAGGAATGTTGATGCCAAGTGATATTCCTCTCCCTGGACCATTGCCTGGACAACTGTGAGTTTCTGTTTATTATTCTTGTTTTCAATGCCACTGTTAGTAGTACAACCGCAGGGCATAGAATAACAGCCGGTCAAGGGACAATGTCTGACCAGAATGGCGACTTGTGCGGCCAAAAACTTTACTAACCAGTCATGTTGACCGGTCACTCACACTCTCATTCTTGAACCATTCTCCTCACCTGTTAACCTTATATTTATGTGCCTTGGACAATGCTGCTGCAGTGCAAGATTACTCATCTATGGTGTAACAACCTGTACCTGGATGTCTCAAAATAATCATTTTTACCAGCTTTTGCATGTGAAGTTGTCATCCAGGATTAATGATGGTGTAGATAATGTGTACTTACCTTAACTTTATGTTACTTTAAAAAATGTGGCAAAAACATTTCACTTGTAATATTATAATATTACTGTTATAATATTATTATTAGTTGGTTTCGCACTGGATGGGTCATTGATAATCTATCCCAAAAATTGCTGCTTTACTGATCTTTTTTTGTGCTGTGCAATTCCCTTAGCCCACAACAAGAATCATATAGTGCACTACACGATTCTCATTGTACCAGAAACGAGACATGATTGGTAACTTACTTTTGAGCAGCACTGTACTTTTATTCATCCTCAGGCCCCTTCCTCCTGGATTAATACCTCCTGGCCCACCACCAGGGCCCCCACCAACCCTCCCCGAAGGAGTTGTACCACCTGGTCCCCCACCAGGACCCCCGCCAGGTGCCCCACCTGTCAGCATTCCTCCACCCCCACCTCCCGGAACAGCACCTGATGACTTAGAGGGTAGACCATATGATGATGGTGATAGCGAGGGTAGTACCAGTGAATCAGGGGGTGAAGAAGAGGAGTATGACCCAGCAGTTCCGCTGGAGAGGCTGGAAGGGGAAAATGATGGGCAGCAGATTGGTGAACAAGATGACAACACAGATGAGGAGATGGACAGTGAAGGAGGTAAATTCTCCCACTCCCAATAAAATGTATACAATTATTCTTATTAGAAACCTTTAGCCATTACTCATCTTGCCCCATTTTTATGTTGAATGTTGTGGAATGAAAAACGTTAGAAGATACAGTTTGGCATCATCCACTGGAAATTTGTCCTTTATCTGACAAAATCCTGCCAGTGGTTGAGTATGAAGACTTGACTAATCAAGTACAAAAATATATATATTATTTTGAAGCTGATAATTTGCATGGTACTGATAGAATTGCAAGTCAACTTATCATGTTCCCTGACAACTTTTACAGTCTGTCTGACTGAAATAGTGACCTGGTCAGACATACAGTATATCCGGTCTAAAAACAAAAATTATCCTATTTACAGCCCTGAGCTTAGTGAATTGATATCAACTTATTTCTCTGTTTCGCTGCAGAGTCAAGAGAACGTCAAAGAACAGTGAGGTTTGCTGATGAAGTTGAGCAAAGTGGGGGTCAACCCTCAAACAGTGCCAATACGTCATCCATTCAAGATTTTCTTCTCAAAATGGCTGGTCAGCCTCTTCCAGAAACTAAGGTTCAAATGATAATTATTATTGTGTTGAAAGGAAGACATCCTAAATAACATACTTGTTAACCTGTGCAAAGTGGTCACCCTTGGAGAATGACACACTGACAGGGTAATAAAAGTTGTTGATGTGATGTCAGGAAGAATCTTCCTAGTGTAAATAGACTGTAGTCATGAAAAGGTTTTTGAGAGTAACATTCAACTGTACAAATTCATTTCATGGTGGTTGGGTTACTTCTCCCCTGTCATTCAAAGTCAAAATCTTACTATAAAAAGTAACTGAGATTATTGCAGATATGCAATTACTCTTTCAAATTAATCTGGCTTGAAATGAGCTTGATGCAAGTATGCTGCCCATTCTCAAGAGATATATAACTTTACAATGCCTTACCGAATTTTGGTTTTTATGGCATATTGATTAAATCCCCTCAATTTGAAAAAAAATTATAAACCAACTCTTTCATACTTACAGGTAACCTTATTGTAGCCGAAATATTGGCCTATAATAAATCAGCCCTTTGCCGTAGTGCCAGCTTCGCATTCGGTTTTGTTTCATTGTCTAATTTTAGTTGTATATTTTATGTCACGGTTTTTCATTAACCAAAGTATTTTCTCTTTGTTTCGTCAATGCAGAAAACATCAGAGGAGCAAGGAGACCAAACCAAGAGAAGCACAACACAGGTAGCCCAACCACCAGGACCACCTCCGGGGCCACCCCCTGGTCAGCTACCCCTGGGAAGTCAACAACCTGGATCCTTACCAATCCAACCCAACTTTGCGATCAGGCCTCCCCCGCGGATGTTTCCCCCCGGTCCCCCACCTGGTAGGCCTCCAGGTCCTCCCCCAGGGATGCCTGGCATGGTTCCCCCAGGACCACCCCCTGGGTTACCACCACCTAACATGATGGCACATGCTCTGGCAAGAGGACCAAGACCCCTTATGCAGCCGCCCATGTCGCTCCCGCCAAGACCTGGAATGCCCCCACCCCCTCGACCACCCCCTGGAATGGTTCCTCCCCCACCCCATGGTGCAATTTTATCAGCACCTCCGACCTTTATCAGCAAACCACCCATGGCTAATCCAACGTCTGACGGTGGAAAAGGTACGTACGTCGCTGTGTCATTGTCGTTGTTGCATGTTGTTGTTTCAAACAATTTGTTACTTACATTGTAATCACCATTATTAGGGAGCTTAAGCAACCTCTACAGCGTATACCGAAAATAAGCCCCTGGGCTTATATTTTTCAAAGGCCCTTTTTGAGGGGCTTATCTATGGAGGGAAATTTGCGTTTCAAAATCGATTGGGTTAGCCTTGAAGTTGAAAGGAAATTTACCGATCTTGCTTTGTTTTACTTTGCATTTGAGTGCAAAAGTACAAGCCCCCGGGGGGCTTATATTTGGAGGGACTATTTAACGGAGGGTTTTTTGCGTCACGGGTTTGGGGGGTTTATATTTGGAGGGGCTTATGCATGGAGGGGCCTATTTTCGGAATTTTTCGGTATTCCATCTCGTTCAATTTGTCAAATGTTAGCGAATTTTTCTGCGGTTCAACTCTAAAGAACTGTGTCTAAGTTTAGAAAAAGAAAAAGAAAATCGTTGTCTTATGTTCACGTAGGCGTACTCCTTCAAACGTGATATAGCCGTTTCACGTCGTAGTCGTGCAACGACGCAGACAAAAGCGTGATGCACGTGCAAAGTTGTAGTTTTGCTAATCTAAATCTATTGCCTTTTTGCCGTTATCGTTGCCATCGCCGCGGTTCTTGCTTAAGCTCCCTCAGTGTTATTGAATGAATACTTTGTTAAGACTGGTGGCTTAATGTTCGTAACCTTCCTGATGCACCCATAACAACAAAACACAGGTAAACTCTAGTGAATTCTCTTCCAACCAGTATCAATGGACTCCTGTTAAACAGGACCGACGTATAAAGATAACTTTACGAAAACGAAAAGCGCCCCGATCTTAGGCCCATTTTCATCTCGATATTTGCTTTAAGAAAGAAGGATCATCCTGAGAGAGTAATAAAAGAGATTAATTGATTCTTTTAAATTCGTGTTTCTTTCTTTCTTACTTGAAGGAGCAACGATTGTCAAAGAGGCAACGGCGACAATTAGCGCCAAACCGCAGTTACGAAATACACAAGCAGAGTTAACCAAACTCATACCTACGGCATTACGAGTCAAACGGGACCGACCCAAGAACAAAGCCAAGCTTCGGGCACCAACTTCTGGATCAGAACCTCTTGAAACTTTACCACAACAAGTTTCACAGCCAAAAGTCGCCGAAACCGGGACCAAAGACGATGCTTACGCGCTTTTTATGAAAGAAATGCAAGGATTGTTGTAAATATTTTCCCTTTCTTTTTCGGATTTTTTTTTTTACTTTTATCCTTCCGCATGTCAAATGAGAGTCAAGTTGTGGATTTAAGAGATAAGAGGAAGAAGGAGGAAGGGCTTCTGTGTGTGTTGTTGTTGCAGTTGTTGTTGTTTCTGTTGTTCTTGGTAATATCCAATAGGGGCGGATCTAGGGGGAGGGTGCAGGGGGTGCGCACCCCCCCCCCCCCGAGATTACCTGCGGTTTTCTAACACAACTGGTATTCTGCAAAAAAAAACTATTTGGTTTATTGGTGTTGAAGTTGGGCAAGAGGCGTGTGCACCCCCTCCTAAAAAAAATATTGGATCCGCCCCTGATCCAAATTGAAAAGGCTGTAAATCACTTTCTCTCCTCCTACCAAAAGCAATAACAACAAAATGGAAGCCGGTCGTTTCGATACACGTCGTTGCGATACGAAGTTAGCAGTGTAGCTGCACAAAAATTTCGATCATTTAGAGTATAGTTAGCGTGACAAGAAAAACGTTGGGCGTGAATATTCATCGTTAAAATGTCAACTACGCGAAATTATTTACACCTCGACTGAATCGAATATATCGAAATAGCCTGTGTACAGGCTCTCTGTTTGGGGAAAGATTTTTTCACTCTTTCCCCAAACAGAGAGCCTGTTCACAGGCTAATATTGAAACGACTTGTAACGAAATGACTTTGTATCGAAACGACCAGTAAGCCAACAAAATTATTCGTCTTCCCTCACCGCTTTCTCGGTTCTTTCCTCTAAGTCTGGATACTGGAGGGGAGAGTCGTTTCGTAAGCGAAAAGACTTATAACAGGTGAGCGAAACAACTCACGACGTAGGCGAACAGGACGTTGGCAAAACGACTGTAAACCTACTCTGGTGGCTCCATGAGACTTGGCATGATTTAAAAGAAATACCCCAAGATAACACTGGCAGTTAAAAGCGGCGAGAAAAACGAGAAAAATCAACTGTAACTTCTTTTTGGCGCGCAAGCGTCAGACATTTGTAATCAGCTTTGGACAGAAAAAAGAAAAGAGAGAAATAGTACAAGAGCGTTGCCTACTTTTTTTGTCCCCCCCACTTATCTGGATCTGCTAGTATATAGAGACTTCACTAGTTGAAGTATATAATAGGGTAGGGAAATCTGTCATTTGGGTCTGTAAAAGGGCCCAAACACAGGAAAAAATAACGGATTCCCATTTTTGGATATTTTAGGGTATTTCAAGAATACCCACAAAAATCCCAAATTTGGAACAGTGAGACAAGTCCCAGTCAGGGAACTTGGTTGGGAATTCCCTGGTTGGGACTTGTCTCACTTTGCCAATTTTGGGTTTTTATGGGTGTTCTTTAAATACCCAAACATATCCAAAAATGGAATCCGTCATTTTTTCCTGTGAAAAGGGCAAACAGATGAATTTTATGGCATTATAAAATCGAGAAAACGTTTTATTTTTGTGATTGATTGAGGTTAAGGGGTTAGACCACGGGGCGGGGCCTCCCCGTATAAACATTTGTTGAGTAGTATGGCAGTAGCCCGCCGGGGGATTTGAACAAGGTTACAGCGGTAGCGAAGTTACAGAAGAAAAATGAAACAAAACAGAATGCAAGGCTGGCACTACGGCAAAGGGCTGATTTATTATAGGCCAATTACAACCCCGGCCACTTTCAGCATGTCACGCTGTAAGGCAAGAGAAGCGTACCTCATAGATAGAGGAAAAACCCTGTCACCAGACCGAAGGAATGAACATTGAACTTTTTCTATTTCTATTTTTATTGTATAATCATTTACCAATATATTATTCTATCTGGATTTATAATTGTAGTTAATTATGAACCACTTATGTAAATTTTAAATTTAAATTTTAGGAGCCGTTTAAAGATATTTTTTCTCGGTATAGCTCTGGCCCTGAGGAAGGTTAATTTTGTTAGCGGAAATATTGGCCTGTAGTAAATCAGCCCTTTGCCGTAGTGCCAGCCTTGCATTTAGTTTGGTTTCATTTTACACATCAAGTGACGTCTGATTACAGCATCTCATTAATTAGAGATCCGGCAAGGGGAACCACAAGGGCGGATCTAGGGGGAGGGTGCAGGGGGTGCGCACCCCCCCCCCCCCCGAGATGACCTGCGGTTTTCTAATACAACTGGTATTCTGCAAAAAAAAAACTATGTGGTTTATTGGTGCTGAAGTAGAGCAAGAGACAAGTGCACCCCCTCCTAAAAAATGTCCTGGATCCGCCCCTGAACCAGTCAGTTACGTTTGACATGAAATGACTCAACCTCGTCCCCAAATGATCTTCTCGCTTTCCATAGTATAGTAGAAAACGAGAAGACCCTGGGGACAAGCTACAGCTGAGTAGCCTCCCCTTCACCGGCCGGAGTTTTTCCCATTCAAAATGGCGGTGCGAGTTTGTTTTCGCCGCTTTCGCTCATTCCAACTGCTTTTCATAAATACGGCCTACACACGCTTAAAAGATCCTTTTTTGAATGTGAGAACACCTTTTCCAACTTTAACACCACGAGGTCTGCGTCCATTTACTTTAACACGAACGCTATGTTCCGACGGTCGACAAAATGACGAAGACCCCAAGGTAAAAACTGCGAATTTGGTCATAACACAAGGGCCCATTGGGTGGCTTTTAAAGACAGTGAATCTATGGCTCCTTCAGAAGTTTATTGATCACGAATTTGAGGAACGCGAGTTTCTACGAGGGGCTAAGCAAGCCTTGTGTGTTATCTCCGAGTTAATTAACAGGCGAAGCTGGGAGGAAATGGAGGGAATAATGTCTGAAAAACTTGCAAGTGATATTCAACACAACACTGACTTGATTGAAAAGCTGGGACCAGTGGTCACGTGGCAGCAAATTATATCCGCAAACATCCAGAAAGTGCAAGTTGGTTTTGTGGAGAACGGGAAAGGCAAATTAGTTGACATTCAAGTGGCGTTCATGTGTGCAAATCAAAACAAAGACGAGTTCTTTGAGAAACAGCTTGGAAATGTTAAAATAATCGGCATTCCTACTCCGAAGATTGTGTATTACACATTCAGAAAATTCATCTTCCCTGATTCAGTTAGTGACTGGCATGTAGATGCCATTTCAAGACAGTAATACCAAGGGTGTATCCTCATCAAGGTTCTTGAATATAATCCCAGAATGCTTTGCATTCAAAAATTGGATTGTGAATCTAAAAAATCCATACTCTGAGTAGCCTTCAAAGCAGGCATATTTTGAAGCGTGAATGATGATACTATTTTCAGGACAAATTCTCTCCTGCTGCGTGCCCCTCCTCCTTTAGTTTTTTTTATTTGCTTTCAAGATTGTGGCTGTGATCAATGTACCTTTGAGTTTTCACAAAAAAAAAAATGCCTGCTCTGCATGCTATGCTCTGAGTGCTACATCTGGATTTTTGGATTCATCATCTGTCTGTTTCTCTAGACAAGATTCTACTCTGTCAGATGCACCTGCTGGTGAGCTTCAGTTTTCCGGTGAAAATATGAGGCCTGCTGCGGTCTCTCTCCTGCTAAAAAAATCATTTTCAGAATTCTTGCTATGTGCTGTTGACCATCAATCCAACAATGGTTACAAAAGTACAGTTCTGATCCACATTTTTCATGAATGTGGTAACGTACCGGTGTACCTCGTTGAATCAAGAATGGTGTGAGGGATACCCAACAGCATATGGTGATAAATGGTGTGAAATAATAATCATTTGGTTTTTCTAGTGTTCGCTGGACTTTGGATGCTTGATAAAAACCATCCTTTAGCCAGTAGTGTAGGTGTAAAATTCAGGCAAGAACATGCTCATTAGTTTCTAAATGCAGCTGAAATTTTTGTTATTTATTTCAACTTCAAATCAGAAGAAAATTAGAGATTATTAAGTGTAAGTGGTGTGAGGCTTTGGACACTATTTTAACGTTTTTAACAAGGCATCTTTATCCCTGTCATAAATGATCCATGACCAAAAACAACAGGATAGTATCTGCGGGCTAGAAAATTAATCATTAAAATGATCACAGCCACTAAAAAGAAATTTGGCCATTTATTTCTATTTACCAATGATGAGAAAAGTGTACTCTGGATTTTTTAAGGCTGACACTGTCCCTTTCTGAAAATGTTCAGTAATATACTATTACTTCGTGTTGAAAAATTCTCAGTTTAGATTTTAGCTTCTCCCACAAATAATTTACCCTGGGTACCAGAAGTTTTTCTCGCGTGCGGCGGAATTTTCAGTGTGGCCGAAGGCCGACACAGTCACTATAAAGACTTGAAAGAAACCGAAACCGCGCTAGAAAAGTCTCTGGCACCCAGGGTACAAATAATTACGTTAAGCTGTAAATGAAGCTTCGTCTGCTTCGTCACGCTTGGAATAATGGCGACGATGATATGGAAAACTTGAAATCATTTTAGTAGTGACGTTTTTGCTGCCTTTGTGATGATGCCATAATGAATGATAAATGAACACAACAACAGGATACGATTTGCCTCGGTAAGGGGATTTGCCCTTGTTTCTTTGTTATTTGCCCACCCATCCCACGCAAGGTTGACCACACTGCCAGAGTCTTCCATTTTTTGATCATCAGTGTGGCTTCTAAAGTGCCATGAGACAGGGCCTAGTGTGTACTGCAATGTGAGTGTAAAGGTTCTTTAACATCACTAAATCAAAGATTGAATGAGGTATTGCCTTAACATAAACACAAGTTGTCAATTTACAGCTGAATTTACCCCGGGGAATTTACCAACCAGCTCAACATTGGTATAAAGAAGGTTTGTCCTTGTATGTTAACTGTGGGTTCTTAACTCATATTACAGAGGGCTGTCAAGGGAGAAAGGTTAATAAAAATTAGTTCTTTTCAGGTACTATATCTGCTGTAAATCCCCCCCCCCCCCCTCCAAAAAAAATCGAGTTTCACAAAACTTTATGCTGAATCAACAGCAGCTTTTTTTTCCAACCAACATTACAGGCAGTCTCACTAAAAAGACCAACAAAGCACAGCATAACCCCCTCCCCTCCTGGAAGGCCTTATTATACATATAGAACCAAGAACAGTGACAACATAACAACCAAGGGAAGATGCTTCACTTACTCAAAGTAGATAACGGTTCTATAGGACGAGATATAGTGCATCAGTCATTACTTTACTGGGGTGAGTTCTACGGCAACTTTTAAGTTAAAACGGGCAACAATAGTCTGCAACTTAGTTTGCAACATTGCTGCCAAACGAGTGGAAAAGGGGGCTGCTTTCCATTTAGGAAAAAAAACCGGAAATTTCGGTGGGAGCAAAAGTTGAATTTCCGATTGGTCAAAAGTTGTTCCATTTGGTCATAAACCCCGGTAAGTCGCGGTGCCCGACCGTGGACCTGGAACTGGTACAAACTACAAGAAACATAAATGGAACACGACATTTCGTTCGGAAATTCCAACCGGGAAAACGGGCCCACCTTTTTAGATTTTCCACTTTATCTGGGAATTTTCTAGCCTCCCCCGCAGGCGTTTTTAGGGGAGATCGTATTTCTTCCCTCGGGGAACGCCTGCGGGGGAGGCTAAGAATTTTCCAGTGGGACGAACCGAAACATGTTCCATTTACCGCCGAACCGGAAATTCCGGAAATTTTGACTAAATGGAGAGCGCCCGCGATGTTGCGCATTTTACCACCCACGAATCAAACCTGTCTTGCAACAAATCAGGTTGTTGCTAGCCTCCCACGCAGGCGTTTTTAGGGAAGCTGGTTTTTCAACCCTCGCCACAAACGCCTGCCCAACCGAAGACAACATTCCTTTCCCATGCTTAGCCAATCACGTTGTACTTTCCAAATTTTGACCGCAAGGTAATCTGATAATTACTCGATCTGCACGAAACACTGGAAAAACTTTCTGACCTCTAATAAATGCTAGATTCAGAACGGCAAAAATAAGATTTAGTCAAATTTTAGAATACTCCATGCACTTCATAACCTCAGCGAAGGAAAGAAAATAAGGAGAACGGTAACTCTAGGGTCACGTTTTAGTCACGTTTAGCCTGTCAACACTTTATTGCACAACTGTTTATTGGTCACTTACCACGCAAATAAAACAATGGGAAAGGAATGTTGTTTTGACTTTCGGCTGAGCAGGCGTTAGTGGGGAGGGATGAAAAACGAGCTCCCCTAAAAACACCTGCGTGGGAGGCTAGGTTGTTGCAAGTTTGACTTTTGATTGGATAAAATTTCGCGGGAGTCACGCCATACACAGGAGAGTTATGACACTTGTTGCAAAACAAGTTTGTCTTGGCCGGTAAAACGCACAACATGTACAGATTTTGTCACAAAAAGTAGTACTAGTCTCTACTTTCTACAACAACTTTCCACAACCTTTCAAGACAGGTTTGATGCATGGGTGGTAAAACGTGCAACACCGCTATTAAACTCGTTTTGCAGCAATATAGCAAAACAAGTTACCTGTTTTTTCTGCCTTTTTTACCGTACCTTTAGAGGCGGATTTATCGAAGTACTTCCATCACTGTGAAGCGAAATCTCGCAAGCTAAGCAGGCTACCAAGTTCTGCACGTTATCGTGGTTGGAGCTAGTTAATTTCTTTCTTTATTCCTAACAATTCGACAGCGCGCGGTCGATAAATCCACAGCGGATTTTATTTCATTTTCATACGCGAGCTCGACGATCTCTGAGAAAAAAGAGGGTCTGTGAACAAGTTAGGTTACTACAAAAATTATGGTCAGTCTTGCTCTTAACTGAGTTCGGATTTGTTGAAAACCAAAGGTGGTTGTGCAGTGGTAAAAAGTAGTTCGAAGACAGGTACGTGCAACACTTGAGGCAAGACACAGGAAATATCTAACAACTTTTCATTTTTTGCAGTTAATTGTGTTTATATATACTTGACATTAACTGTCCTACACGATGATTTATACTACATCCGGTTTGTTCTCTTTTGAAATTTTTATAATAATAATTCGACTTTAGAAAATAATATTTAAAATATCTATAAAAAAATAACTCAGTTCAGAAGGCGCTGTCTAATGGCGCGGATAAAAATTGTTTTAAACTACTGTTTCATTGGTTGACAGTTATCTATCGCCGGATATAAATAGTATCTGGTATGGATTATAGTCCCGGGGAGGGTACTTCCTAGTAATAGGCTGGCTAATGGGGATGTGCCGCTGCATGGGGTCGCAAATTTTCGAGAGTTTGAGGTTAAAAAAATTTTTGTATCTAGGAATTTGACACACACAAAAATATAGTGAATTCGTTTCAGGATGATCGTCTTACTAGGTTTTATAAGGTAGATGCATAAACAGAAAGTGGTAAAGTAAATTACATTCGACTAAAAGTGACCAAGATAGGGACTATAATTAGCCGCACAATAGACTATAATGGGGTAGGGATTCTGAAAGACCAGCGGCACATACCCAGCAAAAACAACCGCGTCTCAAGGACGCTTTACCCTAGCGTTGGAGGTGGGCCCCACCTCCAAAGCTAGGGAAAAGCGCCCTGAGGACGAGGTTGCAACAAAAATTGACCCAAGTAGCTCCCCCTCCCCCTGAGGGCTATAGTTTTAACTAGTACAGTACACATTCCATTAACTGTCCTCATCTCTCTGTCCTCGGGCAAAGTTCAGAAATACTTGCTCTAAGGTTGTCTGACTAACAGAGTAATCTTCAATACTGAAGTTCAGTTTGACTCTCTCAATTGCCCCAAACAGCTGAGCCCACGTTATGCTGGTATCGCGGATGTGATAGTGGACCATGCCTTGATGCTCGTCTTTCAACACGCTTCCAGGGAATGAGCTCTCTATAAACTGCTTCAGTGGTGCAGTGTCGGGTATGTTGCTTGATACTCGAGCTAGAAGCGTGTATCCCTCGCCAAACTTGTGTTTAAGATGCTGCGGGCTTCCCAGACATTTTAATCGCCCATTAACCATGATCGCTAGCCGAGTGCACAGAGCTTCACATTCCTCCATACTAAGAATAATAAAGGAGAAACGATTGTAAGCTTTACAACTAAAAATAAGAAAGAAATGAGGGGAACGAAAAAGACACAATGCGAAGGAAAGAAAAAATGTTTTGCCAGTGTCTTCAGCTTTTCTTTGCTTTGCTTCAGGTGCTTGCAAGGACTGAACTGATTTTTCAATCCTCGACGCTTTTCTGTAAACATTCCCAAGTTATTAACATAACTTTTTTCATCATTTTAGCGTCCTAACTTTCTCTTCAGCATGGACCATACTCACCTATGTGACGTAATCACTATGCATCGTCCATCAGCACGAACACGTGACAGTGCATCCCATAATAGTCTTCTCGCTACCGGGTCCATGCCAGTTGTAGGCTCATCCAAAAACACCACAGGGGGGTCCCCTACTAACGATATGGCAGTACTCAACTTCCGCTTGTTTCCACCACTAGGGAGAAGAGATTTAAAAATATCACTCAGTGAGGAGCCCATTACCTAGCCTGCGCCAGGCTCTCATACAAAACAAGAAAAGGGAAAATAGCACGGGCGGGCTCTGGGAAGGGAAGGGTCTCTCTCCCCAGCCCCTGCACGTATTTCACATCACTTTTTACTGCACGACTGCACTACACTACTGTCTTGGAACCTGCGACATGCTACCTTTAACCCTGACTTAATTCGTGTCCCTCACATAGGCATTTACAGACAAGCTGAACTGAAGTATTATTAACCCAATTTTTTGTTTTCGTCGAATAAGGGCACCTGATTGACTGCTTAATTGTGCGATCCACGTGTTTCTCCACTGTTTGAAGTAAGATACTTTCTACCCCATTAACGAGCATTTGTGGGAGATGTGGGAGATGAATACGAGCTCTGCTCAAAGGCGACGTTTGCCGCGTTTCAATAAGCATAAGATCACAAAGTGGAAAAGGAAAACGGGTTTTAAGCGAATGGTACTCACAAGCCACCAAATTCAAACACACTCCAATAGATATGTCATCTAGTTCACAGAGCGGTTAGATTGGGAAGATTCGCAGGCAAGTTTTCCAGTAGTGTAAGAATGAACAAAGCGGACACGAGCTACAAGTATACTAAGATGACGTTAAAGCAAAACTCGGACAATTGAAAGCCAAGAAATAGGTCATTGCATAAAAAAACAATCATGATTTCGCACTGTATGATTGGCTGAGATAATTTGCACCACTTACACATCAGCCAATCAGAAGTATAATCCCAACCGCGTTTTCCCGCGCTTTGCGGCGGCTACATTTTTCTGTTGTAAGCTCTGATTGGTTTATCTCTTCATATGCACGATTTTTCTTCGCTGTCATTGGTCGGTTTTAATTTCAAAATTAGGAACCGCTTTGTTGCAAGTTGACGAAACGGCAAACTCATACCCTGTTTACAAGAGTCCGGACAAATTTTTGAACGGACAAAAACTTGCAAGGATCCGCCTTTTGTTTACACGGAACCCGCGGAACTGTGCAAGGTTTTCAACCGCAAACATCACTGCAATCTGTAGGAGAATTTGCACGGTTCCGTGTAAATGGGTTGCACAGGTGAAAATTGGTGGTGTAAACTGGGTATCGGGCGAGCATAGCCTTTTCCAGGCGTTTGGATAGTTCGGAGTGGCGCAAAGTAGCTATCGTCGCGCCGCTCCTAACTATCTAAACGCCTGCAACAGGCTAAGGCTCACAAAGCTAAGTTCCGAAAAAGGCAAGAGTATCCTAAGGTTTAGACTGTTAACAGTCCGTCTATTTTTCCGTAAGATCATCGAGATCGAGAGCTTTGCGTTACGGGCTGCCATCTGGCATGAGTGTCAAAACTACCTAGGGGGCGGGGGCCGAGCTATAATCCCCGACGCCCGCCCCCTCGGTACATTTGAAAATCAACATAGCTGTGACAGTAAGACGCGGTATATCTAAACGATCGCACGAAAAAATAGGGGACTGTGAACAGTCTACCTAAGGTTTCACTGTGTATTAACGGCGAAATCAGAAATACCTGTAAGAACTTGTTAACTTATCCGCATGATCTTGAAGAAGCAATGCTTGAATAAGCTCCTCAACAACATCCGCTATCAAAACTTCCGGTACGCCTCGTAGCCGAGCATACATATAGAGCAGCTCTCTTCCGGTCAGCTGATCTATTAATGCGTCAAACTGAGGACAATAGCCAATACGCTGGCGAACCTGTTAAAGTTTGACAAAAAGTTCTTTTCAAAGAAGAATATGAATAACAGCTCTGATGAAAGAGGCTCTTTGTGGACGGCAGAGAACTGGACAAAAAACGTTGTTAGCAAGGCGATTCCTGTTCTATGATCTGATCTATGGTTTGTTTGATTTAAACGATGTTACGCCAGACGATTAGCAACGGCGATTTTAGGACAACAATTTTCGAACAATGTTTTAACAATTCCAAGCAATGTCGCAACAATGTTGCAACGCTGAAAATCGTCGAGCAATGAGGATTGTCCCATGTTACATTTCCTTCAGTTAGAGTGCAGTTACGTCGAATGTACTGAAAATACTAAGAAACTCTCGAGAGGCTAGAATCAATGAACGCACCCTGTTCATATCCTCTCTGACGTCAAACCCGTCCACCACAGCAGTCCCGGATGTCATGGTCTCATCTCCAGTTAACATGCGAAACGTTGTTGTTTTTCCGGCTCCATTGATACCAAGAAGGCCAAAACACTCTCTCATGGGAACCCCGAGGCACAGACTATCTACCGCTATCAATGGCGAACGACCTGGAGAAAAAAACGTGGCTTATTTACTTTTTATCTTCATTAATTTAGTTAGTTTCTATCTAATTAATTATATCCACGATAACAGAGATCACGTAAGATGGTTTCCAAACAAGCCGCACCCGACCATTAAATAATACCTGTGCTATAACCAACATAACCATACTTGTGATTAACTAAACGGACTCCCGCTACGCGGTCGTCCGATTTTTTTTTATCACTCGTATGATGACAGAATTACCATTATATAGTACTAAAAGGTCCCCGTAAAGCTCTTCAGGATATAAGGTCTTTCCAGCTTTTATAGTGGACAAAGCTGCACGTAGAAGTCTACTGTAACAATTTTATTTATTCTTACATGTAAAGGATCGATTTCCTCATTTCATTGTCTGGCAGATATTAAGCAGAGTAGACTCAGAATTCAAACCTCTTTGAGCTCATCGATCACTACTCGAGGATAATAATAATAATAAATAATAAACTTTATTTTTATACCGTCTATATCATTAACTGTTCTCGCGAGGCTCACTTCGCTTGCCCCAATATAGGAGAGCTTGCTCGCAGGCACAGACCACTACGTCAATTTTGTCGGTTTTCCTGTTACCGAATCATGCCTAGACAGGACGTACGTACGATACAAAAACCCGCGAATTGTACTCACGTCCATTCCCTGAGAAGACCTTAGTTAACTCCTTGATAGCAAGCACGTCGTCCATGTTCTCTGACGACATCACCCTTCTTTTTTCCTCTAAAACATCGTCATCATCGGCCACTGAACACTCGTCGCTCCGCAGCCCAACCGTAGAAAAACTACGCCTGAAGATTCCCGTAAATCGGTTGAAAACCCCATACTCAATTAATAGAACAAGGGAGTAGAAAACGATCCCTTCTAAGGCCAGGAATACCAGGTAGCGTCCAATACCAGGGTTGTCCCAAGATAGGTAGTTCTCTTGAAACTCCAACTGACTGCCGCCATATTCTCGAATGAGCTTTTCGCACTCAGCTTTAGTAGGGTGAAAGTAGGGCAATTTGGTATGAAGACACACGTCAACAGCCTTGTTAAAGAAATCCAGAGCATTGTAGTTATCAAATATATCAGTTAGGCCTTGACCCAGGCAGTAATTCGGCAGAACAAGGAAGGCCCATTTCAGAGCGTTTGCTACGTCCAGGAGATCAAGTTCCAGGGTTAAATAAATAAAGAACAAGAACAACAATATGTTAAAGGAGGTGAGGTTTTAATGTTGCATTTCCTTTGGCTTGGCTTCAAATTTAAGTCTAATAAAACCATGACAACAAAACATATGGCGTAAAGGGGGGAACACCGCTCCGCGATCGGCTTAGCGGACGACTTCCGTAGCGTGACTATAACGCCTTGCTTATCTCCCCGGCGCTATTTTACACATCCACGCCGGATCAGACAAGTTCAGGTAGGTCCAAAATGGAAACAAACTTTAACATGGCCTAACACTCCACGGCACTACGAGCTAAAATCTCCGGCCATCATATCAATTTCCACCGTTTTGGTCTCAATTTGTCCTAAGTCTTAAGGCTCTCATTGACAAGGAAGATTTTTAAAAAAGACAAGTTACCTGGAATGCTTAGATGAAATACAGTCAGTAGACAAGCCAGGCCAGTAATATCGTTGAACATTGTTAGAACCTCGAAGGCAGTGAAGGCGTTGCGGAAAACGAAGGAGAAGAGATACATGAGAGGAATGATGGCCCAGCCATACAACATCAGTAACATGAACAAGTAACCTAAGCGAGGACCTAAAAGAAAAGAAAAAAACTCTGATTCAAATTACAAACTGACGCACTAAATGGTTGATTAGATAAAAAAAACACTTATTTGAGTGTCAATGTATATGTTTTAAGAGCCCTGGGTATTGGTCAACCCCTTGGAATCGAACCCGCGACCTCCCGCTCTATAGTAAAGCACTCTGCCGCATTTTGAAAATGAAAAGACGCATAAAATAGGATAAATTCGTGCCACCCACTTTGCAGAAAGAATGGTAAATGCAGACGTATTTCGCGTTAGCGAACACTTAGGCATAGTCCGGCATTATAACATGCCATATCCATTTCGAAGTTCAAGTCTCAGCACAGAAAATATTTTTATGGACGATTAATGATGGAAATGTGAGAGCTTTTAGCCTCGAAATTGCCGTGTAGGCTTCTAAAAATAAATAATTTACTTACCAGTGTAGGCTGGCACGTCAAAAGCTGCTACAAGGATCAAAATCGAGAGGGACGGGAGCAGAAAATTTATAAGGTCCCAGGTATAGGCAGAATCCCAGTAGCTGAATGGGTCAACACCGCTGACAAACTGCACATGTTTCGCTTTGTTGGCTCGTTCTTGAACAAGAAACACTACAAAGCTGGAGGCCAGAAAAGCCATGCCAACTAACACATAAGAGGAGATCTGGAAGCCGAGTCCACTGCTGCAGTAAATGGAATAATTATAACGATAAAAATGATGAAATTATTACAATCAAATAAGGAGGGAAATTCACTAACCTACATGCCAGAGAGTTTTCATGTGCGATTTCCCGTTTCGGTCAAGTCTATACAGTGACCTACTTTTTTCTCGCCTCTTGGCCTTTTGTGGCTGCGGCCTTTGGCTGAAGATGTGTTGGCCTGCAGCTTCTTGTTAAGGTTGGTAACCTGGGTAGAGTTTTACCCGAAAGTGGACTTCAGACAAAAGAACAAACTTTTTCTACAGTCTTTGGTGCCTCGTGTCTGCATGCACTGCAAACTACTTTCACATAAGCAGTTAACCACGATGTCAAGAAGCCAAGTTTAAAAATTATACAATTGGAACAGGATGGTGAATCAAAGAATAAACAGGAAAGAAAAAAGAGAGGAAACAAGAGTTCACAGACTGTGTTACAAAAGAACCTAGACGGTTTAATGTGTCGGTTAGCATTACCGCTGTAAATCGTTCATGGATTCTTGAGCTGTTCTTGGCAACGGGTGGTTTACAGTTGTCACGGAGACGTTTTTTCCCAGGACAGACCGCAGTATACCAGCGTCGGCAACCGCAAGTGACACGGCGATAGCATGGTAAGCTTGGTTGTTGAACCAAGCCGTAACATTAACTGAGAAACAAAGTGAAATGAACAAAGATCAGGAAACCTTCCAAGGCAATGAGGTGTTTGACCAAGCCACCCCTCCCTTAGTGCCAACATGGCCAGCCGCTGGCCTACGTTCTTTAAGGTGCTCAAACGTTTTTGCAAAATAAAGAAAAAATATAAATCTTAACGTCACCACCAAGGTTCACAGAAAAACATCCGCATAACTCTCCGATGGGATTCGAGCCGATGATATTGCAGATGCCAATCTGGCGTTGAGGTTTCCTTCAAATTCAAGACAATTCTGTGGGTTTCAAATAATGAATTGGAACTCCTTTCATTGCCTTTTCATATTTTTTTAAT
Organism: Porites cylindrica; assembly: GCA_964035525.1. Lineage (NCBI taxonomy): Eukaryota > Metazoa > Cnidaria > Anthozoa > Scleractinia > Poritidae > Porites > Porites cylindrica. The sequence continues at coordinate 26,846,789 of OZ037780.1, forward strand.
GGTTTCACTATTTGCTCAGAGAAAGCATGCATAAATACAGTTGTCAGGGTGACGAAGTCTGGTTCTCTTTACTACAGAACTGGAAAGGTACTTTGCAGTGGTCTGGTTTTGATTTCTTTTGTCGAAAGATATGGGTCCGTTTTTTTTTAACTTTCTAGAAATATGACTTGAGTTGGATAACTCCCAAGAAAAAATCCTACCTGTCCCATTTTCCTTTGCAAAAGTAGCAGCAATCAAATCATGCTTGTTAAAGCCTCTAAGTCCATGATCTTTCGTGGCTTCGGTCGTTAAGTACTTTTCCATATCACCGGTCACGTGAACAGGCTTTGTATCGCCCCCAGGCCACTGAGTTCGGAAATTTTCAGCTAACAAGTTTGTCTCTGAAGAACTATATCTGGAAAACAAGAAACAACTATGATATGACTTCACACCTAAGAGACCAAGCCCCTGAGCTCAGCGAGATCTAAAATGTCAATTTTCGGTGTTGTATATTTACATTTGTTTGAGGAAAAGAAAAGTAAACTAAACACACTGTCTGTTTGTTTGTAACAAGAGATATCTCCTTCCAGAGCGACTTTGCTCTTTTAGGGAAAAGGTAGAGAAGTGCTGTAGCAAATTTAGTTATACAAGCAAATTATGTTTTTCGTTTCGCTCTTGGCTTTGTATCAACTGACGCCCCTTCCAACTTACTACAAAAGTATAGACTTCGCATCAAGAGACTACGGGACACACTCGGAACAAAATATAACCTTTTACGATAACTTTTCCAATTAAAGCTTTCTTCAGCTCATGGAGACCTAAGAGTGAACACAAAGGAAATTCCTATTTTTCTCTGTACTTTCCATCCATTTGTCGAAGTCGCTTTTTCACACATCATTCCCCTTCCCACCCATGCCCCGATATCCCCACGTCACCCCCCCCCCCCCCCCCTAAAATCATTGTGCTCTTAACTGCGAATAGCTCTAGTCTTCTACGCAGTAGCCTGCGGACGCAGAAGTATTTCCGGTCGTCGCATCTCTCCAGCCGAAAGTAGCCGCAGAGTCGTCACGCAAAGTTCCTCCCCACAAAGAACGGCTACGAAGTCAGGAGACTAGAATACTTCAGGAGCCAACACTTACCCTTCTGAAGCCCAAGAGACGAAGTTGTTCTGGTAGTTATTAGTAGTGAGATCAAGAGGCGGTGAGCCAGTGGGTTGAGGAAAAGTCTTGGCAATAATGAGTGCAATAAGCGTAAACACCAGTGGAAGGAGAAGCTGTGAAATAAGGGACAGCTTGTGACGTTTGGAGTGAAGTAGGCGCTTAACAAACATTGCGTACCACCGCTGACGAAACAGACGAAACCCAGAAGAGTGGGTGTAGTTACCGTAGTCGCTAAAAGTGCCATAGCCACCAGACGCTGCTCCGAATGTTCCCAGTCGTGAAAAGACCGATCGTTCTGTACCATTTGGGATTTTTCCATTCACTTGCATTGTATTTATTGAGGAAGTCTCTGAGGAATCAAACGAAGTAATACAGTTACCTTCATGAAGCTTACTCACCAAAATCTATTAAGTACGCACAACTTTGTCTTACAGACAAGTGTTCTCCAATGCTGCCATAGTAGAGTGCGCGTAATACCTCTCATGAAAAAGGTGACGCGCGGGGGGAAGAGAGAAAAGGAATGATGAGAAAAGGGATTTCATTGGGTGCCATTTGAAAACAAACGACCATAAAGGATCAAAACACGTAGGCTTAGCCCAAAAGTCTCTCATTTTCTCTCTTGTAAAACGACCCAGAGGTCCACGCGAATCACAAAGAAATTGAAATCTGTTCCTGAGACATTTAGGAGCATTCGGATTAAGAAGTACGATGAAAAGAAGAAAAAGTTTCCTGTATTTAATAAGATCAAAAACGGGAATCCAGTTAAGTTTTAAAAATAAAGAAATAGAAGCCTGAGAGAGGTCGGCATCAAGGAGTATACGCCCAGCAGGCTTCTGAAGACGAAGCAGTCGTAAGAGGAGATGGTGGGAACAGTTACCCCCAGGCAGCAGAACAATAAATAAAGTAGTTGTTAACGCAAGAATTATAGAATCTTAAAGCAGAATCAGAGTTAAGATAAGGTTTGATGCGACGGAGAAGAGAAAGCCTACTGCTAGAGGGCCCTCGAACAGAGGGCCCTCGAACAAGAATAGTAGTATCACCCGCAAACATAGTTGAAGTTACGTCTGAATGTAGCTCTAACGGCAAGTCGTTGATATGAATAATAAAGAAAAGTGGCCCACGCTTCAGATAGAGTGCCCCTAAACTGGGTTTTTTGGGAACGCCCGAATAGATAAGAGCGAAACCAAACCATGGTAGAGTGGGAACAACTCATCCTGCCATCCTTAGCAACAGACGACAGGAAACAGTTTCAATGCCTAAGTATAGTTTTTAAATAACAGAACTGTACCATTATTTCTGGAATTCTATTGATGTAACGACACATTTTATCTTTTTAAAAAGATAGCAAATAGCGTGACACAGCCCCAGCCTTTAAAAAGAAAATAAAAGACATAGTTTCCCTATCATAATCATACCCAACCTTCTTGATTCCGTTTTTGTAGTTTATCGCTGAGTGTGCTGTCCATTTCCTCCACAACCTTGAGAAACACTTCTTCCAATGTAGTAACTGAAGCACCGTAACTAGCGATGCCAAGCTCCTGCCGGCGATTTTCCAGCTCCAAGAAAAGCCCCTCGAACTTATCTGTAGCTTCACTTGGCAAAACAAATGATAGCTCAGCACCTGCTCAAGGAACAACAACACAGATTGTAAGAATTACGTGCACTGTTCCCTTTTGCTTCTTGCTGCTGGCAGGTTTGTATGGTTTGTAATATGAGCGTGAGTGTTCTACCACGTTCAATCCTTTACTTCTAATAGTAGCCAAGGAAAAAACATAACAAAATACCGGTAATTCAAATTTCTTTTTGTAAAATCCTACGAAATAAATAGTACCCATGCAAAGAGGCTTAATTTGAATGGTAACACCATAGGATTTCGTCCTAAGATTAAAAAGTTACAGTAAAATTCCGAAAATAAGCCCCTCCATGTATAAGCCCTCCAAACTCGTAACCGGTGTTTAGACAATGGCTAAATTTGCAATAATTTTTGTCTACAGACATAACAAAAAGTTAGCCGTTAAGTAACTTTGTATTATTATTAAAGAAAAATTTAGCCATTAATTAACGGCTAAATTTTACTATTTCTACAAACCAAGAATTTAGCCATTAATTAACGGCTAAATTTTCATCAGGTATATATACAAACGAAAAATTTAGCCGTTAAATAACGGCTAAATTTTACTATTTAGACTAAGCAAGAATTTAGCTGTTAATTAACGGCTAAATATTTCCCATATATATAAGGAGACAGCTAAACTTAGCCGTTATTTAACGGCTAACCATTTCCCACTATATAAGTGTCATGTGTTTTTTGCCGTTATTTAACGGCTAAATATTTTTTATTTTCTTGTTCTTCTAACAATGATGATGATAGGCAGGTACTCAATAAGTTATTATAATTTATTAATTGTAAGTCATTTGTAGTAGGTCCCCCGTAAACAGACGCAACATTGTTGGATGTTACCGGAGGGGGGGGGGGGGTACTGCCATATATGGGCTATATAGGTATGTGCCGGTGTGAAGGGTATGGTTTTCAAGCAGCTTACTCTAGGATAGGGCATATAAATCAGAGTTTGGATCTAGAATAGGGTATCATTTTTCATAAAACTGATCAGTTGGTTGAAGATTTTATCAAGACTAGGGATTGTGGTATAAGGTTTTGTTTTGGCTAGACTGTGCTAGTGACCTCAGTAGTTTCTGGAAGAAAGCTACTCTACGCGGGATTTGGGGAGTTAACTCTAGTATAGGGTAGCAAAATTCAGCTGAACTAGCTCTGGTATAGGTTAAGGGTTCCGGGGTCCCAGCGGTACATCCCCACCCAGAAATTGCTAAAGTAACCCCCCCCCCCCCCCCCGGCACGTACAAAATTTTGAAAAGCGTTTCAGGTTAAAAGTTTCGTGTAAATATTAATTTCCAGTTAATAGTTTAATAATTAAATTGATCAGGTCAAGTAAAAGAAAATTTAGTTTGACTTGACAGGAACTTGACTTACGCTTAATAGAATATATTAATCGGTTTCGTCAAATAATCAGATTAGTTTTATGAAAGACGAACTTTCAACTACAGAAAGATTGGCGGTCTCTAATCGAAATCAAAATAACAGGAGCCCCAACAATCTCCTCGAGTTCCATAATGGCTGCCCCGTTTGTACCAGTAATATCAACCAGGTTTAATTATTAGAACTACTTAATAAAGTACTTATGATCAGTATGATTGGATGTAAAAGATAAAATCTTAATCATTGATCACGCTGTTTCAATAAATTACATTTTAATGGGTATTGAGTTGCTAGTTTTACTTATCGCACCCCTTCTTCCATAATATGAAAAAGTCGATCCATCCAATTTTAAACACAACATTTCTCGAGAGTAGTATACATTTAAGGTAAACATCTCCTTCAAATAAAATTTGATAACATTGCCGAAGTTTAGGCCTCAACCACAGATGACAAAAAATGCAATTTTAATGCATTTCTTTCCAAACTGACACTTTTCTTCCCTGGCAAAAGCCCCCTTCTCTACCACCCTTACTAAAAACCAAATAGACCACACAACAAAAGTCGTTTGCCCACGGCCTTCTTCTGGTTTTATTGGCTTCTGACGTTGTTTATCCTTTGATCTTCCCCCACAGCCATTTTGAATGAAGAGACAAAAAAACGGCTGTGAGCGAGACTCACGTCCTAGCATAAACACCCCATCTTGGCCGAATCAATTAACGGCTTAATTAAAGAACCGCGGAGCAGTTCTTTTATTAAATGTGGGGTCCAGTGAGGAGGGAGGGGCAAATTTCGTCGTTCTCTCTTTGAGGCCGTTTAGAATTAAATGTCAAACCTCCCCAGCCTCTCCCCTGCGCGGTCCCTATGGTTCGTACATATTAAGCCGTTATTTGATGGCTAAGTTGAACCTCCTAAAAAATATGGCTAAGTTTGACCTCCTTAATGTATATATGTTGAAAATATTTAGCCGTTAAATAATGGCTAAGTTTGACCTCTCTGAGGTATATATTGGAATTATTTAGCCGTTGATTAACGGCTAAGTTAAACCTCTACATATAAACGAAAAGGAAATATTTAGCCGTTAATTAGCGGGCTAAGTTTGACCTTCTCTCTAACCTATAGTGGAATTATTTAGCCGTTAATTAACGGCTCAGTTTAACTTCCTACACATATATAAAATGAAATGTTTAGCCGTTAATAAACGGCTACGTTTTAACTGCTATACATGTGTATAAGGAATATTTAGCCGTTAATTAATGGCTAAGTTAATTTAACCTTCTTTTCATATATGTAGGAAATTTTTAGCCGTTAATTAACGGCTAAATGTTACCTGCTCTACATATATAAAAGGAATATTTAGCCGTTAATTAATGGCTAAGTTTAACCTTCTTTACATATGGTGGAAATATTTAGCCGTTAATTAACGGCTAAATTGTACCTACTCTACATATATAGAAGGAATATTTAGCCGTTAATTAATGGCTAAGTTTAACCTTCTTTTCATACATGTAGGAAATGTTTAGCCGCTGGTTAATGGCTAAGTTTAACCTCCTTTTCATATATGTAGGAAATGTTTAGCCGTTAATTAATGGCTAAGTTTAAACTTCTTTGCATAGAAGAAATATTTAGCCGTTAAATAATGGCTAAGTGTAACCTTCTTCTAATATCTAGGAAATGTTTAGCCGTTAATTAATGGCTAAGTTTAGCCTTCTTTTCATATATAGGGGAACAGTTAAGCCGTTAATTAATGGCTAAGTTTAACCTTCTTGTAATATATGTAGGAAATGTTTAGCCGTTAATTAATGGCTAAGTTTAACCTTCTTTTCATATATATAGGAAATGTTTAGCCTTTAATTAATGGCTAAATTTTACCTGTTCTTCATATATATAGAAGAAATATTTTAGCCGTTAATTAATGGCTAATTTTCACCTACTACATATGTATAGGAAATGTTTAGCCGTTAATTAATGGGTAAATAATTTCTATAAGAAGGAAAATATTTAGCCGTTAATTAATAGGCTAAATTCTCGGTTTGTAGAATATACAAAGTGACTTTATGGCTAAATTTTTCTTATAACTGTAGTGTAAATTTATTGCAAATTTTGCATTTATATATACACCCACTCGTAACGCAAAAGACCCTCCGTTAAATCGCCCCTCCAAATATAAGCCCCCCGGGAGCTTGTACTTAGAAATTGCCCTCAAATACTGAGTAAAACAAAGCTAAAACGGTAAATTTACTTCCAACTATAAGGCTAGCCCAATCGATTTTGAAACGCAAATAATAAGCCCCTCAAAAAGGGCCTTTGAAAAATATAAGCCCCGGGGCTTATTTTCGGAATTTTACGGTAAGTGATGAATAATCTCACCACAAAATGGCCTAGAAGTTAAAAGGGTTAACTTGAAAAATACGAGAAGTAGATACATGTAGAGTAGATACCAAGACGACGACGACGACGACGACGATAACGTCCAAAAAAATAGGTTTTATGAGCAAAACAACTGCTCTGCACGTGCATCACGCTTTTTGGTACATTTCCTTGACACGACGTGAAACCTCCTAATGCCAACGTTTAACTATGGTTTTATGGAGGACGTGAACATACGTGGACGAATTTTCCTTTCTCTCTTTGAACCTGGATATTTAAGTCCTCAAGAGTTCGACTCCAGGAAAAATGGCCTTCATTTGACAAATAGAGCGGGTCCAAATAGATGCAAATAAGTTTGAAAGGACGTAAATTCATTTTTAGCGACGTTCTCATTGCCGTCGGCGTCGTCGTTGACGATATCACAGGTCGTAGGAGAATGGTAGTTTCAGACGGACTCACCAACATTACTCTCCAACATTGCTGTAGGCACATGGTCTCTCACCATAGACATAATCTTGGATACGTCACAATGGAGCTCCTTTACCATAACCATGTGATAGCCCACTCCGTACTTGTTCTTAAGGAAGAGGGAAGATCCACAGCATTTGATGTTTCCTTCTGCCATGATGGCGATCCTGTCACCGAGAATGTCAGCTTCGTCCGTGAAGTGCGTGGTAAGAAGTATAGTCCTTCTTTGCTTCTGCTGCTGTAGCAAATCCCAGGTGAATCTGCGTGCTGAGGGGTCCATGCCAGATGTTGGCTCATCCAGCATTACAACCTGTTAATAAATAAGACTTAATGTCATCATCATCATCATCATCATCGCTGTTTGTTTAAACTACAGGTAACTAGTAGAAGCTTGCAAGGTCATGGCGGCTAATGAATACGGCGCTGCTTCTCCCCGTGTGTGTGTGTGTTGGGGGGGAGGAGGTGGGGGGCCCTCCCTAGGCAGGAAGCTCCTTTTTCGGGCTCCAGATCGGCTCCTGTCCAGGTATATGAAAAGGTAGGAAATTCATAAGTTTAAGTATGCGAAAGCGTAAGAAAATCTATCATTTAAGTATTTCAGAGGGCCTTTGATTATACAGGCTATTTTCAATACGCACACATAAATAATTTTCTGAAGGTGAAGTTTTCATGTAGGGATAAAAGATGACATAACGATGCTAACCTTGGAATCTGAAATAAGTGCTATTCCAACAGACAGTTTTCTTTTCATGCCACCAGACAGTGCACGGGTCTGTGTGTGTCGCTTGTCAGCAAGTCCAATGCATTCAATCATTCTGTTGACCTCCTGCCGTACACAGTGGGATGGACAGTTCTTTAACTTAGCAAAGAACCACAGATGTTCCTCAACAGTCAGATTCTCATACAACACATCATGTTGAGGACAAAGGCCTGGATGAAAATTTTCTGATTAGCATCAAGTTTATTTTATTCAGGGTTTCTAAAACACGACACATTGAAAATGAAGAAATGATCATCGCAGTGAACGCAATTTATGCAATTGCGTAAAGAAGCCTGAAAAAAAAATTAGGACTTCAACGGGGTTTGAACCCGTGACCTCGCGATACCGGTGCGATGCTCTACCAACTGAGCTATGAAGCCTGCACTGATGTTGGGAGCAGGTCAATTGTGGGTTCATATGTTCCCGTGAAAGAAATGAGTGTTAAAGATTTAATTATAACACTCATTATCATTAACACACCAAACATTGTTGGTCATTCTGGTGATTTTGGTGGTGACAATGGTGGCGACAATGATGATGATGATGATTGATGATGATGATGACTGACGAGAGAGTGGCAGAAATCGAGCCTACGACCATCTCACAAACACCAAAAACAGCTTTAATTCTATGTTTTCAACATTATCATAGCAGTTCAGAACCTCTCTTGATTAGAAGTCAAGCATGTACACGTAACTTACCCAAGCTGCTGCGCACTCCACTAATGTTGTCTCTAATGGAACAGCCATTAACAAGAGCTGAGCCAGATGAAGCAGGAAACAACCCTGTCAGCATGGACATAAGAGTTGTTTTCCCTGCTCCATTGTGCCCCAGTAGAACAGTTATCTGGCCTTCATACATGTTCAGTGATACTCCATTAACCGCAACTTTCTTTCCTATGTAATAAGAAAAAATAAAATAAAGTTAAAAAGCACACTTTGGAAAGATTGAAATGAACATGATTTTTGAAATCAAACAAGGAAAGTTAGTTATCATAATTTGATTATGTAACTTATGACTTGTAAATCCAGGACTTCAGACACACTGTCATCAATACCCTGAGATAACGTAACAGTAGCAACCTCTCTTAAAAAATACTTTCTCTCGGGCTTGGTTTGGCTGTAAAAAAGGTGCAGACCATTCTCCTAGATCAGCCACCGCTTATGAAGATTACAATCTGGCTGTAACCTTATGATAAAACTCTGGCAACTCCTAGCAACTTGGAGTATATACATAATGGCATTTGGTTTTTACTTGCCCTGTCTATATTCAATTATCTTCAAACAACTGACACACAAGTTAGTGTTGCCTCACATAAAATAGCAAAGACACGTTTATCTAATAATGATAACATGTATGGGAAAAGCTGTTCTCTAAGAAAATTAATAATTGTAGAGTGCGCTGAGCCTGTGAAATCCAGGCCGTGCCCAGCATATGATTCTTAAGTAAAATCGTCAAACATATATCCTAGTCTGCACCCAATCAGTGCCAAATGAAGGTGCCTGGAGTCTGACCCCGGGGGGGGGGTACTTTAGGAGTTTCTGGGTGGGGATGTGCCGCTGGGACCCTGGAACCCTCAACCTATACCAGAGCTAATTCAGCTACATTTTGCTACCCTATACTAGAGTAAACTCCCCAATTCTCCGTATCCTAGAGTAGCTGTTTCCCTAGTCTAGATAAAACCTTCAACCAACTGATCAGTTTCCTGAAAAATGATACCCTATTCTAGACCCAAACGTTCTGATTTATATACCCTGTTCGATAGTAAACTGCTTGAAAACCATACCCTTCACAGCGGCACATACCTATACAGCCTATATATGGCAGTACCACCCCCGGGGGTCTGACTAGGTCGGCTCCAGGTGAGTTTAGAGCAGAGCCCTGATATATGAAGAAATAACTAACTCAAGTCAAACCTTTTTCAGTCGAAAACACTTTCTTGAGGTTTTTAATTTCAATTCCAGGCACCAAACCCACTGGTTCCTTTTCTAAGAATTCTGGTGCTGACATCCCAGTTTGGCTGGAGCCATTTTCTAAGTCATGGAACTCTTTTATCTCCACCTATAAAAAATAAGTAGAAATAGATTAATTAAAACAACATAAAGGCATGATGATCCGAGTAACTTTTAGGGTATGGTTGGCCATGTGCAATCATGCAGGAGTACAAGTCTAAGAAGAGTAATAATGCTATCATCTAAAGACGATGAAGAGAGCAGCAGTGGAACAGGAGTTTATAAACCTTTATATAGAGAGAAAACCGTTTACATAAAAACCCATAAAACGGCCATAAATCGGCCCTTGGACCACACATGAGAGACCGAACACACATTTTAAGTAAGGTAAGCTTTTTTTATTGAAATCCTGTCATTTTCGTAGGTTACAGAAACGATAGGTTTTTTTCCCATACAACTCCTTATATTTTGAATGTTACGCAACAATGCCGATGCTCATATTTCGAGCTTGGGCTACCTGTCATGTAAAGTGTTATGGCTGATAGAGGAAATTAAAGTATGTACTAACATGTACTAACCATGACCTTATGATTTATTGTCGTAGTGCCTGTCCTTTCGCCAAATCCTGCTAGCTCACCTCATTAGTCAATTCACTAACATTTGCCAGTTCCCTAAAGTCTTTTGCCTAATGAGTAATCAGTGGCTTAAAGAACAAACCAGGTATGTATGCATAGGTGTCACACTTTTTTGTGTCACGGCTCAAAGAAGGAAGTATATACATGTGCCTCACTGGTTCAGTTTCTTAAGCGGAACAAATGAGAACCTTAGCAAAGCAGACATAGCGAAATGATTCATAGGCAAAACAACCAGTCACCAGCACTACTTGGTTTTCAAACATTCACTGCCCCTATCCCCCCTCCTACATCCCTTGGATTATCTAATTACCTACAATAAAGGTAGTTTAATGATTGTAGGCACCAAGCTTTCTAAAACTTCAACCTTACCTCTTTGCCTTTACGACACCAGTAACTAGGTAAAACAGGAAAGTACCACGCCTGGGGAACACTAAAGTCTCCAGGAAAAACAGCCTCAACATACCAAGCGATAAGACCGTAGATCAACGAATCTACCACAAACATGACCATGACAAGACCGAGAGTAAAATCATCATCGATAGAAGGTCCATGGTTAAGATTTGACCACTGAGATCCGATGCCAGCTCCTTCGAATTTGCCAATCAGCTGAACTCCCATTGACATTGCGACATTGGAAAGAAGGCACGATGCAGCCTTGTCTCCTATACTCATTGTGTCATAGTACGGTGCCACAAAAAAGTATGGGATGTAATTGCAGAACCAGATGATCCCTCCAGCAGCAGCAGCAATGTTTGCCTTGGAGAAGAATACGCTAACACAGAAGCAGAACATAATGGAAGAGACTGCATAGAGCATGAGGAAAACAAACAAAACAGTTGGAGAAGTTTTGTTCAGGACACGGCCATTGGAGTTGAATTTTACAGTAAAGAAAAAGGTTGCAAAGGCCATACTGATGAGGAGGAACAAGAAATATTGTGTGAACCATGCAAGCCAATGTAACCAGCCACTCAGTCCCATCATCTTCATGGATTCCTGTCAAATTAAGTAGAATCAATACCTGTTTTAAAATTGATCAAATCTATCAATGAATATAATATAAAAAGTGGATGTCAAGGTGCATGTATAGCTGGGGCTGGCTGAACTCATAGTCTATAAAAGCAAGAGTTACTGCACCAATTTCCCGTGGATAGGATGCTACATATTAAGTCCAACTTAGGGTTAACCTGTTTCCAGACTACTATCCATTTATACACTGTACAACTGGGTCAAGTAAAGAGAGATGTTGTGAATACTGGTTTTCCAAAGGAAAGCAAGGGGATACAGGGTGCAAAGAAAGTCATTTTTACAGCTTGCCATTAAGGCAAGCTGAAGCTAACATTTACTAGCCCATAAATATCATTTCAACTAGCCCAAAAAACGTTTTGATGAGCAGATTGATTTCACAGTTCTTCTCTAATTTGAATTCCTCAAAAAAATTCACTTGCCCATCGGGCAAGTTAATAACAGAATTCACCAGCCCGATAGCAAAATCCACTGGTCCCAGGCTATCGGACACTACTTTCTCTGCATGCTAAGATACATCTAGAGTCTAGTTGACAGTATTGGACAACCCTTGGGTTAATATAATTATTATTTGTTGGGAGCAGGTGCAGGACCAGCTAGAGGTGTTAGGATTGGGGCAGGGTTTGAGTTACAGGATCAAGTCAAGCCTACACACCTGCACATTAGCAAATTAGACAGGGCCGTACATAGCGGGGGGGCAGGGGGGGCAGTTGCCCCCGCCAGGAAAACTGTTTTTTTTTTCTAACATAGTGTTTGATTTTGTTGGGCTATTTCTTTTAGCTATATTGTTCCGAAATCTCAAGAAAACCGACTAATTGACTGAAAAATCGTCCTTCAATGTAAATTCCAAATAATTATTTTGGAAAATCTTTCGAGGCAAAAGCCAGTACGAGTTATGACAATAATGATTATGTAATTTGGGCTGCCTGTGGTTTAGCATTTGGCGGGAAACTGTTGACGCATGTTTCTTGCCAACGTTTCCAAAACGTTTCTCTCTCAATCCGCTGGGAAAATGTCGGGAAGAAAGCGCCCGGCTCCCGCTCAACGAGGTATAATGGACTTCTTTGACGCCAAAAAAAGGTAAGTATCAAACTACAACGTGTGTTATTTAATACATCTAATAGTTGCCTTGGTTGCTGTGTTCATTCTTAGCTCGTTGTAGTATGAAAATCGGTGAGCCACTTCACAGTTTTGTAGATTGGACAAAACAACATGGCAATTTAACCGTCCAGTGATTGAATACTCTATGAAATTAAGCTTAACTTTTCAAAATTCGATAGCTCCAATGATGAGGACAATGATGAGAACAATGATGAGAACCAAACAAGTGAGGAATCGACTAGCACGGAAGGTACGTTTAATACAATTGAAAGAATTTATCATTTGACTTTAGATTCGGTCTTCGCAAACCATTGGCAGCGTTGTGCGAAATAGCGTCAACGGTACTCTGATTTTTGGAGGACTTATTGATATGATTGACTGAAGAAGCTAAGTTGCATAATCTATTTGTGATGGTTACGTAGCGATTAATTTTCTTTTACATGTATAAGTATTTTCATAAGTATTTTCCTTTTAGGTGGAATAATGATAGAAGAAAACCCCTGGCCCATTGAAGTTCTGGTGGAAATTTTTAAGTGGTTTTCAATAGAGGAACGACTTAAGCAACTGGCACCAGTGTGCAAACTCTTTCACCAAGCCGTCCATACACCAAAGTTTTGGAAGATAGTTGATACTAATTCAGAATTTACACTTTCTTCATTTCATTCTTTTTTTGGGCACGCTAAACATATAACACATCTCGGTTTTCGTTATTCTCAACGACAATTAGGGTGCAGAAATCTGATAGAAAATGCTCTGAACGATTGTGTTAACCTTGTCCACTTAGACCTGGCGTACAATACGTCAATTTTCACTTTGTTTTTTATACAAAGCATGCCATTTTTAAGATACCTTGACATAACAAGCTGCCAAAATGTGAAGGAAACTAGTTTAACACTATCCCTTAAAAACAAGAGAGGGCTGCAGGTGTTAAAAATGGGGAATTGTTTTCAGATAGAAGGAAATTCACTCGTTTCCATAATCAGGAGTCTGCCTGACGTAAGGAACGTAGTTGCCAATTGGTGTGGCTCAATAACAGTAGAACAAGCCCGCGATGTTTTGCAGCACTGCAAATTGCTGGCGTTTTCATTTTCACCATGTTGGGGGCCTCCTAACTTGTGGGAAGAATTTGTACAAGATTTTAAACATGTAGAGTTTGGGGAGGATCTGTTAGATCACGTCAAACGAGTACACCTCCCGGGATTTTTGTATGATGATGAAGTAGAATGAATAGTTAGAGACTCATGTGTACTAGGTTCTATGAGAAATGGAGTAGTAATGGCTGAACAAAGAAAGTGTTAATGAAAAAATATATATATGACAGCTCTTGTTTTTAATAAACAGTCAGTCGCAGCTCGCGTTTATTTTATTAACTTGTTTGCAGACCCAAGTCCATGTGTTAGAGATCCCAATGACCCAGCGAATTATACCGGTAAAACTTTATCAGACGACCAAAAGCTTGAGCTTCTAACCGTAAAGTTTAGCTTTCCTCACGGATTCAAGTTTCCGACAACAGCCGGAAGGCGTTTCCAAGTATCATGGATGGAGAAGCGGCCATGGCTGCGTTACAGCATTAGAAATGACACAGCTCACTGTATCTATTGTATATGTTTTTCCAACAATACTGTTCCAAATGAATCGCCATTTATCTCAAAAGGCTTCAAAAACTGGAAGAAAGCAGGTGATGAGCGCCTTGACACCCATGCGCGCAGTGAAGAACACCAACTTTCAGAGGAAAAGATGACTAACTTCCTTAAGACACGCCGCCCAGGCAATGACATCAGTGCAAGACTACAAAGACAGGCAGCCGAGCAACAGCATCGCACAATGAAAGGCGTCGTGTCTATTATTGATGTAGTCATTGCATTAGGACAGAGGAGCATTCCATTAAGAGGCAATTGGGATCCCTCTAAAAGAAATGAAGATGGGAATTTCTCCTTCTTTGTTGACTGGAAATCCAAATATGATCCAGAACTCAAAGACCATTTGGATCATGCTTCCGGTAATGCTAAGTACACGTCTCCGAGGATTCAGAACGAAATAATCAATTTGTGCGACAGTTTCATTAGAAACCGTGTCCGAGCATCAATACCAAAGTATTGGAGTGTAATGGCCGACGAAACGCAAGATTGTTCTACAACTGAACAACTCAGTATATGTGTGCGATATCTGAGCAGTAAAAATGAAGTTTGTGAAGAATTTATTGGATTCGTAAGGCTTGAAAAATTGGATGCCCAGACCATTGCGGATACCTTGTTACACGCACTACAAGAATGGGGCTTTAATATGTCCGGCCTAGTTGGCCAAGGATATGATGGAGCAAGCGTCATGAGTTCAAGTAGGAATGGGGTGCAAGCTAAAGTTGCAGAGAAGTACCCTAATGCCACGTACGTTCACTGCAGGTCCCACGTTTTGAACCTTGCAATCTCGAGTGGTTGCAAAGCTGTGCGATCCATTCAGAATCTGTTTGATAACGTCAGCAAACTTACGTGGTTTCTTAGTGGCAGCGCCAAAAGGAAAGAAATATTTCTTCAGACGGCCGCGGCCTCCGATGACAGTGAACTGTTGAGCGCTCTAGTTGCATGTGCTGATGAAGACGAAGAAGATGAATCTGCCAAAACATTGGAGGAAGGAAGCAAGCGACAGACTGTACCGAAATTCTGTGCTACTCGTTGGAGTGCAAAAGTTACTACCCTCTCTGCTCTTCTTGCTAAATATGGCTCTGTACTTCTAGCTCTGGATGAAATTTCGTCATCAAGCAGTGGCGATGCTAAACGTGATGCTTCAGCTTATTCACGTCTTCTCCAAGACTCTGAATTCATAGTCGCTTTGACAGTATCTCAGTTTGTTCTGTCATTTTTAGCCCAAGTAACAAAGTCCCTACAAGCTAAGAGCTGTAACCTTGGCGATGCATACCAAAGCGTAACTCTCGCCAAAGAATGCATTAAATCAGCAAGAGGCGATGAATCCTGGCAGAAGGTGTGGAGTCGAATCAGCCAGGTAGCTGACTCTATCAACGTCACCCTGATAAAGCCTCGTACAACGACTGTTCAACGCCATCGAGCAAACGCCGCACACAACGATCAGCCATCAGACTACTACAGGATTAATGTGTTCTATCCATTTATAGATCACGTTGTCGGTGAACTTGAAACGAGATTTTCAGTCCAGCACGAAGGCCTGATTACCGCTCAAAACCTGTTCCCTTTGTACTTGCCCAAGTTAACTGACAGGCATATCGAGAAGATCAAGAACTACTTCAGCAAGCATCTAGATTTCTCGGAGAAGTCTAATTTTGACGCAGAGCTGGCAAGGTGGAGGATGAAACACGCGATGGAGCCAGAGTCAGAACAAGAGGGAGCAATGCCTGATTGCAGTCCGCAAGAATTTCCCGCCATTCACAAGGTGCTGTCGATCTTTCTAACCACGCCTGTCGGAAGCGTCAGTTGCGAACGCTCCTTCTCAGCACTACGCCGTCTAAAGTTATGGACTCGGTCATCAATGACAGAAAATCGATTAAGTGGCCTTGCTATGCTGTTAATTCATCGCGGAACGGACTTCATTCCCACTCCAAAAGAGATCTATGACATGAAGTCAAATTGGAGAAGAATCTAGAACAGCCTAATATAGACTCGTTTTTGAGACTTGGTATTCTGATACCGAAACCTGCAATTTTAGCTCAGTTCCTTCAAGCCAATCTCTGTTCAAACTAACGAAGGCTTTCAACCCATTTTTGAAACCATCCATACAAAGTGTTAAACTTCTGTTCACAGTATAGCTTGAGTTAAAGATGGTATATAAATCATCATTGTGTAGCAGAGACCTCGGGGGCAATTTCAAACCAAACAAGGTGTTTATGCCATAATAAATCATGACAATTAAAAAAAAAGTATCAGTGTGGTTTGTTTCCTTAAAGGTCTTAGAGGCAACCTTCTGTGTAGGGGTGAAAACAAAACGTCCGACTAGAAACACTGTCTGTATACGGGAGACCCCTGTGAAGGTGTGCGGAGTTTGCCCCCGCAGACAAAAAATCCTAGGTACGGCCCTGTTAGATCCTCCATTTTCATTAATGCTTGTTTCTTTTTTATTATTTACAACACTCAAATTTCTTAACCTTGGCAGCCAGAGTTAGTAATGTGGCAGATTACATGTTAGGTCTAGATTCCTTGCCATTGTTATATCGCTTTCCTTGACAAAAAACTTTGCGTCTAGTGGTGAAAAGGAAAAAAGTCTTACCTTTGTTACCTTAGTGTATGGAATCCATTGGATATGAATAGTTTCCACTGGAGATTTTTATTTTCTATTTGTAAGAGACTTGAAAAAAATGCTAATTATGTTGTATGAGTCTTGAGAGGGTAGAAAAGTCTTCCATTGGAGCATGCTGAATGCATTGGTCATGCATAGATTATATTCCACTGGAAATTTACATTTTCTACCGGTCAGCTGTTTTATAAATTTTTTTAAAAATTTTGATAAAACGTTTTGTAAAATTTTATAAAACCGAATGGCAATTCTGTATTGCAATTTTCATAAAATTTTATACATTTTTATAACGTTTTCCCATGTAAAATTGTATAAAATTTTATAAAAGGTATAAAAATAATATGAAAATTGTAAAATTTTATGAAAAGACAGAAATTGTTGTTGCTAAATTTTCTTTTATAAAATAATATAAAATAATATAAAACCTTGCTTTGAGACAGAGCAGTTTCAAAGGATGCGGCAGTTTAATTTTTCAAAAGTGTGCAAATGTGACATTGTCACTTTTAGACAATGTTTCATATTCATAATAGTCAGAGTATGACAGGAACAGACCGACTGACTTTTATTTCCATCTTTCTTCCAAATTACTTTGGTATTAATATACAACACTAAGTAATTTCAGTTAAACATCATTCGGTCAGTTCAAGTCGCTCACAATTCATAAAAAATTAACATGCATAATTTAAACTTATTAATAATCAGTTTCATTGCAAAACATTTAGCTTTAAAGACAATCAGAGTTTTCTAATTGATTCAATGGCATGAGGAAAAAATGGCTTCTTTATGCCTTATAACAATAATTATATCACTATTGGATAAAAGCATGTGAAAATGCTTATATGAAAAACCTGTGAATAAAACTGTGAAAAAACATGTGAACTGTTCAATTTCACGCGTTTTCTCATATGGTTTTCACACCTTTTTCACAGGGTGTGAAACCGTTGAGACCCTGCCCAGGGCATTTTTCACAGGGTCAGAACCCATGCAAAACCCGGTGAAAAAACCTGTGAAAGACACAGTGTGAAAAACCTCTGAACTTTCACAGTGTTTTTCACGGGGTGGAAAATCTCAAACCTGTGAACAGGCCTTTTTTCATGGTCAGAACCTGTGGGAAAAACTCTGAAATGGGAGGAGTTTACCTGACAGCTGTATGTTGCCAGAATACCCCCCCCCCCCCCCCCCCCCCCCCAAACAAAAATACAATGTTGAAGTCTGATTTCTGTTCCCAAGTCAAAGGGAACCTATGAACACATACATTTAAGCTATATTACCTAATAAAATAGTATGTATTTAGCTAACAGTGATCCTGTGTCTTTTAAATTAGAAGGAATTTGAATCGCATCAGGAGATGGTTAACATTGCCAAAATCAAAATGCTTGTCTCAGGGGTTTCAATTTAATGGCCACGAGAAGAGAAAAGAGACAAGAGATGAAACTCGACTGTAGTGGTGCTTGTACAATATGTGACTCCAGTTGACTTGACCCCGAGTCCTACCCATGGAAATGCGCATGGAAACTGGAACCCGGGCAGCCTTTGACTGCAATCGCAGGAACTCTTAATTGCAATGTTGTTTTAAAATCACTTGGAAGTCGAATTATATTTTTTTGGATATTTTCCTCAAATGCAGTGTCCAGATATAAGAGAACGGAAATTATCAGAATCATTGCAAATTTTTACCAAGAGATTTTTACCAAGCGGTCCTTGTCACAGTATTATTGGACATTTTGCCTTCTCATAAGTGCAAAAATTGGTCTAAAACATTAGCATTTACTACAGAGCAACACTACACAAGTGGTAAAATGTATCTCATGCATTCCACATGGTAATGGTCTGTTTTTCTACTTCCAACACGCCTAAAGGTGTCAAATCAAAACAAAAGTGACTGTCATGAGAGCATAGAACCATCCTGACGAAGCACATGTTTAATACGACAACTTACTTCTGGTCAAGTCAAGTGTAGTCACAGATCGGACGAAAAGTCAAACCTCTAAAAACAACACAATTCTAAGCAAAAAATGAGCATCAAAACAACAGTGTATAGAGTGTTTTCACTCACGTGGCCAGCATCTATGCAAATTTATTGAAACAAAAGGAAGCGTTTGCATAAGAAAAGAGTTCAACTCCCAGAGGATTGTTCTGGGACACCAACATGGCCGCCGTTTCATTGTTTTGGGACACCAATATGGCCGTCGTGACGTCATGTGAAAACACTCAATAATTGAACCTTTAAATGATCAATAGAGGTGTGGGATACTAGCCAATTTTGTCTAGTAACAAAGGAATTATATGCCTCAAAATAAAATTGTAAAATTGCCCTTATTTAATCCCCTTAATAATTGTCTCTTTTCTCTCTTCTCCTTTTTACCAAGGAGAGTTAACATTTAACAATATTGGAAACTTGATATGTAACTGACATTGCATCCTATTTATGAAGCACCAGACAAACAACCAATGATTCAATACCAGCAATTCATCTTGCTAGCTCTGATCCGATTCAAATCCCTTCCAAAACGACTTGTTAAGAAACAGAAACACAGGTAAATACATCTTATTATTTTGTTAGCTAATACATCGTAAATACGTCTAATTATGTTATTAGCTAATAATTCATATAAAACTAGACAAAATAAATTGGATCCTGATTGATGATGGTCTTCTTAACTTAAAAAAAATGTAGAGATACTCACATCAGTAGTCTTCAAATAACCACAATCTTTTTGTCAGATGAACTGGCATGATATGAATGCTTGATACTGAGTGGTTGATTTAGCTTGACCATCAAGGCACAGGCATTTTTACAGAAGTATTTATTACTGTTCATAAAAGGTATTTAACCTCATTAGTTGATTAGTTTTCATAGTCAGGTAGGTGACAAAAAGAGTAGTTATTTAGTTTTGCAACAATGTGAAATAAAAATCTGAAATAAAGCACAGATGAAAGGTGCTTGTTACAAGCTAAAAAAGAAAAGAAAAGTTCTCAGCTGTAAGAAATACTGTAACTATTAGATGGAAAGGTGTTTGAGGATTAAGTTTCAAAACCATGAGGGCATGCATCCAAAACAGTGAATTATTCTATTAAATCACTGGGTTAATAAAAACTCGCCCCATGTAAGGGAATCCCGAATCCTTGCCCTTAGAATCCAAAAAATACAGCTCGAGGACTGAAATCCAGAATCAACCGCATGGAATCCAGAATACAGATACTCCGACTGTATTTCAGTTTGGTCATTTTAATTACATAACACAACTTTTCTTGCTTTCTTTGATTTAAGCTTTAATGCATCCACGAACCTTGAGCGAATGCACCTCTATAAATTCCAAATCTGAGGGCTTTTCCTGTACAAATTTAACACTCTTTCAAATCTAATAAACTCTCATCATTCTTTACCAGGTCTTCAATTGGGGTGGACAGACCTGCTTGAATATGCTGCTTATGATAGGGTCATCCAGAGAAAGAAGTTACTCTTACAGCAGGCTGGAGATTGAGCCACTTGAATTAGGGAAAATAGATAAGCATATAAACCTGGACTTTTACAGTAGCTTATAAAAAG
>OZ037780.1:26877035-26907035 GCA_964035525.1 Porites cylindrica
GCATTAAGTGGTCGTATTAACAGAAGGTATCCACTCGTGGTTGAATTGTTTCACTGACATTGATATAAAGATAAATATCCTTCTCGTCTAAAAATTGCAAGTTCTCCTTAACACTAAAATATTCTTTGTTTTTTTTTTTAAGCAATTAATATACAGTACACTTTTACTGGTAAATGTGTCACTTGTTAGAATTAAAATCGCCTGAGTGCAATTTTTAACCAAATAAAACCTGGGAAAACTTCAAACAAGGGGTGCGAAACAACTGTCAAGTAGTTTCGAGACATTTGAGCAATTATAATATTGTACATTACAGAGTTGTATTTGGTCTAAAATTTTATGAAAGTATATACAATTTTATAAGTGTATGAACTATTGTGAATTTTGTTTTATGAAAACATACAAAGTTTTATGAAATAAAATATAATTTTATAAAAGTGTGAAGTTTGTAAAAAACATTTCATAAAATCATGTAAAAATTAACAAAATTTTATAAGAGTTTATAAAACAGCTGACTAGGGGCCCGCCCAGACAGACTGTTAAATCTGAGAGCAACTACTGCTCAGGGTCATCGACGAAGAGCCTTCAAATATTATAACACTGATTAAAAATAAAAATTGAATTCCTTACCTTTAATTTTTTCTCTTTTTCGTGGACAACATCATGGACAATGTTCAAGGCAGTGGAAATAAGTGATAACATCAAAAGAAGAGGAAAGCCAATTTGTATCACTAGAACAAGATTGTCATGAGTGTAATCAGGATATGGAAACCGCTTTACTGACACTGTTGTATTTGACATATCAATCTTCCCTTTGTACCGGTACTTCATGATAGAAACATCCACTGCATGTTGAATCGCCAAAAATCCGGCTTCAAAATAAAATGGAGGGCCACCGTGGGAGGCATTTTTGTTCCTTGGTCCTGGAACTTGTAAAACTGGAAATGTAAACTGAGTATTCCAGGTTGTAGAAGGACTTGTACCAAACCCTTGCCTTTCTTCCTTGCCACCATTTTGCTTTATATCAGTCTTTGAGCTCAGTCTGATCTTGTATATAATATTATTACTGTCCAGACTTGTATTGAAGGCAATTCCTCCTAGGAATGTTTTTTCATTGCCTTGTAAACTGACTAAAGAGCTAACCATATAGTCTTCACTGTCAAAGGGCACAGCACGTGTAAATCCAAGCCGCTTCACCACCCCGTCCATAACTTGTCGTACATCACTAGTGTTAGGTGCAAATGCAATTTGACTGAGTTTTGACACTTCTGATGGAAGTTTATTCACCTCAAAGGCAGGATACGTGACATTTGGTTTGTACTCATTCTTTATCTTGATAGCTCGCAGAACGACCAGGATGGCTATAATGAACAGGAGAGGCATTGCAATCTGAAGAAAAGTTTGCACTGGGGCTCTCTTAAGAAGGATGAAATTTTTCCACATTAACAGTGAAAATTGGTTTGCTCTTGCCATGACTGCAAGACCTGTTTGATTCTAGCAGGAGAGATCAATATTTTACTAGAAAAGAAGATATACCCTTAGGTCTTCACATCCACTGTCAGTTTACCTGTGTAAAAGATAAAAGACAGATATCATACATTACAATATAATAATTAATAAAATTATTACTATATCGGTGTGGAAAAAGGTGCCCACTAGGTTTTCTCTTGAATATGGGCACCACACAAAATTAAACAAAGGGGAATAGTCACTTGAAGACAATTTTCAGGGACTCTCAGGACAGGGTAGAGTGATTACGGCCTTACACCCCCGCCGGAATGAAGAGGATGAGTGAGTGTGTGAGTGTTTTATATGAAACCAAACAAAACCAAACCAAACAGGCAGAAACCAGTAAAATTATAAGGAGAAAACGGAACAACATTGATTGAAACAAAGGGCGCTTTCCATGCATTCAACTAAAACTTTTAAAAATTTGGAAACAGAGGCAAATTGTACAGAAATTTCCGAGAAAAGTTTCCAGAAATTCCACAAACTGTTGAATTTTCGAAATGCGAACCATTCAACCAAAAATTCTAGAAATCAGGGACACCCAACGAGAATATAGTTCAAAACCACGTAAACATAGCACTGTTAAACGTATTTTAGTATTTAAACGGTAAATATAGGCATATTTTTATCCCCTAAAAATTTTTCATCTGTTCGGATTTCCTAGCTGAAAGCCTAGTGATCCGAAAATTATAGGGATCAAAACTTACCATTTCGCAAATTTCAGCCAGAAAAAAGGCTCCCGAAAATTCTAGGTGACCTTTTTAGGGTAAAAATCCGTTAAAAATAGGCAGTTATACCATTTTTGTGATGTTCGAAAATCGTAGGAGAGTCAGGCAAGCAAGAAATTTTACAACAAATGTTCCGAAAATTCTAGATCTAAAATCGTCTTCCGCACAGATGTTTTTCCGAAAATTGTCGTTGGGTGCCCCTGAGAAATTCTGAGGGCAAAGTTGAATGGAAAGAAAACTTCCGGGAAAAAGTTTCCGAAAATCTGGTTATACCTCACAAGGTTGTCCTATTTTTAAAAATTTGGGAAAATGCTGTGCAATTCTCTACTGGAAGTTGCCGAAAATGCAAACCAGACTTTTTGGTTGAATGGAAAGCACCCAAAGTTACCAAGCAAATTGAAGTGATCCATTCGGTTTTGACTGAAAGTTTGATTACTGCTTGGCAAAGTAGAAATGGAAACGAGAATTTTTTGACATGGAACAGCAAGTTTCGATCGGATCAGACCGCCCGGTCAAAGAGAACCACCTGTGGAAGTGGACCACTTTCACCACAGGCAGTCCAATGAAATCAAAACAGAGTTGGGCAGCCTGTGCTTTGACCAGAAAATTTCCACACGGAAGGAAGCGTTCCATTTATTTTTCAACCGAAATTTCCAAAACTTTTAAAAAAATGGAAAGAACCCTACGAGTAGATCAGAAAAAAAGGGGGACTGGAAACAGTTATTATCGGAAATGGATACTGCAGTTACGCTTGTGGGAGGTTCCATTGTAGTTAAATCGTTCTGCATCGCACATCCATGTAAATAAATGCATGCAGAGGTAAAAAGAGAAACATACAAGTTGATTTAGCATACCCACTACGCCAAACAAAATTAATTACGTCAGCCCGCGAGTTAAACATTCCTCTAGCAAACGCCAGTGCATGAATTTCAATTGCAAACTACATTCATGACTCGATGTAAAATCTCCATGGCAAACCTTTCGGTTTCGACACTTAACATAAAAACTTACCTTGAAAAGCTTGAACTTAAGATAACTCCGAACTGCACTGAACCACGTTCGCGATAAATTTCATACTCGTTCATGAGCAGCTCATCACATGATTTCAGACTCAGTTCCGCGTTATTATTCATGCGTAATGTCCCTAAAAATAAAGCAAGGCTTTTGGGGTGTTACGAAAACTAAGACCCTCGAAAACTAAGACCTAAGACCCGTCTCAGTTTTCGAGATTACGAAAACTAAGACCCCTTAAAACCGAATCCGTCTGAAATATGAAGTCAAATTGTAACCGAAATAGGTCTAACCTGTCAAATTATATTCTGTCCGATTCTTTCCACCTAGTTTTAGGTCAAATTTAGCGGTAAGTTTAGGGGTCTTAGTTTTCGTAATAACGAAAACTAAGACCCCCTACAAAACCAATCCGTAAAGTTTATATGAAGTCGAATTACGACTGTTCAAAGACTATAATCCGTAAAACAACCCAAAACTATCATCCGCGTGCTGGCGATCCGCTTTTCTGGCCAGTCAAACTACAAAATTCAAACTACAAAACTATCGAGTCTACTGAGATTTTACTTTCATGGTGTATTAGAGCAGCTGAAAACTAATTTTCAAACAAGTTTTCGCTTCAAAAGGGTTGTTGGTTTTGTAATAGAGTACGCTTGAATTTCTAAGCTTTTGCGTGACGCAGCATTTACATGACACCCGAGAGAGCTGTCATTTAGGTTAAAAAGGTGACTTTTTTCGAGGAATTTTGCTATCTAAACAGTTCAAGTGTTAAAAAAAGTAATACTTTAGTGTTTATACATTCCTCTAGGAGTAAATTCACGCTTTTGTATCAAAACTCGGTAATAGATGTTTCTGTTGGTTGTCGTCCGCCATGTTGGAGCTCATCCGGATGAGCTCCAGCATGGCGTCTCCATGCAAAGCTCTATAAATTTGGGTAAAACGTTTCCTCGAATATGTCGTATACAAATTATTCCTTCGACCCAAATCTTGGCGAGGGTCTTTGTATATTTACCTCCTTTCATTTCCCAGATTCTGGACTTTATCTGTCGAATGGTTTTGATTTTTGTTTTTGATCTATTTTGGATGGCATGACACTGAAAACCAGCAATAAAAACAAAACACCCTGGGGTGATTTTTAGGTGACGTATCTAACAGTTGCCGTTAGCGACAAAGGTGATCGTTTTTGGTCACGTGTCTAAAGACATGTTAGCTCCAAAGGCAAACGCACGTGATAACATTCCTTCGCATTTCTTTGCTCGCGCTTTGGCTGTCTATCGTCGCTTATCCGCTTTCGTTTAGTAATACAACATGATCCAGCTAAAAGTGTTCTATAGTATTTCTTTAGCTATGATCGAATCGATTATCACACATCTCAAGCTATCGTCTAGTATGTCTTTACCACGGATATAAGACCTTCCTTGTTTGTTTATGGAAAAGCTAGACTGCAAGCAGTCCCTCTTCAGTCAGTCAAGTCTAAGCTCGGCAGGACTGGAGAGAGCGAATTGGCCGAGATGGAAACTCAGCTTCCCCTCGGCTTTCGCTAGCTTCGCTCGATTTCCTCGCTCGCGCTTTCCTCGCTCGCGCTTTCCTCGCTCGCGTGACCATCCTAAGGGACTGCTCGCAGTCTATGGAAAAACCGCCATCATTTAATTCTCAGGAATGTGAAGGAATGCGATCACGTGCACTTACATTTGAGGCGTCAGGGATAAAATCATGAGGGCTCTGCGAAAAAACAGTCTACCTGTTTCGGTAGTAACGCAATCACGGTCGCAAAGACAGAGGCAAAAATCCATCTCAGAACAATCGGCGGGGTGGTAGTCTATGGCTTTTCATCCTCTTTTTGAAGCCTCAATACTGATATGTCTCCAAATTTTTGGAAGAAGCGGATCGTCAGCGCGTAGGTGATAGTTTTTGGTTGTTTTACGGATTACCTTTAAATTTGACCTAAAACTCGGTGGAAAGAATCGGACTGAAGATAATTTGACAGATTAGACCTATTTCGGTTACAATTTGACTTCATATTTCGACGGATTCGATTTTAGGGGGTCTTAGTTTTCGTAATCTCGAAAAATAAGACGGGTCTTAGGTCTTGTTTTCGTAACACCTAGGTCACCGGATTTCTCCAATAACATTACGGTAACCAAGCCTCCAATCACAACGTTGGAGAAAATAGACTGGTACCAGCATCCGAGAAAATGGTCGACTGGAGGACACTTGAACAATTATTGTTGGACACTTGAGAATTTGGATCGATATTTCCACCGTTAGAAAGATGTGTTCTGCAGCGTTGCTTCTCTGTTAATCACTACACAATGGAACATTGTATCCACCTGAGACATTTCGCATTCCCCTGTTTCAGTGGTCGCGAAGCCGTGCGGACGCATCTTTAAGTGCTCCGCCTTAGTTCTTGACTAACTGCTTCAAATACGCTATTCAGCCATGCCTAATGTGACAGTAAGCTCTTTAAAAAAGGAAAATGACAGCCTCAAGGATGAAATCCCCGCCCTTAAACGAAATTTGGAAGAGCTACAGCAGTCCATCAAACGACACGATCCACAAGTCACCAGTAATGGCGGCGAACAAGCTACTCGTTTGATTACGGACGCTGAGTCCCTAAGCACCTTGGAATTTTATGGAAAATCATACGATGATCTACGAGCAGAATCTGTGAATAGTCTTAAACAGCTCTGGTCACGCTTAAATTTGCTGTCTTAAGATCGGAGATTCAATTGAACAACTGCAAAGGTATAGTTTCCAGTACAATATTAAGATTATTGGCCTTCCAGAAAGCGAGACGCAAGAATCGGCCTCCCAAACTGCCTCCCTGTGTATCAATCTTTTCAAAGCCGCTGGAATTGAAATTTCAAATCAAGACATCGATATCGCCCATCGCATCCCTACCAGAACTGCCACTTCTGGCCCTCGACCAATTGTCTGCAAATTCACAAGAAGAATTATGAAAGAGCAAGTAATGAATGCACGAAATGAAGCTTGTAAAGTGTCGGCCAATTCGATCGGACTACCGTCCAGTTATTCCTTGTAAAACGTCAGGCTATTTGATCACCTTACTCCCTTGCTTCAGCAACTCTTGGCGGATTCAAAGAAATTTCAAAAGAGAAATGGCTTCAAGTTCTGCTGGGCCAAGAACTTTATCATTTATCTTCGACGAACCGAAGATTGTCGCCCGATCCAAATCAAGTGCCACAACGACCTTGTGAACTTTGCAAATCAGGAGGGTTTACCCATGAGTTAAGTACCTTTCACAAATTCCTGAGCAACTGACACTTTATTTCTAGCTGAACTTAGCCGTCACTATGATGGCTGACGAGTCGCATTTGGAATTTCTCTTTCCTTTTAATCATTTAGATAATAGTTCCTTTAACCTAGCACTCTATGAGTTATCCCATGGCCCTTTAAATTTCAATAGCAACCGTCTTGAAACACTCTTATTTAATCCTATAGAGCAACCTGAGTTATCCAACTCACTTTCCAGTCATCTGAACCCTGATTCTAATTTTATTGCTGGTCTGCCCTCAAGTAGTTACTTGGCCGAGGATGATATAAATAGTCGAGTAGCTCCCCTTAGCGACAAAATAAATTTTTCCATTATACACTTAAATGCTCGTAGCTTGCTAAAAAATCTTGACCAATTAAATTTAATGCTTGGAAGTCTCAAAAAACCATTCTCTGTGATCGGTATTACAGAAACGTGGCTGACTGATTGCACTGCAGAGCTGGTTAATATCACTGGATACAATTTTGTCTCAAACCATCGCAAATCCAAAACAGGTGGCGGAGTAGGCATTTATTTACAAAACGACCTTCAATACAAACTTCTTAATGACTGCAAATTGTCAGATCCAGAGACAACTGAGTCTTTATTCGTGGAGATTACAGTTCCCCATGGGAAAAACATCATTGTTGGATCTGTGTATAGACCGCCAAATCAAAACACGTATAATCGCATGATTGAATTCGCCGAGCAGTATAATATACTATACCGCTGTCAGTTTGGATTTCGTAAACACTTTTCAACGTCCCATGCTCTAATCCATCTGATAAATAGAATCTCTTCGGCAATTGACCAGCGTGAAACTACTGTAGGTGTTTTCCTAGATCTTTCCAAAGCTTTTGACACTCTTGATCATCAAATCTTATTCACCAAGCTGGAGCACTATGGTATCCGTGATGTGGCTCAGCAGTGGATAAAAAGCTACTTTTCCTGCCGTCAGCAGTTCGTCCAAATTAATCAAACTTGTTCCACAATGCAGACCATTAAATGTGGAGTTCCTCAAGGATCCATCTTAGGCCCCTTATTCTTCATACTTTACATAAATGATCTTCCTAAAGACTCCAAGTTAATTGAGCTTTTACTTTTTGCTGACGACACGAGTATCTTTTTTTCACACTCTAATCCCAACTACTTAGAGAATGTGCTTAATAATGAGTTACTAAATATTGATGTTTGGTTAAGGTGCAATAAGCTCTCAGTTAAAATCAAAAAGACAAATTATGTTACCTTTAGTCCGAGTCAGAGGAAACTCAACCACAGTTTTTCTCTCTCTTTTGGAGGTCAACCTCTAATTCAAAGCAATGTAACTAAATTTCTTGGGGTGTACCTAGACGAACATCTTACTTGAAAGTATCACATAAACTTTGTCTGTAAACAAATCGCTAAATCAATCGGTATTTTATCCAGGACGCGTTTCTACTTATCTTGTAAGACCAAACTCACGCTGTACTACACATTAATTTATCCTTGTATTACTTATTGTAACTCCACGTGGTCTTCTACTTACGTATCTAATTTAAATAGAATTTACTATCTACAAAAGCGGGCTGTGCGAGCTATTACAAATTCAGAATATCGAGCACATACTGCTCCTCTATTTTCCAAATTGGAAATTCTAGATATTTTCCAAATTAATGCGCTCGATACTGCTAAATTTATGTTTCCCTACCACAATAATCTGCTGCCTCCACTATTCCGCAATCTGTTTATGACAAACAGTCAAGTCCATAGATCTGACACAAGAACAGCCAGTAATTATCGAGTGCATTCCTGTCGTACGATTAACATCAAGAAATTCACAATTCTTTACCAAGGACCTAGAATCTGGAACTGTCTTCCTGCATCTGTTACAACTTGTCAAGCTTTTCTGTCTTTAAGAACAAAGTGCTAGAGTTTTTATTAAAATAGTTACTAAATTAGTTTAGCCGCACTTCTTCGCAGCCCTTATTTTTTATAATATTGTGATGTCGAGGTGGCCTCTCTTTATAAGCCTGGTGGTTTCTTGAGGCCTCCTCGCCTAACAACCTGCTGTATCCTGTTAAATTTGTTGTTAAAAAAAGGCTAATAAATGATGATGATGATGATTGGGCAACTGCTTTTCATAAATACAGCCTACACACAGCCTATCCTTTTTTGAATTCCAACTTTAACACCACGAGTTCTGCGTCCATTTACTTTAACACGAAGGCTATGTTCCGACGGTTGACAAAATGACGAAGACCTCGAAGTAAAAACTGCGAATTTGGTCATAACACAAGGGCCCATTGGGTGGCTTTTAAAGACAGTGAATCTATGGCTCCTTCAGAAGTTTATTGATCACGAATTTGAGGAACGCGAGTTTCTACGAGGGGCTAAGCAAGCCTTGTGTGTTATCTCCGATCTAATAAACAGGGGAAGCTGGGAGGAAATGGAGGGAATAATGCCTGAAAAACTTGCAAGCGATATTCAACACAACACTGACTTGATTGAAAAGTTGGGACCAGTGGTCACGTGGCAGCAAATTATATCCGCAAACATCCAGAAAGTGCAAGTTGGTTTTGCGGAGAACGGGAAAGGCAAATTAGTTGACATTCAAGTGGCGTTCATGTGTGCAAATCAAAACAAAGACGAGTTCTTTGAGAAACAGCTTGGAAATGTTAAAATAATCGGCATTCCTACTCTGAAGATTGTGTATTACACGTTCAGAAAATTCATCTTCCCTGATTCAGTTAGTGACTGGCATGTAGATGCCATTTCAAGACAGTAACACCAAGGGTGTATCATCATCCAGTTTCTTGAATATAATCCCAGAATGCATTGCATTCAAAAATTGGATTGTTAATCTAAAAAATCCACACTCTGAGTAGCCTGCAAACCAGGCATATTTTGAAGCGTGAACAATGATACCATTTTCAGGACAAATGCTCTCCTGCTGTGTGCCCCTCCTCTCTTAGTTTTTTATTTGCTTTCAAGATTGTGGCTGTGATCAAAGTACCTGTGCGTTTTCTCTTAAAAAAACCTGTTCTGCAGGCTATGCTGTGAGTGCCACATCTGGATTTTTGGATTCATCATCTGTCTGTTTCTCTGGACAAGAATCTAATGTGTCAGATGCACCTGCTGGTAAGCTGCAGTTTTCCTTTGAAAATATGAGGCCTGCTGCAGTCTCATTCATGCTAGATAATTCATTTTCAGAATTCTTGCTATGTGCTGTTGACCTTCAATCCAACCTTGGTTACAAAAGTACAGTTCTGATCAAAATTTTTCATGAACATGGTAACTTACCGGTGTACCTCGTTGAATCAAGGATGGTGTGAGGGATACCGAACAGCATATGGTAATAAATGGTGTGAAATAATGGTCACTTGGTTTTTCTAGTGTTTGCTGCAAATCTCTTCATTACTTGGATGCTTGGTAAAAACTATCCTCTAGCCTGTAGTGTAGGTGTAATATTCAGGCAAGAACATGCTCATTAATTTCTAAATGCAGCTGGCATTTTTGTTATTTATTTCAACTTCAAATCAGAAGGAAATAAGAGATTATTAAGTGTGAGTGTTGGGAGGCTTTTGACGCTATTTTAACGTTTTTAACAAAGCATCTTTATTCATATCATTAATGATCCATGACCAAAAACAAGCAGATAGTATCTGCGTGCTAGAAAATTAATCATTAAAATGATCATAGCCACTAAAAAGAAATTTGGCAATTTATTTCTATTTACCAATGATGAGAAAAGTGTACTCTGGATGTTTTAAGGCTGACACTGTCCCTTCCTGTTCAGCAATAGGCGATCAACAATTTTGTTCTGGATTTGAGTAAGTTAAGCATCTTCCCTTGGTTTTTATGTTGTCATTGTTTTTGGTGATGTCCTTCTTAACAGTGTAACCTCTTTCCATCTATACGTATAACGAGGCCTTCCAGGAGGGGGGGGGGGGGCGTAGTACCTGAAAAGAATAGACTGTTATTAACCTTTCTCCCTTGAAAAGCCTCTGTAATATGAGTTAAGAACCCACAGTTAACATACAAGGACAAACTTTCTTTATATCAAAGTTGAGCTGGTTGGTAAAGTCAGCTGCAAATTGATTATAATGGAGTGTTAAATTGACAACTCGTGTTTATGTTAAGGCAATACCTCATTCAACCTTTGATTTAGTGATGTTAACGAACCTTTTACACTCACATTGCAGTACACACTAGGCCCTGTCTCATGGCACTTTAGAAGCCACAGTGATGATCAAAAAATAGAAGACCCTGGTAGTGTGGTCAACCTTACGTGGGATGGGTGGGTAAATAACAAAAAAACAAGGGCAAATCCCAATCCCGACGCAAATTGTATCCTGTCGTTGTGTTCATTTATCATTCATCATGGCATCATCGCAAAGGCAGCGAAAACGTCACTATTCAGAAAATGACTTCGAGTTTTTCGTATCATCGTCACGATTATTCCAAGCGTGACGAAGCAGACGAAGCTCCGTTTATAGCAATTACATTATAATTATCTGTGGGAGAAGCTAAAATCTAAACTGAGAATTTTTCAACACGAAGTAATAGTACCCTTTGAAGTAGATCACGGTTCTATAGGACGAGATATAGTGCATCAGTCATTATATCTTCATGGCCGGCTGCGTAGCCTGTTCCCTTAACTAGTTACTGACTCTTTACTGGGATGAGTTCTACGGCAACTTTTAAGTTAAAACGGGCAACAATAGCCTGCAACTTAGTTTGCAACATTGCTGCCAAACGAGTGGAAAAGGGGGCTGCTTTCCATTTAGGAAAAAAACCCCGAAATTCGGTGGGAGCAAAAGTGGAATTTCCGATTGGTAAACAGTTGTTCCATTTGGTCATAAACCCCGGTACGTCGCGGTGCCCGACCGCGGACCTGGAACTGGTACAAACATGGAACACGACATTCCGTTCGGAAATTCCATCCAGGAAAACGGGCCCACCTTTTTAGATTTTCCACTTTATCTGTGAATTTTCTAGCTTCCCACGCAGGCGTTTACGGGGGAGCTCGTTTTTCATCCCTCCCCACAAACACCTGCTCAACCGAAGACGATATTCCTTTCCCAAGCTTGGCCAATCACATTGTACTTCCCAAATTCTGGAAAGTTGACCTTGACCGTGAGGTAATCTGATATTTTACTCGATCTGCATGAAACACTGGGAAAGCTTTCTGACCTCTAATAAATGTTAGATTCAGGGCAGCAAAAATAAGATTTAGTCAAATTTTACAATACTCCATGTACTACATAACCTTGGCGAAGGAAAGAAAAGAAGGAAAACGGTAACTCTTAGGACACGTTTTAGTCATGTTTAGCCTGTCAACACATCATTGTACCACCGTTGATTGGTTACTTAGCACGCAAATAAAACAATGGGAAAGAAATATTGTTTTCGGTTGAGCAGGCGTTTGTGGGGAGGGATGAAAAACGAGCTCCTTCAAAAACGCCTGCGTGGGAGGCTAGGTTGTTGCAAGTTTGACTTTTGATTGGATAAAATTTCGCGGGAGTCACGCCATACACGGGAGAGTTACGTCACTTGTTGCAAAACAAGTTTGCCTTGGGCCGTTAAAACGCGCAACACGTACAGATTTTGTTACAAAAAGTAGAACTAATCTCTACTTTCTACAACAACTTTCCACAACCTCTCAAGACAGGTTTGATGCGTGGGTGATAAAACATGCAATATCGCTATTAAACTCGTTTTGCAGCAATATTGTAAAACAAGTTACCTGTTTTTTCTGCTCTTTTTACCGTACCTTTAGAGGCGCATTTATATCGAAGTACTCCCATCACTGTCAAGCGACATCTCGCAAGCTAACCAGGCTACCAAGTTCTTTACATTATCGTGGTTGGTGCTAGCGTGTCAACACAAGTTTTTCTTTCTTTATTCCTAACAATTCGACAGCGCGCGGTCGATAAATCCACAGTGGATTTTATTTCATTTTCATACGCGAGCTCGACGATCTCTTAAGAGAAAATAGAGAATCTGTGAACAAACTACTGTAGGTTACTGTAAAAGTCTGAAAAGTTATGGTCAGTCTTGCTCTTAACTGAGTTCGGATTTGTTGAAAACCAAAGGTTGTTGTACAGTGGTAAAAAGCAGTTCGAAGACAGATACGTGCAACACTTGAGGCAAGACACAGGAAAATCTAGAAACTTTTCATATTTTGCAGTTAATTGTGTTTATATATACTTGACATTAATTGTCCTACACGATATTTATACTACATCCGGTTTGTTCTCTTTTCAAATTTTTATAATAATAATTCGACTTTAGAAAATAATATTTAAAATATCTATAAAAAATAACTCAGTTCAGAAGGCGCTGTCTTATGGCGCGGATAAAAATTGTTTTAAACTATTGTTTCATTGGTTGACAGTTATCTATCGCCGGATATAAATGGTATCTGGTATGGATATAGTCCCGGAGAGGGTACTTCCTAGTAAAAGGCTAATGGGTATGTGCCGCTGCATGGGGTCGCAAATTTTCGAGAGTTTGAGGTTAAAAAAATTTTTGTATGTAGGAATTTGAAACACACATAAAAATAGTGAATTCATGTCAGGATGATCGTCTTACTAGGCTTTATAAGGTAGATGCATAAACAGAAAGTGGTAAAGTAAATTACATTCGACCAAAAGTGACAAAGATGGGGACTATAATTAGCCGCACAATAGACTATAATGGGGTAGGGATTCTGAAAGACCAGCAGCACGTACCCAGCAAAAACAACCTCGTCCCAAGGACGCTTTTCCCTAGCGATGGAGGTGGGCCCCACCTCCAAAGCTAGGGAAAAGCACCTTGGGGACGAGGTTGCAGCAACAATCAATTGACCCAAGTAGCTCCCCCTCCCCCTGAGGGCTATAGTTTTAACTAGGATAGTTGATATCCCATTAAATGTCCTCCTCTCTCTGTCCTCGGGCAAAGTTCAGAAATACTTGCTCTAAGGTTGTCTGACTAACAGAGTAATCTTCAATATTGAAGTTCAGTTTGACTCTCTCAATTGCCCCAAACAGCTGAGCCCACGTTATGCTGGTATCGCGGATGTGATAGTGGACCATGCCTTGATGCTCGTCTTTCAACACGCTTCCAGGGAATGAGCTCTCTATAAACTGCTTCAGTGGTGCAGTGTCGGGTGTGTTGCTTGATACTCGAGCTAGAAGCGTGTATCCCTCGCCAAACTTGTGTTTAAGATGCTGCGGGCTTCCCAGACATTTTAATCGCCCATTAACCATGATCGCTAGCCGAGTGCACAGAGCCTCACATTCCTCCATACTAAGAATAATAAAGGAGAAACGATTGTAAGCTTTACAACTAAAAATAAGAAAGAAATGAGGGGAACGAAAAAGACACAATGCGAAGGGAAGAAAAAATGTTTTGCCAGTGTCTTCAGCTTTTCTTTGCTTTGCTTCAGGTGCTTGCAAGGACTGAACTGATTTTTCAATCTTCGACGCTTTTCTGTAAACATTCCCAAGTAATTAACATAACTTTTTTCATCATTTTAGCATCCTAACTTTCTCTTCAGCATGGACCATACTCACCTATGTGACGTAATCACTATGCATCGTCCATCAGCACGAACACGTGACAGTGCATCCCATAATAGTCTTCTCGCTACCGGGTCCATGCCAGTTGTAGGCTCATCCAAAAATACCACAGGGGGGTCCCCTACTAACGATATGGCAGTACTCAACTTCCGCTTGTTTCCACCACTAGGGAGAAGAGATTTAAAAATATCACTCAGTCAGGAGCCCATAACCTAGCCTGCGCCAGGCTCTCATACAAAACAAGAAAAGGGAAAATAGCACGGGCGGGATCTGGGAAGGGAAGAGTCTCTCTCCCCAGCCCCTGCACGTATTTCACATCACTTTTTACTGCACGACTGCACTACACTACTATCTTGGAACCTGCGACATGCTACCTTTAACCCTGACTTAATTCGTGTCCCTCACATAGGCATTTACAGACAAGCTGAACTGAAGTATTATTAACCCAATTTTTTGTTTTCGTCGAATAAGGGCACCTGATTGACTGCTTAATTGTGCGATCCACGTGTTTCTCCACTGTTTGAAGTAAGATACTTTCTACCCCATTAACGAGCATTTGTGGGAGATGTGGGAGATGAATACGAGCTCTGCTCAAAGGCGACGTTTGCCGCGTTTTAATAACCATAAGATCACAAAGTGGAAAAGGAAAACGGGTTTTAAGCGAATGGTACTCACAAGCCACCAAATTCAAACACACTCCAATAGATATGTCATCTAGTTCACAGAGCGGTTAGGATTGGGAAGATTCGCACGCAAGTTTTCCAGTAGTGTAAGAATGAACAAAGCGGACACGAGCTACAAGTATACTAAGATGACGTTAAAGCAAACTCGGACAATTGTAAGCCAAGAAATAGGTCATTGCATAAAAAAACAATCATGATTTCGCACAGTATGATTGGCTGAGATAATTTGCACCACTTACACATCAGCCAATCAGAAGTATAATCCCAACCGCGTTTTCCCGCGCTTTGCGGCGGCTACATTTTTCTGCTGTAAGCTCTGATTGGTTTATCTCTTCATATGTAGGATTTTTCTTCGCTGTCATTGGTCGGTTTTAATTTCAAAATTAGGAACCGCTTTGTTGCAAGTTGACGAAACGGCAAACTCATACGCTGTTTACAAGAGTCCGGACAAATTTTGGAACGGACAAAAACTTGCGAGGATCCGCCTTTTGTTTACACGGAACCCGCGGAACTGTGCAAGGTTTTCAACCGCAGACATTACTGCAATCTGTAGGAGAATTTGCACGGTTCCGTGTAAATGGGTTGCAGAGGTGAAAATTGGTGGTGTAAACTAAGTCTCGGGCTCGCATAGCCTTTTCCATCCAGGCGTTTGGATAGTTCGGAGTGGCGCAAAGTAGCTATCGTCGCGCCGCTCCTAACTATCTAAACGCCTGCAACAGGCTAAGGCTCACACAGCTAAGTTCCTCTCTCCTCCGCAGAGGCTCCCGCTGGATATCCCCATCAAAATAAAATAATCGAAAAAATAGAAAGCGCGGGGGACACAAAGAGGCCTCTGCGGAGGAGAGAGGCTAAGTTCCGAAAAAGGCAAGAGTATCCTAAGGTTTAGACTGTTAACAGTCCGTCTATTTTTCCGTAAGATCATCGAGATCATCTAGGGGGCGGGGGCCGAGCTATAATCCCCGACGCCCGCCCCCTCGGTACATTTGAAAATCAAGATAGCCGTGACAGTAAGACGCGGTATATCTAAACGATCGCACGAAAAAATAGGGGACTGTGAACAGTCTACCTAAGGTTTCACTGTGTATTAACGGCGAAATCAGAAATACCTGTAAGAACTTGTTAACTTATCCGCATGATCTTGAAGAAGCAATGCTTGAATAAGCTCCTCAACAACATCCGCTATCAAAACTTCCGGTACGCCTCGTAGCCGAGCATACATATAGAGCAGCTCTCTTCCGGTCAGCTGATCTATTAATGCGTCAAACTGAGGACAATAGCCAATACGCTGGCGAACCTGTTAAAGTTTGACAAAAAATTCTTTTCAAAGAAGAATATGAATAACAGCTCTGATGAAAGAGGCTCTTTGTGGACGGCAGAGAACTGGACAAAAAACGTTGTTAACAAGGCGATTCCTGTTCTATGATCTGATCTATGGTTTATTTGATTTAAACGATGTTACGCCAGACGATTAGCAACGGCGATTTTAGGACAACAATTTTTGAACAATGTTTTAACAATTCCAAGCAATGTCGCAACAATTTTGCAACGCTGAAAATCGTCGAGCAATGAGGATTGTCCCATGTTACATTTCCTTTAGTTAGAGTGCAGTTACGTCGAATGTACTGAAAATACTAAGAAACTCTCGAGAGGCTAGAATCAATGAACGCACCCTGTTCATATCCTCTCTGACGTCAAACCCGTCCACCACAGCAGTCCCGGATGTCATGGTCTCATCTCCAGTTAACATGCGAAACGTTGTTGTTTTTCCGGCTCCATTGATACCAAGAAGGCCAAAACACTCTCTCATGGGAACCCCGAGGCACAGACTATCTACCGCTATCAATGGCGAACGACCTGGGGAAAAAACGTGGCTTATTTACTTTTTATCTTCATTAATTTAGTTAGTTTCTATTTAATTTATTTTATCCACGATAATAGAGATCACGTACGATGGTTTCCAAACAAGCCGTACCCGACCATTAAATAGTACCAATGCTATAACGAACATAATCATACTCGTGATGAACTAAACGGACTCTCGCTACGCGGTCGTCCTATTTTGTTTATCACTCGTATGATGACAGACCGAACTCAGCGTGCAAAGAAAGAAGTGTCCGATAGCCCGGGGCTAGTGGATTTTGCTATCGTGCTAGTGATTTTTGTTCTTAACTTGCCCAATGGGCAAGTGCTGTTTTTTGGAGAAATTCAAATTACAAAGGATTCTAATCAATCCTGCTAATCAAAAAGGGTTTTGAGGCTATTTGAAATGAATTGTGGGCTAGTACATGCTAGCTACAGCTTGCCCAAATGGCAGGCTGTAAAACTGACTTTCTTTGCGCCCTGGAACTGGACTCCACTCAGTCCTATTACCATTATATAGTACTAAGTAATCAAGTAGCCTACGATTCAAACGGATGTTTTGGTATTGAGGAAAGGTCTCCGTAAAGCTCTTCAGGATACACGGTCTTTCCAGCTTTTATACTGGACAAAGCTGCAAGTAGAAGTCTACTGTAACAATTTTATTTATTCTTACATGTAAAGGATCGATTTCCTCATTTCATTGTCTGGCAGATATTAAGTAGAGTAGACTCAGAATTCAAAACCCTTTGTGTTCATCGTTCACTACTCGAGGATAATAATAATAATAAATAATAAACTTTATTTTTATAGCGTCTATATCATTAACTGTTCTAGGCGCTTTACAAAAATGTATTAAAACTCTAAAAAATCTAACAACTACATATAAGTATGAAAATTAAATAGAAATCTCATTATAAATTAAGAAAAAGCTTGGTGAAATAAATATGTCTTTAAGTGTTTTTTGAAAGAATTCTTGGGACTAGATCATCAGAGGCATAAATCACTACGTCAGTTTTGTCGATTTTCCTGTTACTGAATCACGCCTAGACAGGGCGTACGTACGATACAAAAACCCGCGAATTGTTAGCCTGCATAGCAGGCGCTTGGAAGTAGTGGGCACAAGAAAAAACGGGCGCGCGAGAAGGAGACACGCGAGGGGAGAGGTAGCTCCCTCACCCCTCGCATGTCTCCCTCGCGCGCGCCCGTTGTCTCTTTCGCTCACAACTTCCAAGCGCCTGCTACGCAGGCTTGCGAATTGTACTCACGTCCATTTCCTGAGAAGACCTTAGTTAACTTTTTGATAGCAAGCACGTCGTCCATGTTCTCTGATGACATCACCCTTCTTTTTTCCTCTAAAACATCGTCATCTTCGGCCACTGAAGACTCTTCGCTTCGCAGCCCAACCGTGGAAGAACTACGTCTTAAGATTCCCGTCAATCGGTTGAAAACTCCATACTCAATTAATAGAACAAGGGAGTAGAAAACGATTCCTTCTAAGGCCAGGAATACCAGGTAGCGTCCAATGCCAGGGTTGTCCCAAGATAGGTAGTTCTCTTGAAACTCCAACTGACTGTCATATTCTCGAGTGAGCTTTTCGCACTCAGCTTTAGTAAGGTGCAATTTGATATGAAGACACCTGTCAAGAGTCTTGTTAAAGTAATCCAGAGCATTGTAGTTATTAAATATATCAGTTAGGCCTTGACCCAGGCAGTAGTTCGGCAGAACAAGGAAGGCCCATTTCAGAGCATTTGCTACGTCCAGGAGATGAAGGTCTAGGGTTAAATAAATAAAGAACAACAACAACAATATGTTAAAGGAGGTGCGTCATGAACTTTTAATGTTGCATTCCGTTTGGCCTGGCTTTAAATTTAAGTCTAATAAAAACATGACAACAAAACGTATGGCGTATAGGGGGGAACACCGCTCCGCTATCGGCATGGGGGACGACTTCTGTAGCGTGACCATAAAGCCTTACTTTTCTCCCCGGGCCGGATCAGACAAGTTCAGGTAGGTCCATATCAATTTTAAAAAGATTTTTAAAAAAGACAAGTTACCTGGAATGCTTAGAATGAATACAGTCAGTAGACAAGCCGGGCCAGTAATAACGTTGAAGATTGTTAGAACCACGAAGGCAGTGGAGGCGGTGCGGAAAACAAAGGAGAAGAGATACATGAGAGGAATGATGGCCCAGCCATACAACATCAGTAACATGAACAAGTAACCTAAACGAGGACCTAAAAGAAAAGAAAAAACTCTGATTCAAATTACAAACTGACGTACTGTAAGGTTGATTAGATAAAAAAAAAACACTTTATTTGAGTGTCAATGTATATGTTTTAAGAGCCCTGGGTATTGGTCAGCCCCCGGGAATCGAACCCGCGACCTCCCGCTCTATAGTCAAGCGCTCTACCGACTGAGCTAATCCTGCCTCAGTTTGAAAACGGAAAAGAAGCATAAAAATAGCATAAATTCGTGCCTATTGACTTCGCCCCCCACCCTGCAGAAAGAATGCATCCGTATTTCGCGTTAGCGAACACTTGACTTGGTCCCAGTAGTTTGAGTTCCCAGCTCTAGTTCAAACCAGTTTTCCATTATAACATGCCATATCCATTTCGAAGTTCACGTCTCAGCACAGAAAATACCGTAAAATTCCGAAAATAAGCCCCGGGGCTTGTATTTTTCAAACGCCCTTTTTGAGGGGCTTATTTTTGGAGGGGCTTATATTCGGAGGGGCTTATCTACGGAGGGAAATTTACGTTTCGAAATAGATTGGGGTAGCCTTATAGTTGGAAGTAAATGTACCGTTTTAGCTTTGTTCTACTTTGGATTTAAGGGCAATTTTCCAAG
This sequence comes from Porites cylindrica, assembly GCA_964035525.1. Lineage (NCBI taxonomy): Eukaryota > Metazoa > Cnidaria > Anthozoa > Scleractinia > Poritidae > Porites > Porites cylindrica. The sequence continues at coordinate 26,896,483 of OZ037780.1, forward strand.
TACAAGCCCCCGGGGGGCTTATATTTGGAGGGGCGATTTAACGGAGGGTTTTTTGCGTTACCGGTTTGGGGGGATTATATTTGGAGGGGCTTATACATGGAGGGGCTTATTTTCGGAATTTTACGGTATTTTTATGGACGATTAATGATGGAAACCAAGAGAAAAACGTGAAGGCATTGAGACTCGAATTGCCTTGTAGGCTTGTAAAAATAAATAATTTACTTACCAGTGTAGGCTGGTACCTCAAAAGCTGCTACAAGGATCAAAATCAACAGGGACGGGAGGAGAAAGTTGATAAGGTCCCAGGTATAGGCAGAATCCCAGTAGCTAAATGGGTCAACACCGCTGACAAACTGCACATGTTTCGCTTTGTTGGCGCGTTCTTGAACAAGAAACACTACAAAGCTGGAGGCCAGAAAAGCCATGCCAAATAACACATCGAAGGAGATCTGGAAGCCGAGTTCATTGCTGCAGTAAATGGAATAATTATAATGATAAAAATAATGAAATTATTACAATCAAATAAGCAGGAAATTCACTAACCTACATACCAGAGAGTTTTCATGTGCGATTTCCCGTTTCGGTTAAGTCTATATAGTGACCTACTTTTTTCTCGCCGCTTGGCCGTTTGTGGCTGCGGCCTTTGGTTGAAGATGTGTTGGCCTGCAGCTTCCCGTAAAGGATACCTCTACCTCTGGTAACCAGGGTAGAACTTTACCCGAAAGTGGACTTCAGTCAAAAGTACAAACTTTTTCTACAGTCTTTGGTGCCTCGTGTCTGCATGCACTGCAAACTACCTTCACATAGGCAGTTAACCACGATGTCAAGAGGCCAAGTTTAAAAAATTTTACAATTGGAAAAGGACGGGTGAATCAAAGAATAAACAGGAAAGAAAAAAGAGAGGAAACAAGCGTTCACAGACTGTGTTATAGAAGAATCTAGACGGTTTAATGTGTTGGTTAACATTACCGCTGTAAATCGTTGATGGATTCTTGAGCTGTTCTTGGCAACGGGTGGTTTACAGTTGTCATGGAGACGTTTTTTCCCAGGACAGACCGCAGTATACCAGCGTCGGCAGCCGCAAGTGACACGGCGATAGCATGGTAAGCTTGGTTGTTGAACCACGCCGTAACATTAACTGAGAAACAAAGTGAAATGAACAAAGATTAGGAATCCTTCCAAGGCAATGGGCTATCTGACCAACCCACCCCTCCCTTAGTGCAAACATGGCCAGCCGCTGGTCTACGTTCTTTAACGTACTTAAATGTTTTTGCAAAATAAAGAAAAAATAACCTTAACGTCACCACCAAGGTTCATAGAAAAAAATCGAGATTCGAGCCGATGATATTGCAGATGCCGATCTGGCGTTGAGGTTTCCTTCAAATTCAAGACAATTCTGTGCGGTTCAAATAATGAATTGGAGCTTCTTTCATTGTCGTGGCAGCAATCAAATCATGCTTGTTAAAGCCTCCAAGTCCATCTTTCGTGCCTTCGGTCGTTAAGTACTTTTCCATATCACCGGTCACGTGAACAGGCTTTGTATCGCCACCGGGCCGATGCAGACGCCGATCTGGCGTTGAGCTTTCCTTTAAATTCAAGACAATTCTTTGAGGTTCAAATAATGAATTGGAGCTCCTTTCATTGCCTTTTCATATTTTTTTAATTAATGGTTTCACCATTTGCTCAGAGAAAGCATGCATAAATACAGTTGTCAGGGTGACGAAGTCAGGTTCTCTTTACTACAGAACTGGAAAGGTCCCTTGCAGTGGTCTGGTTTTGAATTCTTTTGTCGAAAGATATGGGTCCGTTTTTCGAACTTTCTAGAAATATGAACTTGAGTTGGATAACTCCCAAGAAAAAATCCTACCTTTCCCATTTTTCTTTGCAAAAGTAGCAGCAATCAAATCATGCTCGTTAAAGCCTCCAAGTCCATCTTTCGTGGCTTCGGTCGTTAAGTACTTTTCCATATCACCGGTCACGTTAACAGGCTTTGTATCGCCACCAGGCCACTGAGTTCGGAAATTTTCGGCTAACGATTTTGTCTCTGAAGAACTATATTTGGAAAACAAAAAACAACTATGATATGACTTCACGCCTAAGAGACCATGCTCCTGAGCTCAGCGAGATCTAAAATGTCAATTTTCGGTGTTGTATATTTACATTTGTTTAAGGAGAAGATTAGCGGACAATCAGTAACTAAACATGCTGTCTATTTGTTTTCTTACAAGAGATATCTCCTTCCAGAGTGACTTTGCTCTGTTAGGGAAAAGGTAAAGAAGTGCAGTAGCAAATTTAGTTATACAAGCAAATTGTGTTTTTCGTTTCGCTCTTGGCTTCGTATGAACTGACGCCCCTTCCAACTTACCACAAAAGTATAGACTTCCCATCAAGAGACTACGGGACACACTCGGAACAAAATATAAACTAGACCTTTTGCGATAACTTTGTCAATTAAAGCTTTCTTCGGTTCATGGAGACCTAAGAGTGAACGGAAAGGAAATTCCTATTTTTCTCTGTACTTTCCATCCATTTGTCAAACTCGCTTTTTCACACATCATTCCCCTCCCTACCCATGCCCCGATAACCCCACGTCACCCTCCCACCCCCTTAAATCATCGTGCTCCTAACTGCGAATAGTTCTAGTCTGCTACGCAGTAGCCTGCGGACGCAGTCGTATTTCCGGTCGTCGCATCTCTCCAGCCGAAAGTAGCCGCAATGCCGTCACGCAAAGTTCCTCCCTTCAAAGAACAGCTACGAAGTCAGGAGACTAGAATACTTCAGGAGCCAACACTTACCCGTCTGAAGCCCAAGGAACGAAGTTGTTCTGGTAGTTATGTGTAGTCAGATCAAGAGGCGGTGAGTCAGTGGGCTGAGGAAAAGTCTTGGCATTAATGAGTGCAATAAGCGTAAACACCAGTGGAAGGAGAAGCTGTGAAATAAGGGACAGCTTGTGACGTTTGGAGTGAAGTAGGCGCTTAACAAACATTGCATACCACCGCTGACGAAACAGACGAAACCCAGAAGAGTGGGTGTAGTTACCGTAGTCGCTAAAAGTGCCATAGCCACCAGACGCTCCTCCGAATGTTCCCAGTCGTGAAAAGACCGATCGTTCTGTCTCATTTGGGATTTTTCCATTCACTTGCATTCTATTTATTGAGGAAGTCTCTGGGGAATCAAACGCAGTAATACAGTTATCTTCATGAAGCGTACTCACCAAAATCTATTAAGTACGCTGAACTTTGTCTTACAGACAAATATTCTCCAATGTTGCCTTAAAAGAGTGCGCGTAACACCACGCGCGAACAAGGTGGCGCGCGGGGGAAAGAGAGAAAAGGAAGGATGAGAAAAGGGATTTCATTGAGTGCGATTTCAAATCAAACGACCATGAAGGATCAAACACATAGGCTTAGTCCAGCAGTCTCTCATTTTCTCTCTTCTCCTGCGAGTCACTTTCTTCGAGGGTGGGCCAACATTTTCCATGTCCATCATGATCCTGCCATCCGTAGCAACAGACAACAGGAAACAGTTTCAGTGCCTAAGTATAGTTTTTAAATAACAGAACTGAACCATTATTTCTGGAATTCTATCGATGTAACGACACATTTTATCTTTTTAAAAAGGCAGCAAATAGCGTGACATAGCCCCAGCCTTTAAAAAGAAAACGAAAGACATATTTTCTCTATCATAATCATAACCCACCTTCTTGATCCCGTTTTTGTAGTTTATCGCTGAGTGTGCTATCCATTTCCTCCCCAACCTTGAGAAACACTTCTTCCAATGTAGTAACTGAAGCACCGTAACTAGCGATGCCAAGCTCCTGCCGGCGATTTTCCAGCTCCAAGAAAAGACCCTCGAATTTATCTGTAGCTTCACTTGGCAAAACAAATGATAGCTCAGCACCTGCTCCAAGAACAACAACACAAATTGTAAGAATTACGTGCACTGTTCCCTTTTGCTTCTTGCCGCTGGCAGGTCTGTATGCTTTGTAATTTGAGCGTGAGTGTTCTACCACGTTCAACCCTTTACTTCTAATAGTAGCCGAGGAAAAAAATAACAAAATACCGGTAATTCAAATTTTTTTTTGTAAAATCCTACGAAATAAATAGTACTATGCAAACGTTCTGCCCAAGAGGTTTAATTTGAATGGTAACACCATAGGATTTCGTCCAAATACACTCTTTTTATTCTATAAGAATATATTTTATAAGAATATTAAGGCTGAAATTCGCAAAATTTTAAGAATATTTTAAGAATAAAACCCAGACTGAGATATTGAAAAGGATATATTTTTGTGTTCAAAAGCTGTAAATACAATGCAATTATATGTTTTCCACTTATTCCATTCTCTAAAGGGGAAAACTAGGCAACAAACGAGAAAACATGAACTAACTATAACTGATAACCCCAGTATAGTCTAAAACGGAAATGTTATGAGCTATAAACTAAGAATAATACTAGAATATTTACGGCCTAAAATCGGCAGAAGAATAAGAATATTCAGCCTGGGCCGGAAAAACAACATTCTTATTAAGAAAAAAGAGTGTATCAAAAAGTTACCGTAAAATGCCGAAAATAAGCCCCTCCATTTAGAAGCACCTCCAAATATAAGCCCCCCAAACTCGCAACGCAAAAACCCCTCCGTTAAATCGCCCCTCCAAATATAAGCCCCCCGGGGGCTTGTACTTGGAAATTGCCCTCAAATACAAAGAAAAACAAAGCAAAAACGGTAAATTTCCTTCCAACTATAAGGCTATCCCAATCGATTTTGAAACGCAAATTTCCCTCCACAGATAAGCCCCTCCGAATATAAGCCCCTCCAAAAATAAGCCCCTCAAAAGGGGCCTTTGAAAAATATAAGCCTTCATTTGACAAATAGAGCGGATCCAAATAGACGCGAATAAGTTTGAAAGGACGTAAATTCATTTTTAGCGACGTTATCGCTGCCGTTGTTGCTTAAGCTCCCCAATACGTTAAAACTGACGATCTCACAATTGGTAAGAGAATGGTGGTATCACACGGGCAGCTGAACATATTAAACTAACCAACATTGCTCTCTAACATTGCTGTAGGCACATGACCTCTCACCACAGATATAATCTTGGATACGTCACAATGGGGCTCCTTTACCATAACCATGTGATAGCCCACTCCATACTTGTTCTTAAGGAAGAGGGAAGATCCACAGCATTTGATGTTTCCTTCTGCCATGATGGCGATCCTGTCACTAAGAATGTCAGCTTCGTCCATGAAGTGCGTGGTAAGAAGTATAGTCCTTCCTTGCTTCTGCTGCTGTAGCAAATCCCAGGTGAATCTGCGTGCTGAGGGGTCCATGCCAGATGTTGGCTCATCCAGCATTACAACCTGTTAAAAAATAAGACTCAATATCATAATCATCATCATCATCATCATCATCATCGGTGTTTGTTTAAACTACAGGTAACTTGTAGAAGCTTGCACGGTCATGGCAGCTAATGAATACGGTGCTGCTTCTCCCCGTGTGTGTGTGTGGGGGGGGGGGGGGGGGGGGACACTCCCTCGATGGGAAGCTCCTTTTTCAGGCTTCAGGTATGAAAAGGTAGGGAATTCATAAGTTTAAGTATGAAAAAGCATAAGAAAATCTATCATTTAAGTATTTCAGAGGGCCTTTGATTATACAGGCTATTTTCAATACACTCACATAAATAATTTTCCACAGGTGAAATTTTCATGTAGAGATAAAAGATGACATAACCATGCTAACCTTGGAATCTGAAATGAGTGCTATTCCAACAGACAGTTTTCTTTTCATGCCACCAGACAGTGCGCGGGTCTGTGTATGCCGCTTGTCAGCAAGTCCAATGCATTCAATCATTCTGTTGACCTCCTGCCGTACACGGTGGGATGGACAGTTCTTTAACTTAGCAAAGAACCACAGATGTTCCTCAACAGTCAGATGGTCATACAACACATCATGTTGAGGACAAAGCCCTGGATGAAAATTTTCTAATTAGCAACAAGTTTATTTTATTCCCGGTTTCTAAAAAACCAAACAATACAATACAATAGTTTATTGACACTCCCCTGGTGGGGCTTTTCAGTGACAATGCAACTAAAAAAAAAAGAACTCATTAAGATAAGAGAAGTAGTTAACAATTCCATTAAAAGGAAAGAATGCGGTGAACAAAGCAATATAAACATACCTATTTAAGAATTAATCGTTTTATAAATATTCTCACTGCGTACTATACAATATGCATATTTTAAGTTAAAATAAAATAAGATACTAGTAAGATACTAAAATACTATCATAACGTGCTATTTAAAAAGTCAGTAATCAACTTACTTTTCAGACAAAATTTAAAAGTAGAAATCGATTTTGCAGTTTTAAGAGTACTGTCTAGATTGTTCCAAATGTGCACCATGCAGTAGTGGAATGTTCTCTGTCCGGTACTCGACTTATACAAGGGGATGTTTAATAATTGGCAACTTCGAGTCACGCGCCCGGTGACCGCAATTCTTGTTGTAAATTGATCGCTGAGGTAATGTGGAGCTTGACCAGTCATGCATTTAAATGCCATGAGAGCGTCGCGGAAGAACAGCTTTTGTTTAATTGGAAACCAACGTAGATCTCTTAGTGTGGGGGTTATATGATCAAAATTTCCTGGTACCTGTAATAATGCGTGCGGCAAAGTTCTGCACTGACTGTAGTCTACAGATATTTTTGTTCGAGGTGTTCGACCACACTGTGGAACAGTACAATAATTTGCTAAAGACTAGGGCATTTATTAAACATTGCTGGTCATGCTGGTGATTTTGGTGGTGACAGTGGTGACGATAATGATGATGATAACGATAACAATGAGGATGATGATTATTATTGACGAGAGAGCGGCAGAAATCGAGCCTACTACCATCTCACAAACAACAAAAATAGCTTTAATTCTATGTTTTCAATATTATCATAGCAGTTCCGAACCTCCCTTGAGTAGAAGTCAAGCATACATGTAACTTACCCAAGCTGCTGCGCACTCCACTAATGTTATCTCTAATGGAACAGCCATTAACAAGAGCTGAACCAGATGAAGCAGGAAACAACCCTGTCAGCATGGACATAAGAGTTGTTTTCCCTGCTCCATTGTGCCCCAGTAGAGCAGTTATCTGGCCTTCATACATGTTCAGTGATACTCCATTAACCGCAACTTTCTTTCCTATAAAATAAGAAAAATAAATTTGAAAAGTACACTTTGGAAAGATTGAAATGAAAAAATCATTTTTTAAATCAAACAAGGAAACTTAGTTATCATAATTTGATTATGTAACTTATGACTTGTAAATCCAGGACTTCAGATAATTGGGTCCACTCATACCCCGAGCTAACAGTAGTACCCCCTCTTAAAAAATACTTTCTCTCAGGCTTGGTTTGGCTGTAAAAAAGGTGGGGACCATTCTCCTACATCCGCCACTGCTTATGAAGGTTACAATCTGGAATCTTTACATAGTAACCTTATGATAAAACTCAGTAGAAGAGTAAGGTATAAATAAATTTACCATGCTGGCAATACTTCTGGCAACTTGGTGTATATACATAATGGCATTGGTTTTCACTTGCCCTGTCTGTATTCAATATTGTCTTCAAACAACTTACACACAAGTTAGTGTTGTGTCACATAAAATAGCAAAAACACGTTTATCTAATAATGATAACATGTATGTGAAAAGCTGTTCTCTAAGAAAAATAATAATTGTAGAGTGTGCTGAACCTGTGAAATCCAGGGTGCCCAGCATATGATTCTTAAGTAAAATCGTCAAAGATATATCCTAGTCTGCACCTAATCATTGCCAAATGAAGGTGCCTGGGGTCTCTAAGTCGCCTCAAGGTGATTTTAGAGCAGAGCCCTGATATATGAAGAAATAACTAACTCAAGTCAAACCTTTTTCAGTAGAAAACACTTTCTTGAGGTTTTTAATTTCAATTCCAGGCACCAAACCCACTGGTTCCTTTTCTAAGAATTCAGGTGCTGACATCCCAGTTTGGCTGGAGCCATTTTCTAAGTCATGGAACTCTTTTATCTCCACCTATAAAAAATAAGTAGAAATTTAAAAGATTAATTAAAAGCAACATAAAGGCATGAGTAACTTTTAGGGTATGGTTGGCCATGTGCAATCAGGAGTACAAGTCTAAGAAGAGTAATAATGCTATCATCTAAAGACGATGAAAAGTGCAGCAGTGGAGCAGGAGTTTATAATAGGGGCAAGACAGATGTAAAGTGTTATGGTTGATAGAGGAAAAGTATGTACTAACCATGACCTTAAGATTTATGGTCATACTGCCTGTCATTTTGCCACATCCTGCTAGCTCACCTCATTAGTCAATTCACTAACACGTTAGGTCAGTTCCCTAAAGTCTTTTGCCTAATGAGTAATGAGTGGCTTAAAGAACGAACTAAAAGTGAGGTATGTATGCATAGGTGTCACACTTTTTTGTGTCATGGCTAAAGAAGGAAGTATATACATGTGCATCAATGGTTCAGTTTCTTAAGCGGAACAAATGAGTCTGACCTTAGCAAAGCGGACATTAGCAAAATGACTCATAGGCAAAACAACCAGTCACCAGCGTTACTTGGTTTTCAAACATTCACTACCCCCATCCCTGCTCCTACATTCCTTAGATTATCAAATTACCTACAATGGAGGTAGTTTAATGATTCTAGGTACCAAGCTTTCTAAAACCTCAACCTTACCTCTTTGCCTTTACCGCACCAGTAACTAGGTAAAACAGGAAAGTACCACGGCTGTGGAACACCAAAGTCTCCCGGAAAAACAGCCTCAACATACCAAGCGATGAGACCATAGATCAAGGAATCTACCACAAACATGACCATGACAAGACCAAGAGTAAAATCATCATCGATAGAAGGTCCATGGTTAAGATTTGACCACTGAGATCCGATGCCAGCTCCTTCAAATTTGCCAATCAGCTGAGCTCCCATTGGCAATGCGACATTGGAGAGAAGACACGATGCAGCCTTGGCTCCTACGCTCATTGTGTCATAGTACTGTGCCACAAAAAAGTATGGGATGTAATTGCAGAACCAGATGATCCCTCCAGCAGCTGCAGCAATGTTTGCCTTGGAGAAGAATACGCTAACACAGAAGCAGAACATAATGGAAGAGACTGCATAGAGCATAAGGAAAACAAACAGAACAGTTGGAGAAGTTTTGTTCAGGACACGGCCATTGGAGTTGAATTTTACAGTAAAGAAAAGGGTTGCAAAAGCCATAATGATAAGGAGGAACAAGAAATATTTTGTGAACCATGCAAGCCAATGTAACCAGCCACTCAGTCCCATCATCTTCATGGATTCCTGTCAAATTAAGTAGAATCATTAATACCTGTTTTAAAATTGATCAAATCTATCAATGAATATAATGTAAAAGGTAGATGTCAAGGCGCATGTAGCTGGGGCTGGCTAAACTCATTGTCTATAAAAGCAAGAATTACTGCACTAATTCCCCTTGGATAGGATGCTATATATAGTCCAACTTAGGGTTAACCCAACAACAAGCAATGTTTCCAGACTACTGTCCATTTATACAACTCGGTCAAGTAAAGAGAGATGTTGTGAATACTGGTTTTCCAAAGGAAAGCAAGAGGATACAGGGTGCAAAGAAAGTCATTTTTACAGCTTGCCATTCGGGCAAGCTGAAGCTAACATTTACTAGCCCAAATATCATTTCAGCTAGCCCAAAAAAAACGTTTTGATGAGCAGATTGATTTCACAGTTCTTCTGTAATTTGAATTCCTCAAAAAAATTCACTTGCCCATCGGGCAAGTTAATGACGGGGTTCACTAGATAGCCCAATAGCAAAATCCACTAGCTCCGGGCTATTGGACACTGCTTTCTTTGCATGCTGGGATACATCTAGAGTCTAGTTGACAGTATTGGACAACCCTTGGGTTAATATATTTATTTGCTGGGAGCAGGTGCAGGTCCAACTAGAGGTGTTAGGATTAGCACAGGGTTTGATTGAGTTACAGGATCAAGTCAAGCCTGCACACCAGCACATCAGCAAATTAGATCCTCCATTTTTATTAATACCTGTTTCTTTTTTATTATTTACAACACTCAAATTTCTTAACCTTGGCAGCCAGAGTTAGTATAAATGTGGCAGATTACATGTTAGGTCTGGATTCCTTGCCATATATCACTTTCCTTGACAAGAAACTTTGAAAAAAATGTCTATACCTGTCCGCTTAGCACGATTAATTAGCCCAATGGGATCTTAATGAATCTGCTGTAAACGATTTCTTCGCTTCTTATCTGACCCAGATCGACTTTGGTCGGATTTCGTAAACGTATGACGTCACGCTCGCCTCGAAGTCTAATATGTGATTCTACGGAGCCCAGTAAGTGCCATTCAAATTTTGCGTTCAATTTTTTCTGTCTCGACTTTTTTCTCGCCTTTAAGTTTTTTTCCCGACTTTTTTCTCGACTTTTTTCTCGACTTTTTTCCCGACTTTTTTCTCGACTTTTTTCTCGACTTTTTTCCCGACTTTTTTCTCGACTTTTTTC
>OZ037780.1:26909535-26927035 GCA_964035525.1 Porites cylindrica
CCATTTACGTTTCTCGTACGTAGTTTGTACCAGTTCCAGGTCCACGGTCGGGCACCGCCACGTACCGGGGTTTACGACCAAATGGAACAACTTTTTACCAATCGGAAATTCCACTTTTCCTACCACCGAAATTTCCGGGTTTTTTTCCTAAATGGAAAGCGCCCTGTCTCTCTCTCGGAGAGGTATTATATAACGTCGTGGTTTGGAGATAAGAACTAGACGGATTTTAAGAGAAAAGGCGGAATGCAAGCAGTCTAGAAAAAGTATGAATAAGAATGGTCTGCATTAGAAATATTTTAAAGGAGCTGTACGTACCTTCGGGATCTTCCTTTGGGAGGGGGGCATTGGGATTTTCGGTTTTGCGGTTTTGGCTATTTTTTAGATCGGTTTTTCGGTTTTGGTGGTCACTGCGGTTTGCGGATTTTTCGTTTTTTAGCGTCTGGTTTTCGGAAGTCCTGAAAAATACTAGCGGTTTTTCGGTTTTGGTACCCGATGTGGTTTTTGGTTTTTCCTATTTTGTCCTATTTTGGGTTCCGGTTTCTGTTCGATTTAAGCAGCACTTGATCTCGAATAGCCGCGAAACGCCAAAGTTATTTAGAGGAATGCGTGACAAAATAAATGTCATGGTAGGGGATCAAGCGTCTCCCTTGACGCCCGGCGAGACTTTGACCTCGCAGACCAGGGCGACCATTTGGTCAGTTTGCGAGCTATGGCTTCCAACGTGCCTCCCGCGCCAGCAACGGAAGAAGCCATTGGTTTGGTTCGCCATTGCAAAACTGTACTTGAAGAGCATGCATATCAAATACGTGCTGAGAGTAACATCACTGACGCCCTAAATGGTCACCAAGGTCATGACTCTGCAAAAACAGTAAACTCTGTCCAATTAATGGTTGGGGACTACGAAGACTAGCAGACATTCTAGGAGAGTATGACTACAAAGCGCTTGATCTTTTAAGCTGTATGACTTTAGACGTTCAAAATTGCCATGCCACTGTTCATTCCGAGAAAGTGAACATGTCTAAGCTCGAATATCCTAGGTCGTTTGGTGCAACAATGAAGGAGAGCGTCAAACGTGCTACAAGCTGGGCTGCGTACTATCACACCAGTCGAAGGTCCTGGTACCCCCGGCGATATCAATCAATGAAAATCAATCATTGATTGCAATCAATATAATCAATAATAATCGATAATAATCCACTGATTTTTATTGATTGGTTCAACCAATCAATAAAAATCGATACTCACTCATCAAATGGTAATTGCTATTGATTATTATTGATTTTTATAGAGTGCAACTAAAATGGAACTCATCAACAAAGTCCTTGATTTGAGAAGACAATTGCAACAACAGGCAAACGTAACAACTGAAATGGAAAACGACGGTCGCGAAACAGTAGATGAAATTGAAGTTACACATCTTGATGAGCCAATTAGTGATTTCGCTTTTATGCCAATATTTAATCAGTTATTTCATAAACCGTCCGAAACAGAGCAGAAATCTGCCCACAAGAAAGCTGCACGTACGGCAAAGTCAAGAATGATCCCCTGTGTACTGTATTTCTTCGACGCGGAACACGAAAGAAAACTCATAATCATGTTACACATTGTTTTTCTTCTTGCGCTGTTTTCGCTTTTCTTAGGTTTTTCTATGGTTCACTATATTATGGTGTTGTTGCACTCTCTGATAGGATGTTACTAAAACGGGGAACGGGGAGCGGGGAGCGGGGAGCGGGGAACGGGGAACGGAAGTCTGGGAACGAGTTGTCAGCGGAAACCTCCATAAAAATCCAAAATGGCCGGTAAGGATCAAGGACCCGGTAAGATCGATGATAGAGAAGCGTCGAAACAACACTTAAGGTCGCTATTTTACTAATGAACTATTCTTCGTTTTCACTGTCACGCAATAAACACGGCACAAAAAAATACATTTGAAACCGTCAAGTGGAAGAAGCCAAGAAAATGAAATGTTATAAAAGACTAATGTATAAACAATTTGTCCAAATCTCAGGTCTTTGTGGCCCACAGTTTCTGAGTTAGTTGCCGAAACATTTCACGCACCTTTGTAGAGCTTTGTATGGAGACGCCATATTGGTGGACAGAAACTGTCCACCAATATGGCCGCCGGAAATCAACAAAAACATCTGGAGTTCACTTTTTCTATAAAAGCTCCTCCTTTTCACTTGAGAACTAGCATACTTGCGCATAAACATATCTTCTAATACTTGAAATGGTTAAACTGCTGAAAATCAAGCGGAGAGACTTTTTTCAAGGAGATAGCATTCCTATTTTGGTGTCACGCACCGTGAAAACTCGGAAGTTCAAACTGCTGTATTTTCGAAATGAAACATGCTTCGGGGCTGGAAACTTGTACAAAGATTTATTTCCTATTAATCTTCAACCTAGTGTAAAAAAGAATTCGTAAAACCTCGCTTTTTTGACTTTGCAATCTGATGACGTCACCGTGAAAACCATCAATATGCTCATGAGGTGCTTGAAATAATACGGAGGTAATAATGTCATGACATTTTTCACCTTTTTGCGTTTTACTAAACAACAAAATATGCTTCAACAGCAGTTGAAAGAAGCTACAGTCGGGACAAAAACTCTCAAAGCACAGCCATATTTGGAACTCAAGCGAATCTATACTGGGTCTAAGTCACAAAGCAATGAACTACTTTTGCTTGACGCTTTTCGTAGGGTTTTGGCTTAAATACATGCTGAAAGATAACGTAGATCGAAGCAGCCAGGTGTATTTCCTCGACAGTAATAGTGTAGCAGTGGAGCTCCTTCTTAGCTGTAGCGTTTTTTCAAGCCCAAATTAAAACATGTTGGCGATGAGATAAAACTGTAAGTCTAATAATATTATATTTACAAACCTATGATGAGAAGTAAGTGCAATTGTATTATTTGAAAAGATAAGATGGATCAGGTTATTTAATACATCAATAAAAGGCAACTTTAAACATATTAACGGGGAATGTGCCAGGAACATCAATCATACCTTGGTCTTAATGAAATCAGTTGTTTCAAAGCAAATGGCTATGCTGTGGTTTTATTTAATTATAACCTAGGTTTAAATTTTGCTTCCCTTTGTTTGGGGGTACGGTAATATGAATTTTATGATTATGAGTTCAAAACAAAGAGAATAAAATTCAAACTTAGGATAAAAGTGAACCACAACTGAGCTGCAATATTAAGTGTTGCAAGTATACGTGGGGGAAGTACTTTGAAGTCTTTGGTTGGAAGGTACTTTCTAAAGGCTAGCTGTTAAAATATGCATGGTAAGTATACTTCCTCTGTTTAGCCCTGTGGATGCTTATTTTTTTTCTAGGGGCACTCCTTTAATGTTTTTGCAGAGGGGAGCTCTGCTTCTCTTTAATGAACATTATTTTTACTGTGGAGAAAAATATTTCAAGCTCAGTGTAAAACTGAATGTGTCAGTGACTTAAACCAGTTAATATTGTCAAGCTGCTTTATTAGCTTGATTCAGTAATATTGCAGTGCACCTACCATCAAGCATCACATCATCAATGTTGCAGAGGCTGGCAGCTTATTAGAAGGTGGTTGATAAGCCTTCAAGCAAGCTGTCTGTAGTTTTGGAAATAAAGAGTCTAAGGTCTCACACAAGTGATGGGAGGCAAAAGATTGGAGTGCCGATATGTTTTTCAGTAAACACGCGCAACTGTATGTGTATAGTTTCCACATTACGCTTACTCAATGCATGTAAAATAACACAATAGATCTTGCTACCCATTTTCCCTGATTTTATTTCCCCTCCAGGGGACATAATTTCTTTTAACATATCGGGGTTTTCAAAAAAGGGGCAAGAAGCTTTTAAATGAATTTTAATTCATTTAATGAAGCACTGTATCAAAGAAATTAAAGAGAAGAATCAGACTAGAGTAACAGTAACCCAGAGGGAAGGGGGGGGGGGGGGAGTACTCACCAAAGAGGCTCTGCTCCAGGGACCAACCCTTTACCATTTGTATGTACCATTTTAGACAGAAAAGGTACCCCTTTTGTATACCCTCTAGTGACAAATGGTACCCCTTTCACATACCTAATTTTGAACGCTGCATCCCTTTTTAACTGCTGTAAATACACCATCTTTACAAAAACAGGTTTTCTTGTCTGTCACATCCATAAAATGCATCTGTGACTGATCTCATGTTGGTCCCTTTCATATACTTCAACTATAAAAACCCCTTCCCTTTCATGTACCTGAAGCCTGAAAAAGGCTTCAGGCTCTGTTTAGGTCATTATAGTACCCCCTCCTCCTGCACCGAGAACAGTACTTGATACAGCGATATTGTATGGTATGAATTGCGCCAAACGTTTCGTCCCCATGAAGAGGTACTTTGATTATTTTACGACAATTTTCTTCAAAAGGGAGGGGTTTGGGATCTCATTCTTAGGGGGGCGGGGGGTTAATTGAGGATCTGCAGTGAGTGAGAATGTTGCATTCAATGCCATCCAATAGTTTTGATTCAGGAAAGGGTCGTCAGGGGTATTTCGCAGAAAGACAAATGGCCACTGTACGACTTTGAAGCAGTTACTGATTAGGGTGAGGAAAATGAGTGAATTAGGTTCCATTAGGGTCATTATACTGGTCTATACTGGGCAAACTGACCTGAAACAAATTGTTTCACAAAATAATAAAATGATATTATTTTATTTTCATGGATCAGTGAAACACTTCAATATCATGAATGCTTGCAGTGTAGTAGATCTAATAATATTAAAAGCAGAACCAGATTGTTAAAGTAGTCTTACTAATTATGTGATGACGTGGTCAATAACATTTTTCAAAGCAGTCATCTCTATCAAAGGAAATAGAAGAAGTTTGCACACAAGCTACTTGACTACTTCGATGTATGTTATCTATCATGGAAAAGTAGTTAATTGCTTTGTGGGCTAGACTCAGTATAGATTCGCTTGAGTTCCAAATATGGCTGTACATGTGCTTTGAGAGTTTTTGTCCCGATTGGCTTCTTTCAACTGCTGTTGGAGCACATTTTGTTTCCTACGGATAATTGTTTGGTAAAACGCAAAAAGGTGAAAAACGTCATGAAGTTATTACCTCCGTATTATTTCAAGCACCTCATGAGCATATAGTTCAAGTAACGTAACGCCGTTATCGGTTAAGTTTGTTTCGACGGTTCTCTATCATCGATCATCGGCCATATTGGATTTTTATGGAGGTTTCCGCTGACAACTCGTTCCCAGACTTCCGTTCCCCGTTCCCCGCTCCCCGCTCCCCGTTCCCCGTTTTAGTAACATCCCTCTCTGATATACCAGGTAAGTGGTCTGAGTGCTGTAGAGTGCCTTGCGTGTGCTACTCTGAAAGCACACTACATTTTCCTTCTAATTATCATTCTGTTATCTTCCCTTTCGGTTGCACAGGTGAATGTTCCAGGTGTATGCTTTTTTGCTATATTAATTAAGGCGGCATACAAATTATTTGTTCTAGTGACATTATAACTGCTGAGTATCTGAGCATAGCAATGGATTGTAGAAACACTGGGCTTGATTTGGTTTTTGTACTGCAATTTACCGTTAGACAAAATTTGTTGATGTTGTTTTTAGACCCAGGTTTCCATCACTGTTAGCCGCAAATAAAAAACATATCTCTCTTTTTTGAGATTTACTAATCAACAAGTGCTCGTTGAAAGTAGCTGTGTGCCACCTTGACCTGAGGACTGAAGAAAGTATAAATTACCATTTGATATCATATTCTTGTTTAGGGACAATCAAACGTTTTAGTAATTAGTAAGCTTGTAAACAGTTGTGGAAATGCTACGATATGTAACAACATAAAGCATAGCAAATAAAGTTCAGTGAAGGGTTTGTTAATTCATGTGGCGCATTTTATTGAAAATAAATGACAAATTTCATAACGCAACGGCGTCTCTTCATAACGTACCGTTGATGATGCCTCTGTCCGTTGTCAGCCTTCCTGCAAATGACTGTGACCTCTTACGCAACTGGGCCTCAGCATATGGTGCTGCAGTAAGACAAAGGACAGTGCGGCAGGAAACTACAATGGCTAAGCACGGAACATTGCCAGAGTATCTTTATCAACGCCATCTCGAAGTTGGTGATAAGGTTAATCTGAACTTCGGAGTTGATGAAGATGAAGGTCCCCATGAAGATCTGAACGAGCGTGAAGTGAGTGAGGAAGCTAGTGTCTCTAGCGAAGGCCAGCAAGAATTTGATGAAAGTAGTGACGAAGAAATTGAAGTCAGTGCAGATGACAACAATTCTCAGGGCCAGCAAGATGAATTAGGGGCATCGACGAATTTTCTCTTTGGTGCAAGGTCGCGATATGGAAGGGCAGTGAGGTTCAATAATCGACTGCTGTTTACTGGCTGTTTTGAGTATCAGTTTACTACCACATTAAACCTTAGAGCAAGTTCCTGCTGCCATGTAAAACTGAAAAGGAACTAATCGTACCGGTTAGCTTCCTCAGTGTCGACTCAGCTCAGTGCAATCGCATGTTAGACAGTCGAGTCTCCAAACTTTCAGGTGTTAGTTATCAAATGGAAATGTTCGATTAGAGATTTTCGATTGAAGTTTCCAGAGCTATAGCTTTTTGCGACTGCAAAATTGCAATTCTAAAGAGGACTTGTGTGCAAATTCTCCTAAGTTAACTAGGCTCCATAACTAGCGGCTTTTCGGGCTCGAGAGAGCGGCAGAAACAAAGCCTATGATTTAAGCAGACACATAAAGATACGAAGGCTTCAGACAAAGTCCATGACATTCACAAATACTTTGGTGAAATTAGTGTTAGATTAGTTTGCTCTGTATGTCCCACTTGTCACCATTGTATCGGTTTTTGACGGTTTTGTATGCGGTTTTCGGTTTTGGCCGAATTTTTTTGCGGTTTTTTGATGATTTTTTCCTTCGGTTTTGCGGTTTCTAATATACCCCAATGCCCCCCGCTCCTTTGGCACGAACGCCATCGTGCCTGCATTCATACCGCACGCAGTTGTACGAATGGTGACACGCTATGCGATGGTGACTCATGATCACGTTTTGCTCCTGCTGAGATTATAAATGAATTTTCCAGACATATTCCAGACTTCGCACCATATGTAATCACTGGTAATGTGACATCTTAAACATGATTTTAAAACAATTAAAAATCACAAACCATCAGTTGTTGCTTAAATTATAATCAAATTGTCGATGAGTTTCACAAGAGAGAGGAAACAAAATCAAACTTATATCCCAGCCCTCCCAACATAAGAGGACAGTGTGGTGGAAGTTTTGTGCTAAGCTTAATGGTTGATAATACAGGGGACCAGGGAGAGTAAGATTTTAGGGGGAAGTGGATGTTTTGTTCGATTCTCGTATTTCATGTACGTGACATGTTGTCGTCTCGCCTTATTTGAGACATTTATACCTTGTTATTTGGGCGTGGCCCAAATAGAGTAATGGAAACGGCTCGTTTTGACGCAAATGTGTAATAGGCACGCAATACGTGCTAACGTAAACAAGGCAAGTAAACAAGCGAAGCGAGGCGAATGTCTGTCATGCGAACGTCTTGTACACGGTAAGAGGCATGTGGGAAAGAAAGCTCTGCTTGCACACCGCACTTAATCGCACTTTTACGATCTCAAAGTTTAATCTGAATCTTCAGTATTTTTGCCTCATCGAAATTTGGAAGTCTGAAGTCCAGGGGAGTCCAGGGATGAAATCTATCAAAAATATTTGGAATATTTACGTCGAATTTTGGTCACAATAAGATCACAAGCAACGAACCTTGAAACACAGAAACTCCAAAAACGGATCGAAATCCACCAATCACAAACCATAAACAATGACCTTTTGAACCCGTTGAAGAAAACTTTCGTTTCCTAAGAGGTCCGCTAAGATGATTGACGTCTGACATTTTTTTGACGAGAGGATCAAAATGCACCAATCATCGAAAGACAGTTTTAATTGCATGTTTCCTAAGAGGTCATCTGAATTTGCTCTTTTCTTTATTTTATGTCCATTTTTTGTGATTGGTCGATCTTGTTAGGCCGAGTGGATAATCCAATGAGGGACGATTTGGATATCGTTTGATCCGAAATTTTTCGAAGCAGCAGTGAGAAGCAGTTTGGATAACATTTGGCCGCGGCGTTTCGAGGAACGTGTTAATATATTGTTCAATCATGTTATTCCGGGTTAAACTTACAAATACACTGTTCGCGGTAGGCCCGCACTAAAAAATAACACTGAGTGTTTTCGGAATGGGCTGGGTGTATGTAAATGGCGGAACCTGCCCGGAACCGCCCGGAACCGCCCGGAACCGCCCGGAACCAACCGGAACCCCCCGGAACCCCTCGGAACCTACCCGGAACCTTGAAAAAAGCGCAAATGATAAAATTAAAAAAAAAACAAATAACAAAAAATAATACAAATCAAATAAAAATAATGAAAATGAAATAAATATACTAAATATAGGTAGCTTCCACCTTAAAAATAGTCTGAAAGCTACAATTTTTATTATTTTATTTCGTTTTAATTATTTTAATTTGATTTGTATTATTTTTATTGTTTATTTGGTTCCCGTCCTCTTGTTAAATCAGCCTAATACTTGAACAGGTCGGCACGTGACTAACGGAATGCCAAAGACCAAAGTACAAAGTATTGTTTTACGACTCGAAACCACGTGCGCTGTGGAAGTCAGCGAGAGAGCGTGGACAGTTTTTTCAAGTACGACCATGAATGAAGGGAAAGCCGAGACGATCACCATAGAAGATGAATCACAGTCTGAAGATGACAATAGTGAAGAGCTATATCAGCCGGTTTTTATGAGAACCGAGGAAACGTGTCCTTTTGCCAGGTAACATTTCCTTCGTACAAACAGAAATTTGACTGTTTACTGAGTTGCGTAAGCAAAAGCTGATATCTGCCCACAAATTTACGCGGTTTTGTTTTATTTCAACAGTGCTGTAAAAACTGAGGGGAACGGTCATAACGAAGTAATCGAAATCCTTTCCTCGCCGGAAAGAAGTCCGGAAAAGAAAAGGTAAGCGCAGGTTCACTTTTCGTGGAGGCATAGCGGGCTCCACGAAATGTGGCGCTCTCTCGCTGACTTCCACAGCGCACGTGGTTTCGAGTCGTAAAACAATACTTTGTACTTTGGTCTTTGGCATTCCGTTAGTCACGTGCCGACCTGTTCAAGTATTAGGCTGATTTAACAAGAGGACGGGAACCAAATAAACAATAAAAATAATACAAATCAAATTAAAATAATTAAAACGAAATAAAATGATAAAAATTGTAGCTTTCAGACTATTTTTAAGGTGGAAGCTACCTATATTTAGTATATTTATTTCATTTTCATTATTTTTATTTGATTTGTATTATTTTTTGTTATTTGTTTTTTTTTTAATTTTATCATTTGCGCTTTTTTCAAGGTTCCGGGTAGGTTCCGGGGGGTTCCGGTTGGTTCCGGGCGGTTCCGGGGGTTCCGGGCGGTTCCGGGCAGGTTCCTCCATTTACATACACCCGAATGGGCTGGTCCTCGAACTCAAAGAAAAACAAAGGAAATTATCAAGATATTTAATGACATCAAAGACTCATGGACCCCACAGACGTAATAACAAATCGGAATATCAGGAGTGTACGTGTAAAGTGGATAAGAGTTTGAATAGAAGAATGTTGAACAAGTCTGAGAGTCGCAAGATTTGTCTAGCTGGTTATCAGTGTGACAGTAGTGATTTTGATTTTGCATTGCGGAACGCAGAGAGTTGCCTGTGATAAAAATCTGTTCCGACGAAGGAAGAGATGATTGTCAACAATTGAAACCAAAAGGGACTGAGGCTTCTTTTGGAACTACTGTGATAACTTCAACAATTCTTCTTCAATTTTGTTTAGCAGGGTGACTGTTAATGTACTTGTTTTTGTATTGCGTGTTGTATTTTTTCATACGATGCTGTGCGTCGGGATTTTGCATTATCAGCAAGTTTTGTGTGAGAGTGTTCTGATGGCAGCGAGGTGACGACAAGAGAAGGTAATTAGCTAGTTGTACAGAAGGAAAATTGTGTTGTGGAGGAAATAAGAGAAGTTGAATTGAGTTCTCGTCGTGGGAAATTTATTTATAACAGAACTTACGATTCAGGTTAGTCCATTATATTTTCGGCATGACAAATTACCATAAAATCGAGATTGTAATTCGAAACTCGCGTTGTTTTCAAAATTTGCATAAATCGGGCGCTGCAAAGAAATATTTAGGTTACAAGCGCTTCGAAATACTGTACCTTCAGAACGGCTCAGCTTTTACTTGTTGTGCTATATCTTTCAAAACTATCGATCGATTCTAGCTCAAAAACTCTCAAAGCAGCGGTTTAAATGTTAAAGCCCGTGGTTGGTTGAAATCGTCTCTTGTTTGTTTTCAAATTCAAACGATTTAGGATGGATCGAATCGACTTTGGATCGATTATTATTTTATCAGCTTCTGGTATGAACGAAACGTTTTTCTTCTCGATAAAGTTCACTCAACAAATTTAGAAAGATTTACTTGACTTTTCGTATGTGGAACGAACTGAGTTTTTTGTGGAACGAACTGACTATTTTATGGAACGATCTGACTATTGATTGGAACGATCTGACTTGGAACGATGTCAACGATTCGACCATGGAACGAAATGACCGGTTACCGTCATGCCCCTAGCAGACTACCAATGAACAAATTAAAATCTGTTACAAAAAACACGGAAAGTGACACTTAAGAGTATTCGCAAAAATACACCATTGTCGTCTGAAATTCATTGCTACGTTAAAAGTACAAAAGGTTTACACTTAAACAGGTACAGAAGTAATTGTAACAGTGTGCGGTTTTTACTTAAGGTGGCTCGATACAGTTTTTCAGGGTCAATACCTCCCAAGTTTGAGCATAAACTACGTCGCCATAAACAAAGTTTTGGAAAAATTGCCATCACAGTTGTATTAGATAAAGATGAAAGTTTGTTATGATCAGGGTTGCAACGGCATCGGAGTTGTCATAGCAACGAAATGACGCTATTAGCTATTTTACTTGCAGCAGTATATCTCGGCACTAGGAACTGTTCTTCGAAAATCATTCACGGGAGCTTTTTCCTCCAATAGCAGCCTCGATGTTCGTGAAGTTTAAGCGAAATCTGTAAGAGCGTTATCGAGATATTTTGGTATGAAGTTTTTATTGTTAGAAACACAGTAAAAAATGGACAATATTGTTGTTTTGCCGTTATCTGTAGACAATGAGGCGCTTTCGACATGCAATTTCACCTCATAGTAGTTTCAATCTTTTTAAAAGCGTGTGTGAAAGATCATGGGAGATAGCTCCAGCCGATTGCTAGAAAGAAGGGTTTGATCGAAGCGCTCTTGTTAGCGGTTTTGTAAACATCTTGGTCTACTTTAACAAATTAGCGAATAATTTTTAAACCGCTCGATGGATTTTTTTTTTAAATTTACGATTCTTGAGATTAACTTTCCTTTTATATGACCTTTTAGTTTCAAGATTATTGATATGTTGTAAGGCAGTGAAATAAGGGCTACAATTTGTTACTTTTTTATCGGAAGTTTCGTCATTACAAGTGAAAGCCTATAATTATTCAAGGCATTGTCTCCAAGTTTCATTTTCACGTGAACAGTAGTAACTAACAATGGAGTTGAAATATGCAAAAATGTTAGCTATTGTTGTGCACGAAAATATGAAACTTGGACACAATACCCTGAATAATGAGAGGCTCACACTTGTAAACACAAAATTTCTGCCAAAATATTGGCGAATTGTAGCCCTTATTTTACTGCCTTACAATATATCAATAATCTTGAAACTAAAAGGTCATATAAAAGGAAGGTTAATCTCAAGGATCTTAAATTTTTAAAAAAATCTATGGAGCGGTTTAAAAATTATTCGCTAATTTGTTAAAGTAGACCAAAATGTTCAAAAAACCGCTAACAGAGCGCCTCGATACATACTAATCAAATCCTTCTTTCTAGCAAACGGCTGAAGCTATCTCCTTGATCTTTCACACATGTTTTTAAAAAGATTGAAACTACCTTGAGGTGAAATTGCATGTCGAAAGCGCTTCGTTCTCTACAGATAACAGCCGAACACCAAGATTGTCTATTTTTTACCGTATTTCTAACCACAAACTCTTTATCCCAAAATATCTCGATAACGCTCTTACAGATTTCGCTTAAACTTCACGAACGTCCAGGCTGCTAGTGGAGGAAAAAGCTCTCGCGAATGATTTTCGAAGAACAGTTCCTAGTGCCGAGATATACTGCTGCAAGTAAAATAGCTAATAGCGTCATTTCGTTGCTATGACTACTCCGATGACGTTGCAACCCTGATCATTACAAATTTCCATCTTCATCTAATACAACTGTGGTGGCAATTTTTCCAAAACTTTGTTTATGGCGACGTAGTTTATGCTCAAACTTGGGAGGTATTGGTCCTGAAAAACTGTCTCGAGCCACCTTAAGGGGCAACTCCAAAACTAGTTCGTAAACGAGGGAAGGTGTATCTGTCGTCCAAGCATCAGAGCACAGGCGATTTAGGTGGAATGAGATATCCAAATAGGCTTCTAAGTAAGAATTTGATTTGCCCCTCTGTACCTGTAATTATCCATTTTATACTGCTTAAAACAGTTTGAATCACTGGGTTAATTTTGGCCAATTTAAGCTTTGTACTGATATAGAGAAGAATCCAGGGCCTTCAGTTTATGTAGATACTGCAAAAACAATTAATGCTCCATACTGTCAAGGAAATGTTACAGGATTTGGGGAAAATGGAGGACAACGATGTGTCGCAATGAGTCTGTGAATAGTTTACATACAAACACAGACCACGAGAGTTTGGGAATAAAATTGGAGCTTTATTGCTACACTGGTCGAGAAACCAAACCGAGACGTGTTACATACGTAGACAATAAAACTCCGACACCTTAAGGGTGGGAGGGAATTAGGGTGAACCAAAAGCGGTTCGAACAGATCGACCAGAGATTACGACTGAAATATAAGCCTGGTGATGACTCGATTAAATGCGGCGTGTCACAACATTCAACAATTAACTATCATCACTTAGGTAATGATTTACACAATTGTTTACATACAAACACAGACCACGAGAGTTTGGGAATAAAATTGGAGCTTTATTGCTACACTGGTCGAGAAACCAAACCGAGACGTGTTACATACGTAGACAATAAAACTCCGACACCCAAACCCAAACGAAATGATCTGTGTTTGAGTAAGAAAGTTAAGAAGATAAAAAAATATCTATATACCTAGAATTAAGTGAACTGAAAAAATAAATGTGGTTGAGAAAAGTATATGATTATAATGCTAGCTAAAGACCAATTTGCTGTAAAACGTGAGCCATAGCATTAACAGCGGTACGTTTTTGATGATCTGTCATTTCAAGATAAACCAAATAAGCGTCGCTGCGCCAGTCCCCTTGTAATTTGATTAGTTCCGCTGGAAGACCGCAATCAAAAGCGAGAGTCGCCCCCCCGCGCCGAAAGCTATGAGGGGAAAATTCACTGGGATCGAGCCAGAAAACGCGAAAACTGTGGATAAGTAATGGCTTGAACCGACTCTGAATCGCTGGCGGGAACGGAAAAGAGTGGAGCACTAGCGGGCACCTGATTCAACTTGAGATGTGTATGCAAAGCGGCGACTGGGCACAGAATAGATCCAGGGATAACTGGCAATGAAATATTAAGCGAACGCTGCGCAAACTGGATTGTTTTGGTGGCAAGAATGCGCAAAAATGCGGTGTTCTCGTTTAGTATAAGGTGACTGCAACATAGAACCTTGACAGATGAAACGCAGCGCATGTTTTTGACAACTAAATTGGAGTTACGCAAGAAAGAAAAGAAGGCCACGAGGAAAAGGGCCCACATAGCAGCATGTAATGGGATGCGTAAATCGAAGAAAAAGGCCATGCGGTGCAACATAAGAGGCGTGATCGCTTTTTTCCTAGTAGCCTGCATACCGAGATAGCGCTTAGTGCCCTTGATGATAAGCCGAAAAAAATATTGCTGTTCCCAGCCCGAAGAAAAACCGTAAACTTGATGGAAATGTTTAAGACTAGAAATATGATTTTGGATGATGCCAAAGCGGCGACCAACATGAGCAAGATAAGAGACACAACGTGAAACCACGATAACATTCAAAGGGAATGAGCGAAAGTTAAAATGATTGCAAAAACTAAGATACGCATTAAGATGAGACTGCATATTCTTCCGAGTGGATTCCGCGAAGGCCAATGATGTGAGGTGATCGCGGAGCCGGTCAATGACTACGATTCTGGGATAATTGCCTAAAGAATAGAAAAATACACACAAAAAATAATAATAATTACAATTTAAGACATAAAAAATCAACTGTCAGTCCTACGATACTTGAAAACGTAAGAGTTGATCAGGGACATCAATAAAAGTGTACTTAAGAGCGAGTTCGCGACAATAAACGTAAAAATTACGTTGATGCTTCTGGTGAAGATGCCATCCGCTTAAGGCGTCAGGTAAGAAGTTGTGGTCGCCTGGAACAAACGATGCGCGAACCTCGAAGTCGTGTGAGGAAGCAGTAAACCAAAGCTGGCGCAAACAACGTTGCATGAAAGGGTCGCGCGTGATGCCAGAGTTTATGACTGTGAACTCCGCTTCGTTGTCGCAGGATACAATAAAGCTATGATGAGCGAGAAGGGGAGCCCAAGCTCGAATCGCAACGACCACGACAAACAGCTCTAGAGCGGTGATATGCGTCGCTTCCTGAAGAATATTCGGAGGAAATACAATGGAGAAACATTGGTCTTGACATGTGGCCCCGCCACCAGATAAGCAAGCGTCGGTTGAAAAATGGAAATCATCAAAAGACCAGACCTCTGACTTGATGAAGGAAACGCCATTAAAAAGAGGAAGAAAAGTGAGCCACCAGTCAATGTTTAATTTTACATCATGTGAGACCACCGCGGTTCGTCGAGAAGATGGAAAAGCACGCAAATTGTTCAGCAACTGGGACATGAAAATGCGGCCTGACTTGACACACGCTGTGACGAAAGACAGTTTTCCGAGAAGTGATTGCAATTCTTTAAGGCGATAAGATGTGCGAGCTTTCCAGTGAGTCAGTTCAAGTAACAAATCGTCGAGGCGATCGTGCGGCACACGAAGACAAAAGGTGTTGGTGTCAACTTCGATACCGAGGCAAGTCATGGTCGTGGCTGGTGGACAGTCTTTTTCAGGCGAAGCTTGCAAGCCGAGACGATCAAACCAAGACTGAAGCTGGTGAAAAGCATCGAACGCTCTATCGGGGCGTTCCGCGCCGTAGAAATCGTCTAAATAAACGTCTGCCGTGTAACCATGTTGCGTAAAAATGTAAATAACGGCCGACGTAGTTCGTTGGCAGATCATAGCACTGGTTCGTAAACCAAACGGACAACGGGTATCGAAGTACAAACGACCGTTAAACGTAAAACCTAGGAGATGGTAATCTTTCGGATCGATAGGGAGTTGTCGGTAAGCTCGACGTAAATCCTTTTTGTAAAGGAGGCAACCGGGGCCATGGTGAAGAATAAACTGACACAAACGATCGATGCCGGGCAGTCTAAGCTTGTAGGGCTCGTTGAGATAACTTGAGGCTGTAATTCCGCTATTGAGAGATAACTGCGGTGGATAACTCAAGTCCATGACGACGCGCCGTTGATTTGAGCCCCTCTTAGGAACTGTTCGTAATGGAGAGCAAATCAAAGGCTGATGTAAAGGATTTGTGCTGAAAGGGCCAGCAATAGCGTGATAGCCAAGTTCGGTGTTAATATAGTGTTCCACATGGTCGGCGAAATCAACGGCGGAGGGATGATTAGAGGACGAAGAAGTGGGAAGATTCTCGGCCGTATAACTCACGGGCCAGCCAAAGCGCAGGAAATCAACGACATGAGCATCATGGTAGCTTTGTAAATAAAATTCCCAGGCGGATATGTTCAGCTGAGTTATCACCGGTAGACGCGCTCCAAAAGCGTTGGGATACTCCGATTTTGAGACCAAAAGATGTTGAATCACTGCTGTTGTAGCAAAGTCATCAACAGATAGATTGAGTTTCGTGCGAGGGATATCCGTAAGGGATAAGTCCGTAGAAATAACCGAGGTCGAAGAAGGGGAGAAGCAGTCCGTAGCTGTGTTGGAGCTCGCGAGTCAAGATGACTCCGACGAAGTGAAGTTAACGTCGGGGATGGGAGTACGTCGCTTAGCACAATTGAGCATAGGATGGTCTTTGGCACAAACTCGACATTTATGATGCCCTGAATACGACGAACTCGCGGTATCACACGAGCAAGAACCAGTGTAGTTCCATTGACGACAAGCCTTGCCCTGTGTAGCGTCAGACTTCGAAGATCGAGTGTTGGTATCACCAGAAGGGGATCCGCCCCCAGCCGAAATAGTTGAGCGTGGCTGAGGGGTTGAAGTCCGTAAATCTGAATGCTTAAAGAAAATCGTGGCTGCATCACGAATCTGAGTGGCATCGTTGAATTCCAGGCGACACAACTCGACCTGTTTAGCAATGTGAGCGTAAAAACCTCTTACGCTCTTCCAAGTGTAGCTGGAAGCTTTGAGCATAAGCAATTCGAGGAGCTGGAGCATGACCTCTTTGCGCGTGGCCTCGTAGGGCTTGATCATTTTTAGAAAACCTGCGACAAAGTCGGCCAGCTCCAACTGCTCGAAGTCTGATGTTGGCGCACCAGGACAAAACTCGTGGGGCCAGTCGATTGTACGTCTTTTTCTTTCCTTACCAGATTTGGAAGGGTCCGCTCCATCAGTAAACTTGGTCTCCGCGGCGGCGGTACGAAGCTTAAGAACCTCGAGTTCCAGGGCTAACTTATCTCGCTGAATCTGGGCGAGGTGAAACTCGGAGAAAATTGTTTGAGCTGTAAGGTCTGCAGCCTGAGAGATCGCAGGAGACTCGGTGATCTACCTTAAAGGAATGGAAGGGCGACCGGGCGACGAAGGAACCTGAGAAACACGCGGTGATAGTCCAGAGGCAGCGAGCTCGCGGTCCAGTTGGTCAATACGCTGTTGGACGTAGTCGTACTCGAATTCGGGGTCGACTTTGGGTTTAATTTTTCTGCTTGTACGACGCAAAGGGAGAGAAGAACTAGCTGCTTGAGCCATGAGATTGTCGGAATATGAACCAAAAGCGGTTCGAACAGATCGACTAGAGATTACGACTGAAATATAAGCCTGGCGATGACTCGATTAAATGCGGCGTGTCACAACATTCAACAATTAACTATCATCACTTAGGTAATGATTTACACCACTTTAATTTACAGTAAGATAACAAAGATTACTTCAGTTGATGATATGACTCAAATAATGATTTTTGGTATTCAATTATATTCTTGTCTGTCACTGCTTGCAAGACAATCTATGTCAATGTTAACAGAATTGCCAGGAATGGTTACAGTGTTTGAGCAATTTTTCCACCTTGAACACAGTGACAGTTATACTTGTAACATCCATCA